>VZRL01004325.1:985757-1014257 GCA_013397895.1 Origma solitaria | reverse complement strand
AAAAAAAAAAAAAAAAATCAACCACTTATCTCTACAGGCACTGCAGTTTCACATCATTTCACTGAGGACAAGTATCACAATCGAAAAAACAAAAGGTCAGCTGTAGCAACCTTTCCATAATAGTTTATTTGCAACACCTTTCCCAAGTGAGACTGGGGAAAAAAAAGCAAAAAGGCACAGAACATCTACAAGATGTACATAGTTCTAACACCCACACTATTTCTATCTCATTAAAAGCACTCCAAAACTTACTGAAACTTTATTGCAAATACTTCAAAACCTGGAGAAATTATAGTCTAGGAGCAGCAGGAATAGTACAGTGCTTTTAAGACTGTACAGTGCTAAGAGACATCTAACAAAAAACCCAGGACGTTAGCTCAAGAATGAGCTCTATAGGAAGAATAAAATTTAAGATATTCTGAGATGCAATAGACAGTACTAAAAATGAAGGAAAACTGTATTAAATAGAGCTGTTCTGAAACCTATAAAGTATAAATTTCTGAAGTGTGCACCATTAAGGTATTTTCAGAAATGCCTAAACCACGGAAATTATCAACCACTATTTCATTCTGGAAATTCCCATTTTCCTGAAATAACAAGTATTCAGCCTTATGTAGTAGTTGAAATCATCCAATTTCAAGAACACAATCACAAACCTCTCACTTATGTTATACAATATAGATATTCTCTACATAGCTGAGTAATCCTCCATATTTTAAAGAGGTTGCAGAAGATTAACAGCACTCTCCCCCCCCATAACAATCCAACAACTTCAGTGCAACCAACAACTTCCATTTTCACATATTTTAAACAGCAAATCACAGAAAGTATTAAAAAAGTTAAGACTATTTTAAAGAAAACTATAACACTGTTTTTATAAAAATATCTTTTGAAAACTATGAAGTCTCCAAACATGAACAGACTTGGAAATACAGCAAAAGAGAATTCAATAGATGAAGAGAGTTGCAAAGCTGACATTTTATGCAGAGCATAAAACCTCTTTTGTCACACCTACATCCTTGTCGCAAAGCCTGGCAGCGGTGAACTGGGTCTGGCGCAAAACCACGGAGAGCATCAGCAGTGTAGCATCTCCAGACACACAAGGCCCACAGACAAATCCTCTGGGCAACGGGGCACTCGTGTTAGTCAGGGAGACAATGGCAGAGGCACAGCTACGCCTCTGACAGCAGCGCTGTGACTGTGTGATCATCACTGCAAAAATGCAACCCTTGGAAGCAGTCAGAGGGAGTCTTCTGGAAAACTTCCATTGCCCATGCACACTCACCCGCACTGATGTTGGCCCATTGACCCATTTACCAAATGCAATAATTTTTAATTTTGAGAGGGAAGAGAATAATAATATTTTATGAAAACCTTACCCTTGGAGGCTTTGGGGTTTTTTTTAAATTTATTTTTCCCTATTTGTAAACAGAAAAATATTAAAAAAATGTATTTCCCAATCACATTTCACCTTTTCACCATGATTTTGTAACCTAGATTTTTTTTTCTCTACTTTACATTTTCATGTTTCAGACATAAAATATTCTTAAATCATACTAGTAATTTTACCAAGCTGCTAGGAGACAGAACACCAACACAACCTTCTCCACTGCTGGGGTTCAACCCCAGGCAGCAGCTCAGCCCCACACAGGCGATCGATTTTTCAGTGCCCACAGTCAATGGGGATGAAAATCAGTAAGGTAACGGTGAGAAAACACAGAGAGATACCCATCTATAAATCTCATAAAAACTTGTAAGGTTTAAAAATAATTTTGCAGTTTTCGAAAACTGTAATTTTATTGCATAATGTCAGAATAATATACAATCCCCAGAGAGATATACAACAAAAAAATCCCCACATATTTGAATGCAATGGAACACAAAGACCAAATAAAGACAACCACAAGCTGGTGTCCGAAGATCAGTCCAGCAGGACAATTTTTAGGGAAAGCCTCAGATAAAACAGGACTTGGTAATAGCTATGACTGAAAAATATAAATAAAAAAATATACAATACAAACACACAAAAGGAGGAACACTAAGCTAAGGACTCTGAAAAATACTGGAGTGAAGCTACACATGGCTCGGAAAGGCAGAATAGGATGTTCAAAATTAGCTACAATAACTACAAAAGTACCTATGTCTCAAGTTCAGACAAACAGAGTTTCTTTAACATTATCATTCTGGATTAAAAAAACCAATGACAGTTGAAAGGCCATAGCAAATTTTGAAAAAATAAACACTGTAATTTCTAGGATGAAAGTTCATAAAGTGTGTATGGCAGATAAATTTATAATTGAAGTGTAAATCCAAGTGTAAATGCAAAAATTTACCCACTGGGGCACTGCTGCTGCTGTTGAAAACTTGTAAGAATTTAATTTTGATTCAAAAATTACAGTATTTAGGATGGTTTCAGCAGTTCAGTCTCCATGCCCATTCAGTTTCCCCTGTAACATTGCCTACCAACAATGTAGCATTTTGGAGAACACAACTACCCAGAAGAGCACCTCGTGATATCCACAAGAGAACATGAATATATATGTTCCCAGATACCAATCACTACAGAAAGATGAGAAGAGAGAATGTAGATATTTGTAGAACTTGTACCTAAATGATTTGATCTCTCATACTGAAAACTGTTGAAAACTATGTAAGTTACAGTGAACTTCTTTGGGAAACAAAGTGTTTTCACAAAGCGTCAGAAATTTGACAAGTTCATTTTTCTAGCTTCATAAAGATAAAAGAGTTCACCTGGAATTTGCTGGAAAGAAACGATATAAACAAAGACGCCTGTCTGTCATTCATTACTTTTACATAATCTTGTCTTTGTCGTATACAAATAAAAATGTATTTGTATTATCTTTGATTGATGCAAATTACCACTATTTTAAAATAATGATACTGACAGTTTTAAGGGATTTGCTTCACAGCATCATACTTATGATCTCTTTCAGAAAGCATCACAGCTCACTGGGAGAAATATTATCCGTTTTGATTTATTGCTATCCTTAGAGAACGGCTGAGGACTTTTACAAAGTACAACATGGGTCAAGATACCAACTTAACAGATTAAGAACCTGCAAGTGATTCATCTGGAGTTTGCCAGTGCTCTCTTTGACACAAGATACCACCAGATTAAAACAAATCAACAAACAAAACCCCCAACAAGCAAACACACAAACAACAGAAATTTCAGCTCCAGTTAGGTAACTTTAATATCTAGCAGCATATATTTTAGTGTAAAGATGCTTCACTCTAGTATCATGGAATTCAGTTTGTGACTAAAGTACTATAACAATATTTAGTGATCCAAAACACACCTAAATATGGGTATTTCAAACAATCAAAAAGGATCCATATATTCATATATTCAGCTACCAATTCCTGGTCATCAAGTTCTTAATTACAAGCTCAAATAACTTACTCAACAGCAAGAGTAGCCAAAAACGTCCACAAAAGAAACAAAAAAGCTGAAGTGTCTACATTCTAATGCAAAATTTAAAATTTGCACCTTGCTGCAATTTGCCTGTACTCTGCATTTAAGGTTTTTGCATCACCTCCATCCATTTGGACTTTTAGTACCTGAATCTTTACATTATTTGTTAGAATTCTTCAGAAGTCTGATGTTCAAGTTCACTAACACACCAGATATTAATGAACAGGCATAATAAGATGTCACTAGAATGTATAAATAAATGTATTTAACCTTTATTAAAATTATATGCAAAATATATCATCCACAAGTATGAAATGAATAATCAACTTATAATGCTGACCAGAAAGTAGAAAAAAGTTCTGCATCAGCCACTTTTCCACTGTTTTATTCCATCCCTCCAATCTGTCATTATATTAATTTACAGTGTATATGCTACACATTTTTATACAAAAAATGTTCATTAAAAGCGGTAACAAATTTCAGCTGAAAGGAATGCTTTAAGTGGTATAATACCTAATTTTATATCAATATCAAAACTGAAAGTTTTTTATACTGCAGAGTAAGTACAGCTATTAATCAGCCACATGTAACCTAACAAGAGTCAAAGAGTATAATTAATACAACAATACAGATTACAACTCCAGCTGTTGGTTGCTTTTAAAACATATACACACACATACTGTGCATGTCAAGTAAACTCACAACATCAAAATGCAGCACCTGCTTAAAAAAAGGAAAAATAGAAAACGAGCACAAAGTGGTGAAACCATACAGCTGACCTTATTGAGACATTTAAGAATTACTTTGACAGCAATCCTGGCAGCTGAAGAGAACACAGAGCCTGTGGAAGCAGCACAACATTCGGATATTATCTGCTGTGCGTTGGCAATTCCCCACAGCACGGGCCGGGAGCTCCTGTCACCACTGCAAAGTCAATGCCGCCACCTAAGGGTGATGGCACCGCACTGAACTCACTGACACGGCACTTAGAGAAAGTTATACACAAAATAAAAATGACTCTTGCATTGTGGTTCCAATGCCCTTACAGCAGACATATGCAGCTGATTTATGCACATGTACACAAGCTTTGCTTTTTCCCCTTCTATTAACATCAAACTGAGCATAAGCGTTTCGCTGTAAGAACAGTATTATAGAAACCGCCCAGGTCAAAATGCAACAAATCTAAACAAAAAAAAAGCCACCACCACCATCACCAAAAAATCAAACTCTGAGAAAGAAGTTTCTATCACTAGATTTCTAAAGAATTGACTGAACCATTTTATGCTGTTAAAAAAAATTAATAAAGTTAATGTTCCAGAAGGGCTTGTCAAAACACAAACTTTTCCACAATGTTTTTACTACCAAACAGATGTCTTGCACAGTTCTTATGAAAACATGACTTCCCATACTTCAACTTAGTATCAGTATAGCTGTTCAGCGCATTTTTAAAGCACTGAACCTTACCTTTATGGTACATTAGGTGGCTTTAATGCATATGTAGTGTTTGAGAAACTAAACTACAAGAGGGATTTATCATTACTAGTGCATACCACCAGCATGTCATCCGCATAAAGTTTTTGCTTTAGAAATCTCTAATTCAGTACT
The DNA here is from genome assembly GCA_013397895.1 of Origma solitaria. Lineage (NCBI taxonomy): Eukaryota > Metazoa > Chordata > Aves > Passeriformes > Acanthizidae > Origma > Origma solitaria. Next base: position 1,009,216 of record VZRL01004325.1, on the reverse strand, counting down.
TCACAGAAGATGAAACACGGTTATCTGAAGCTATGATATACAGTGTACAAAGCAGAGAAATCAATCTCGGTTTGTACACAGTCCTTTAATGTGAGGGTGGTGAGGCATCGGAAGAGGTTGCCCAGAGACGTTGTGGATTGCCCCATCCCTGGAGGGGGACAGGGTGGATGGAGCTCTGAGCCACCTGGCCTACTGGGATAGTGATGAACATGTATATATATATATAAGCAAGCAACTACTTATTGAGAGATGCTAGTTGCTCAGCATAAACAAGTCCTAAGTAGAATGAGCTACATGCAGTGTGATTTAGTGTGCTGCTGGCTTAGCATCAGTAGCCAGATTTGCTGAAGCCTTAGGCCAGAAGCTGTGAACTTAGACCTAGATATGCTTTCAGCCAGAATAATTAATTTGCTTAGTCATCTTCCTAGGACCTGGTACAGTGCTGTGCTGCAGCTTTGTATGAAAAGAATATTGATAACATAGTGATGTTTTGGTTGTTGCTAAGCAATGTTTATTATCTTGAGACTAGTGGTTTTTTAGCTTTCCATGCCTTGACAGTGAGCAGGTGCACCAGAAAATAATGCTATAGTTGTCAGCAGAGGCTGTAACTCAACAAAACAAGAAATAAAGGGCCTGCCTGTGTGGTGGACAAAGACAAAGAACCCAGTAAAGTGCTAGAAGACACAAATCAAAAATCACCATTAAAACAAGGCATGAGAAGAGTGTGTGAGGGGCGGGGGCATAAGTCATAAGAGTGTAATTGCCTGGGGTTTTCTTTGTTCTGGGTCCCTCTTTGAAGGCACCCAACCTGAGCTGACCTGATGCTGTACCACTCAATTAAATCAGTGATTTTTATAAAACCAGTGTCTGAGACTCTGCTGCAGGAAACCTAGGTCACGCCTGAAGGAGGAGGATGTGGCTGTGTCTACAAAGAAAACCAGAAACGGCGTCCTGCTGAACATGGGGGTTTAATTTTAAGAATAATAATTGCAGGGGGAAGTCTGGAACAACTACAGTTCTTTTCAAAACCTCAAACAATGAAATAAAGTAGTTAGAAGGTATTTTGGGAAAGGCAGCCTGAAGAAACATGGGAAAACAATTCTTTTTCTGAAATTTCTCCAAGCAGAAGAACAGTTTTAAGCAACTGTATGTAAAAAGTGAAACAGCATATGGAATATACAATGGGGAATGGAAAAAGGACAGGGAAATTACATTCTTTTGGAATTTTTTTTAAAAAAAGCTCTTTCATTTACTTGTTACCATTGAAACAAAGTAAGTTATTTCCATACATTGGAAACATTTGACACCGTGCAGTTTATATGCCTCATAATACTGACTTTCTTCCTGAAACAATTTGCTAAACCCTGGGCTAAACTCAAAGCAAAGTACTCTCTCCCCCGATGTTTGTGACACAGGGTACAATGCTGAAGGAAGTATTTTGTACATGACAGGTATGAAGTAGGAAGGCAAATGCTTCCCAAAGTAAAAACAGAAGTGAGGAGGGGAACATAATAAAAGACAAAAATAAATTTATCAGATTACATGATGCTGATTATTCAGAAAATATGAAAATTAAGTTTATTTTTTCCTATGCATTTTATACTAAGTTGATTCCAGCCAATGCTTTAAAAGCATATGTTAACTGTTTAATTGGGTGACAAAACTGTAATGTTTTATTTAGTCTACCTTAATTCTTTTCTAATGAACCTAAAGAAATATATTATTCACATATCTTAAGCACTGTAGTTTCTATCCAACACAGCATCAGTTACCTTGAATTTCAACTCTTATCTGCTGCAAACTGCAAAGGTAAGCAGAACGCTTACAGAATATCAATCTTAAAAAATTGTTAAATAGCCACCTATAAAATATTTACTTAAGAAGTGTTATGACATATCAAGCATATTGCTTCAACTTGGTTATGTTGAAACTGAAGAGTCAAGAGTCTAACAAAGAAATAGAAACATGGTGAAAGTTAGAATATAACTGTCTTAATGAACATATTTGGGAACCATCAGACAAATTATTTGTCTTTAAGGATCTACTTCATGTCATCATTTTATTGGAAAGGAAGAAGTGCTGCCACAGCAGCTACTATAGTAGCTTAGTCACAGTATTATTTCCCATCCACTTCTAAATGAGCTTGTAAAAGAGAAAAGAGAGGAAGGGAACGAAGTATAGAGATAGAAATATTGTCATTCTGTACAGTATCTAAAACTCCACCTCCTTTTATCTTTAGAAGCTCTCATTATCCATATCTAGCTCACCACAAAAAAACAAAGACACTGGATGGAATAGGGAGGAACAAATTTGTAACTACCACCTGTTAAGCCTCAGCAGCCATTGTATTATAATTTAAGCCATTAAATTACCCAGTAAAGGAAAAGCAATTAAAAAAAAACCAGTGTGCTAAATCAAATTAGTTAAGTGGAGGTTTTTCTCCAGCTCTACAGTGAACTCCTAAATCTAGGTCTACTCTACTTGTAATAAGGAAAACAGACAGGCTGTGCAAAAGCTTCTGGAGGTAACCCTTCCCTTTGGGTCTGATGTAGTCACTACCTTGTTCTGCATCTCATAAAACCTTTAAAACATTTTAGGACTCCACTCTTCTATGAAAGGTTGCAACAAAAGCAATTTAGATTAAGTACCCTCCACTCTCAGTGAGAGTATAACGTGTTACTGTGGAGCAGCTCTCTGATTTTGCAGCTGAAGCTATATGCTCTCTATGTGGGGTGGAAGGATAAAAAAAACCAGTTGGTACGAAGATAACAATAAAATTAACCTGTCCATCTTCCACCAGCTTCATTCACATTAAACATTCACATGATGCAAACACAGAAGTTATTGCACTCTATACCAGTCACTAGCATAAAATAAGAAGTTCAACTAAACTCAGCCAAGAAATTATCTAGTTTTGTCTGGACAAAGTTATAATCTATTATTCCATTTACACTGAAATTCTGTGAGATTATTCAATTGTGTCATACAGCTTGGAGGCAGATCAGGAGAGATAAACAGCAGCACACTTCATAAAACCTGCAAAGCTGTAGTTTTTATTTTTTTTACTAGGTTCTCAATTAGGCCAGTATGCTCAGAAAAGAGGCTCATTCAAAGGACAGAGGAAAAATACACATATTTTGAAGAGATACTAATCATAAACAGTTATGTAAATAATAACAACCTTTTGCTGTTAAGTTAGCCACGCAACGTTAACTTTTTCCTCCTACATCCTTTGTCCCATTTATTAATTGCAGCTTTCACTTATTACCATGACATAATCAACACTTCAAAACCAGGAAAGGGTCTATTTTTCTGTGAAATGTCTAGCATATTCAACAATCAGAACATAAATTCTTCTTCCTCTGTTTCTGCTCAGCAGTCTGATAATGGAGTTACTTAGCAACAGATGAAGCAACTGAACTGTGCTGCCTGATCCACACACATTTCACTGCAAAGTAATACTCACAAAGGCATTATTTAGCTGATGGTTGCCTCTGCCTGGATGTATTTTTGAAGTGTAAAACCCATTAGTGTGAGACAAGCCTACACGAAAACTCAACCATCATGTGCTATCTGTAATGCACTACACACTTTGAAATTAACAGAAATTGCCTGTGAGGGTCACATACATGATTTTGAGCACTTCTGAGAAAGGAATAAACAAGAAAATACAAACCACAAGACTATTTACTCTATTTACATGGATGCTACAGCAGTTGCTTAAAAGCAGGGGAGATAGGAGTCCTCTTTCTATAGCATACTGACAATGCAGGAACTTCAAATACACAGATCAAGCCCTCATATGTCAAGTACACTTTTCTTCCCACAGAATATTTTGATTTCAGAGAATGAATACTTACTCATATTGCAAATACACACATACACATTTTCCCAAACCACCTTCTTCACTAGAACAGCAGAAAGTAATATATGCCACACCAAATATTAAGAGAGGAGATATTTTAGTAACTCGCAGAATTTGACAAAACATTTGCCAACCATTACTATTACTCCCATTCAAGATAATTCCACAACTAAACAATTGAACAACTCCTGTAATTTTTATTTATTTTGGTATGTGAAAATTTCTATTTTACAACTGCATGAGAACTACTTATAAGTTGTCTTGTTTCATCACACAAAATTACACTGCTAGCAAGACTTTAAAGTCCCTTGCCCCTAGCAAGGGGAAAGCACAGCAGCTTCTGCAGCTTTATCATCTAGTGACATTGTTGAAGTGTTATTTTATTCTAAAGATTCAACACCCTGGAGTTCATAACAGCTTCACAACTTATTTCACATGTATATATGAAGATTTATGGAGCTGAATTTTAATTTTACAGAGCTATACCAAGTTTGCCAAAAGACATTTGTTTACCCCCTGAAAAAGTAAGGATGGGCAGGAATTTAAGTGCAATTAGATACTAAAAAAAAAGTACATTCACTAAAAAATTGGGAAAAAAATTCGGTTTTTATAAGTCACTTGACAAATTCTCAGAAGGGAGAAAATTTAGAGAAATTTCCTATTTATTTGACAACAAAAATTTTTGTCTTATTTCCAACTAAAAATCAGTGTTACGTTTTCAACCAAGGCAACCAAGTAGAGTGCAAGTTAAGAGCACATTTCACAATTGCCTTCAAAAGAATTAAGATAGTTCCTATGTTCCATTTCAAATAAGAACTTCAATGACATCTCAGATATTAAAACCACCAAGTCTTTAAGTGCTAATAACGACAGTAACAACTTCTTAGATTACATTTCATACTATAAAGAGAATAAAAACTTCAATTATGAGAACTCTAAGATGCACCTACAAGGAAAGCCAAGTTAATACCTCACCTACATATTTTCCAATAATCGTGCACATATGCAGATACTTCAACACAGAGCATCCTTAATTACAATTTAGCTATCTTTCACATACAATTATGCAAATCTTGGAGGTTTTCCTCTTCCATTCAAAGATAAATAATTTGAATTTACCTACCTTTCTCCTTCCAAAGAAGGAAGGAAGGAAGGAAGGAAGACATTTTTCTTTCCAGACATCTCAGAACATTCATTTCTTTCTCCCTCTATCTTTCTTTATCTCTTTCTTTCTCTTCTTTTTTTCTTTCTCATATTTTAAGTTTTTTATATAGTAAGGTAAGTATTAGAAGGACTAACTTTGACAGTATTCAAGATTTTGTTTCAGTACAGGAGGAGGGACACAGTCTTTTTCTGCATCTGAACTGTACAGAAATTTCAGTTTGGTCTCCATCTCCTATTTTTCAACTTTCTACAGTTCTGATCAAAACCAATAACTGGCTGACTTTTTCTTTTTTTTTTTTAAATATAAACCATTCTCAAATCAACAGTCTTAAGCATTAGCATCTCTCTGTCTATTTGAAGCCAAACATCAAATGATTTTTTAATTCAAGGTATGCTGTTTTCTTACAAACACCATTTATTTGTTCCAGTTCAGCACTTTTCAAACGAAGTTTATAACCTGATGTTAGCTGACAGTTAAAAATTCAATTGCAAGCAAGTCTTACTACTTACTTGGAAGAAAAAAATTTAAAAAATAAAATTTTGAAAAAACCTAAGTCAGTGTTCTGCTATACTATTTACAAGCTACTGGCTTTCTACATTAGAAACCATCATTTCAGAAACTGCTTAGAATTAGGACACAAGATTGTTTTATTACTCCTCATCAGCTTCCCTCTACTAGCACAGGCACGCTACTCGACTTTATCCTGATGAGAGAGTGACGTATTTCATGAAAATATTATCTGAGTGTATCATTTGTAACAAGAGCCCATGCTCCAAAAAATCTTTTCGCTTAACTAAGTTTGCACTTTTTACTGCACTTGTAGAAACAAAATAAACATTCCATATGAACCAAGTATTTTCCTAAGCAAACCAGGCATCTCCCAAACAATTACTCCTGAAAAGTCATGTTAAATACAGTAAGTTAGTATGTTTAGCTTAGCTTGTACTCCGTGTCACCTTCTGAGCCATCTCTGCAGAATTGCAATTTTCACAGCCAGAAACATTTTTAAGCAATTCACTTGCAAAAAGCAGCCATTCTAAAGCAAAATTTAGAAAGATAAACAGCAAGAGAAAGCTTTGACAATCAAAATGCCTTGGGAAGAAAAAAACCACGATATGTACTTACTAATTTGTTTTCTTGCATATATATTCTTTGCAGCTTCAGACAGCCTTTAGCTATAATGATCATTCCTTCATCTGAGATCTTGTAACATTGCCCAAAATGTATGTCTTTCAATTCCCTGCATTTTGAACCGAGCTGCAATTAATTAAATCAAAGGGAACAAAAACAAGAACAGGATTTGATTGAAATGAAGAGATGGGAGAAATTATTTTTTTCTGCTTCTCTACCCCCCCATTAAAAATTATCTTTCTTTCCAGGCTTTGAAACACTATACACAAACAAGAAAGATTTTAATTATATGACAAAATGAAGTTGCTAACTAAAGTAAAAAAAATGCAGCTAAGAGCAGCACATTAGAAGTAAGTTATTTACTGAGTGCATATGTAGCTAACAATGCCTTTATGCTCAACCATTGACAGCATATTTGATTTACCCTAATTCCTAAATGCTGCTTTTACACTCTCAGAGAGTTGATGAAACCTTCCTGAACACCTAACAAATAAAGATCTCAGTCACCTTCAGCATTCATGAAGCAAAAACGAGTTACTTAAACACCGGTTTCAAACAGCAATCAAGCTCAGGAAAATTGAATCCAACAAAATTGAAGTACAGGATGTCAAACTGCAGATTTAACCACAAAGGGGATCATTTAATCCTTGAGTATTAAAAAGAAAAAAGAAAGTATGTGCAGTCTCTAGAGAACAACACTTACTGCACTACAAAAATGTCTCCATAAACCAATTTTTAGAAAAGGAGATTTTTTTTTTCTTTATTTTAATTAAATCCTAAGAGAGGGTATCTTCTTCCAGGTCCCTTTTTGCACTTGGTAAGCTAAACATACAAAGTTTATGGAATAAATTTGTGGAATGGATGGTTACCTGCTTCAGCCCTTCATCAGTGAGTCTGTCTTGATTACCCACATGGACTTTCTGAAGAAGAGGACACTGAGAGGCAACTGCAATAATAGAGGTGTCAGAAAGCTGTTTACACCTGTAGGCAGTATACCTTAGGAGCCCAGGACATTTAATTGCCAATATGCATACTCCTGTATCAGATACATTGCGACAATCAGAAATATTGATTTCAGTAATATTCTGGCTTCTTGATGCTATTTTTTCCAACAGCTCGTCAGTGACCTGCAAAGAAAAAACAAATACATATATAGCTTTTTCCATATAGGTCTTTAATGTCATTAGGGCAAAAATGGGTGATTTTAAGATGCATTTCCATGAGCCATGGGGAGAATGGAATGGTACATTTACAAATACTACCTACAGCTGCATATTTCACTGTAATTGGTTTGTTTCAGGGGGCTTTTTTGATGCTTTTGATGGAATATGGACAACTGGGGGAAAGACAGTTCTGACAGACTATTCAGACTACAGCTAGAAGGTTTCATGATAAAGCTCACAGAGGGAGAGGCAACAGCTAGACAAGTACTAAAAATATGGGCAGCTGCAGGCATTTATGTCACTACAAAAAGAATCCCAAACAGCTGCCCAACTTGACAGAAGTTTTCAAATATCAGATTGAGCTCCAAAGTCAGGAGGGTAACCACAGACCTACTTCTCTTTTCAGGAACCACGAATAGACTATGTGTGGTGTTTGGGTATTAGAAAGATAAATTACTTGTCGGTAGAATTGCCTTATTAAGGTTTAAGGCTTGATGTGCTTCAATGACCCCAGCTCCTAGGGGAGGTTAATAAAGCTTGGGGAGAGTGATGTACTGCTGATAGTGGACACAGAGAATGCAGAATTTACAGACCACAATGACATTTGGCAGAACTCCCTAGATAAGGAAGAAACTAACAAAGCCAACTCAGCAACTGTGCGGAATCAGCTCCAACTGGGCAAAAGGCGATTCTGGCAAGGGGAAATGGCAAACACCACAGACCACCAAGCCAAGAAACCCACCAACCCAAAAGAAGAGAAAGACTGAGTATGTGGACTAATTAGCATAAGAAGTGAGAGAATCATTTAACCTATAGAAGACAGAATACTAACTAGTAACAGAACTACGTTATGCCAATGAATATTACTGCCCTTGTTTACTGAAATTTATGTGATTTCATATTCATAATAATTTCTGCCCTGTGTCAATCGTGTTAGCCTTCATTCTGTTTGTTACCTGTAGCAATGTTGTATGGAAGGGCAGTGTTTAAATGTCTTGAAACTTTTTTTTCATTTTAGTATATTAGCAGGTATGCTCAGTTAAACCAAATGGAGTACTGTTGAAGAATACACGCAGTGCAGGTAGCTCAGGGTGCAGCTGTAGTGGAGCTCAGGTTGAGCTCCGGCTGGCACAGCCAGAAGAAAAAGGCCATGAACTGATGCCAACCCTTTGTACAATAAAGGGCACAGAGACCTGTGTCACTGCCGGGTGAGGGACACTTGGAAACACAGCAGGAGCCAAGAGGCACCAGATGTCCCTGTGCAGACTGTGACGGTGCAAAAGCAATGAGGTCCCTTCGTTGGGGGTCCCTCCTCCTCCTCCTCGGCACCAGCTTGAGCTGTTATTCTGTTGTTGCACAATAATTACATTATTTTAAGGACCCAGAAGTCTGAGATTCTGCTGTGGGAAGTCTGAAGTGGAGCCAGTAAGGAAAGTGGTGTGACTGTGTGAGTGTGGGGTGTGCAGGGAGCCAAGCGGAGCATCCATCACCTCCCTGGGGGTGCCACTGTGGAGGGGCTGTGGTCCCACTCAGGTGGTACCAGTGTGGCTGACATGGATGCTCAGACAGAAAAGTTTCCTAAACCTTTGTAAAAAACTATTCCATCCATTTCATAACTACACACATTGTAGTTAGCCAAAATGACAATAATCCTAAAAGAAGACAATCTTACAAAAGACCACTCAGAAATACTTATCCATCACTAGGCATAGATGAGATTTAGCTTTAGCCAAAGAGGGCAAGAAAGCAACACAAATCCCTTTTGGTTTTTGTCTTAGACAGCTGAGGAACAGTCTTTGCTGCATTCAATCTGTTTTTCATTTGTAGCAAGTCCAATCTTCTTTCTTGCTCTTTCATCAGGCAGGTGTTAAGATGGAAAAGAACTGAGCTGGTTTTGCCTGAGGTAGAAGCAATTTTCTTCACAGTGACTAGTACGGGGCTATGTTGTGGATTTGTGTTGATTTTCTTACTGCTGAGCTGGGATTGCACAGAGACAAGGCTTTTTCAGCTTTTCACATGGCCATGTGAAAAGCCCATAGAGGCTGGAAGGGGACACGTGACCCCAGCAGACTAAAGGGATATTCCAGACCATGTGGCATCATTCTCATTGTATAAAGCGAAGAAGGAGGAAGAAGCGGGGGGGACACCAGTGACAGTGTTTGTCTTCCCAAGTCATCATTCTGTGTGATGGGGCCCTGCTCTGCTGGAAATGGCTGAAAACCTGCCAGCCGATAGGAATTAGTGAATTAATCCTTTGTCTCGCTTTTTGTGCGTGCAAGCATGTGTGTGTGCATGTAACTTTTGCTTTCCCTAACAAACTGTCTTTAAACCCATAAGTTTTGTAGCTTTTACTCTTTTAATTCTCTCCCCAGCCCGACTGCTAGGGGAGTGAGCGAGTGGCTGCCTGGGCCTTGGCTGCTGGCTGGGGTTAAACCACAACAATGACAAATTGCAAAGAAAAAGAAATCCTTCTTCAAATGGAACCCTCTGACTGTTATTTCTCTGTACCCTGTATTTTCATGAAACTCTCATGATAATGTTTATAAACCGCTGCAAGTCACTACTCAACAAGAAACCTAAGGGGGTGGCCAAACAATACCAGCATCCCTAAAGTTTTCCATGGAGGGAAGTTACCCTGCACAATTTATGGCTAGGCTCCCTAAGGATCTCACTAAATTAAATCCACAAATATTTCATTCTAGGATTGGCTAAAGGCCTAAAAAAGAAAAAACAACCCCAAACACAGTCTCTCTTCTAATCAGTAAGAGCCATACCAGCTGAAGAAAAAATAATTTGTTAAAACAAACAGAGCAAGCACCATGTACATGACCATTCTTCAAACTATAGGATCCTCAGAAAAACTCGTATTTGTCTTTGAATTAATAAGAGGTCCAATAATTCCTATAAATGCAACTACCACTACCTGATGCAGAGTTCAAACAAGTAACTCACAACCCATTTCAAACAGCACTTGTGTTCACACTGTTTAACAACTGATCTCAGACAAAATACCCTATATTTAAAGGATCTAATCTAAGGGTCCTGACATTTTCAGCTAATAGCAGAAAAATATGTGGAAGTACAGATTACCACCATTTTATGTGTTCTTTTGTTTACCTCTGGTCAAAAGTACAAGTTCCAAGAACAAATTCTGAGTCATCAAAACAATTATTCCACAACGATACTTCCATACCTGCTGACGACTACTGAGATCCAGTTGCTTCCAAAACTGAAAATCTAAACAGAGGTCACGCCAATATTTACAGACTAATGACACTGAAAGGCAACGCTCATTCAGAGATAAGTTGGAAAATATCTGTAAAGAGAGCACAAAAAAAAAATAGTCACATTTTAGAGACAGAAATACTTTATTACCGATTCATATTGTAAAAGACAGAAAAGTATTTGCATACATTATAACACACACATCTAGAACTTGCCCCCAGCTTGATTAGTCAGAGACAGTAACAAAAAAAATTACATCCCACAAGAACTGACAATATTAGTAAGTCACATTAGCATAACCAACAATAGAATATATCCTACTTAAGTACTCATTTTGTAGACCAAATTTCAAAAGTGCTTCTGAGATGGCACACCTAAAGAATTACAAATATTAGCTCAGTGTTATTTGCAAGCCATTTAAAAAGTGCTTTCATTCCTGTCCTGAAATGGATGGAAAACATTTCCCTTTATTTTTTAACTCAGTTGGTAAGAAGACTCATAAAGGTATTAAAACATCAGGTCTTGTGGGAAGGGGGCATGGGATGGGAAAGTAGACTAGCAGAGTAAATCAGTGTCAAAAAAGGGAACTTAAGCAGAGAATTAGCATTCTATACACCAAGGTTTTGGGCACTATAGCAGCTGGCAAAAAAAAGGAATAAACTGTAACTTTATGGCAAGCTCATAAATTGCTATAACATGTATTACATTCAGCCCTTTCTTAAAAGTACTGTTCCTTATTAATAAATACAAAAAGAAGGTCTGTCAAGAGTTTCACATGTAGGTACCCTGTCACCACAAATGAACTTAAATTGACATGTCATCCTATCGCAAGAAAAGGTAGTAGTGGCATTAAGATACCTAGACAGGAGTACAGACTGCGAAATATGACAGATCCTCCCACTGATCTGAGGACATCAAGTACTAAATAGAAGTACTACTGCTAATCTCAGGCAATTTTCTCAAGAAAATCTGAAAATAGTGGAAAGTGTCCTTAGAAAAGCAGTGAAGTCTAGAAAATGTGAAAACATTCAAAGAAGCTACCAGGACTGTCTAGCCAAGGAAAAGGGATGGCAAAGGGGAAAAAACAAAAACAAACAAACAAACAAACAAAAAAAGTAAGGAAGCACTGAATTATAATGGTAACTTACAGAGCTTTGGTCATTGGGTGGTCTTTGGAACAGACTAGGCAATGAATTGTCAGGAATAACTACCACCACAATATGGGTACACCGTAACATACCCCTTGTTTTAGGAGATGGCTTATCCCAGCAGTTTTAAATATGTATATCCCCTACAAGACCCCAGATGAAACAGAGTTGTAATAAGAGAGGAGGGGGTCAAATTCATGATGCTCTGTAAATGCTTGCAAGATTTATCATTCCCCTCTTCTTCTACCTGTGAGAAACTTGCAATCTCTTACACAAGACTCCTCAGTGTTGAAGGTTTGTGCGTGAACCCTATTTCTGCACAGGGCTTTTTTCAACCATTACCAGAGCCGGTGTCTGCTTCTCATTAGGCAACCAGTTAAACAAAGTAGACAGAAGTGCAAACAAAACATTCAGTGCCTGCATTCTCCCTGCAGTTCTCGTCTGTACGGGTGAATCCATGCACAGAACTAGGAGGTGGCTGCAATCCACACTCAAAAAATACAATCATCCTCAGTCAAGCAGAAAGCAAGCACTGAATAGGAAGTGGTAATTTGGCATCTCACATTTCTGCTGTAAAAGTGTAATTCTAGACATTAGAAAAGGTGACAGCCTGATGACATTCAGTAATTCTAAGTTAGTAAGAGCAGTAGGAAACTTGAATTCCTGCAACTGCCATGAAGCAGAAGACTGAATCTTTTAACAGTTATAAAAACTTTAGAAGAGAACAAAGCAACATGATCCACATTATGTTTAGACAGACATTTAACTGACTCCAATTAATATTAACAAAGGATATCAAGGCTCACATTATAAAATACTTCAACTAATCTTTACTCAAGTGGGAAATAAATACATTTACTTGTGGAAATGCCACCTATACTTTCAGAAACAAAACGTGCAGTTCTGAAGAACATCATAAACATGGAACAGTAAAGACTGCTCCTATTACAGCTGCCACAATTAAAATGACAGCCTATAAATAATTTTTGTATTTTATTTTGTTTATATTGGGTTTACATGGCAAGGTCTTGAGACTGGAGGGGCTACAAAGGCAGCTTGTCTGAGAAGCTGCTAGAACCTCATGTCTTAGAGAGCCAGCGTCAGCCACCTCCCAAGACGGACCCATCGCTGACCAAGGCTGAGACAGCCAGTGATGGCAGCAGCACCTCTGGGATAATGTAAGAAGGGAAAAAAAAAAAAAGTCATCAAGCAGAAGCAAGTTGTGGTCAGAGTGAGAATATGTGATGAAGAACCAGCAGCAGAAACAAGGTATGATATAACCCCTATTCTAGTTCTCCTGAACAGCTGGAAGAAGGAGATAGAGAATTGTGAATGAAGGTAGGCCAAGGAAGGTGGGGAAGGGCTAGGAAAGATGTTGGTTTTACTTCTCATTTTCTTACTCTGATTTGATCAGTAATAAATTCAGCCAATTTCCCCAAGTTCAGTCTGTTTTGCCCATGACAGTAATCACTGAGTGATCTCTACCTCCCGTGAACCTTTCCTCATGTTTTCTCTCACCAGTCAAGGAGGGGAGTGACAGAGCTTTGGAGGGGGAACCTGGTGTCCAGCCAGGATCAATCCACCACACAATCATCCCACCAAAAGCTGAAATCCCTCACAAATCACAGACCTACTGCTAACCCGTTACTACTACATGAAACAGTTGCAGCAATGACAAAAAAGAAACAAGTTTGACCCAATTCTTGATACAAACAGTGCTTCTGCGTAGAAAACATTCTAAAAGAAATGCCTGAAAGCATTTGCAGTCATGTTTTAGTCCATGCTGTACCTAAGTCCAGAAGCAGAGACAATTAAGGAGTACAAGTGCTGCAAACTGAATTCTTAGGAAACGATCAGTGAGGCCACCAGGAGGAGAAGCGATACAAAGTCACTGCAGAAGTTACTGCATAAACAGGAGTAGCCACTTTAAGTTACATAAGCAGTAGGCGCTCAAAAACAAGGCCTTGCCAGTTTTATCCTCTGTATTAGCTGTAAAAGTTCCAGCTATAAAAGGATGCTGAATAACGCTGTGTAAAACACAGGCTTCTCTTCAGAGCTTGCAATTGTTAAAAGATGACATATTGAATTATACTAAATGGAATTTAGTAGCAAGGACTATACATATTCCAGGCGGTGGCACATCACCCTTACATTAAGGGATTAGCCTAGCTATTGGTTAAAATACTACAGTAATGCATAACATGCTTCGACTCACTTTGATGACTTCACCACCCTTAATTCAGTATTATTCTCTAGATATATACTGATACTGTGGCAGCTTAATTGTCATGACTTGGATTTTCTAATTCCCAAGGATGGATAAATACAGCTGAAAGCTAAAACCATTCCTACCCACAAGCCTGTTTATTTAACTCCCGCTTATGACAGATAACTTTGAGGGCAATGGTTCCACTAGTTAGCACATTTAGCTCCTGAAAATTGTACTCAAACACGTACACTTTCGCATCCACCATTCAATTTGTTCCGCCTCAACTCTGTCTAATCCCCCTTCCAAACATCAGAATATCCTTCACTGTAAAGGGGAAAAAAAGTTCAATAGCTTTGTCTAAAACCATTTCACATTTTTTCCCCCTATTGGTAAAAGGCAGGGGTAGAGGAAGCAGAGTTCTGGAAAAGGAGCTTACTCTCTCTCATCTCACCCTCTTCCAGCCCAAATTCCTAATGCAGATGTCAGTTCCTCCCACTTCACCCTTTCATGTCATAGTTAAGATTAGTGGGTTTCTCTTTCCCTTCAATGGCTGCAAGAGACTCTCTGAGCCTCCAGGCTACATCCCATTTAAGGATACCCGATCACAATGTTCTCTACTGACAGCTTTATCATACCTTCCAGACACAGTACATTCTTTAGCAGGCACCTCTTGCTTTGAAATAAAACTGCTCACACAGGCTCATTAAAGACCAGGAATGCCTTCCTTGCCTCAGTCTTTATTAACAAGACTGGTTGCTCTCCAGGTACCCAGCCCACTGAACCAGAAGACAGGGACAGGGAGTACAAAGAAGTCCCCCCAATAATCCCAGGACGAATGGTCAGTGACCTGCTACACCACTTACACACACACAGGTCTAGGGACCAAATGAGACCCATGGGCCCTGAAGGAGCTGGTGGAAGTTCTCACCAAGCTGCTTTCAATTATTTACAAGCAGTCCTGGCTAACAGGGGCGCTTCCAGTTCACTGGATGCTGGCAAAGGTGATGCTCATCTACAAGAACAGCTGGAAGGAGGATACAGGGAACTACAGGCCTGTCAGTCAGACCTTGATCCTGGAAAAGGGAATGGAGCAGATCATCTAGAGGGATGTTACATGGCACATACAGGACAAACAGGGGCCAGGCCCAGCCAGCAGGGGTTTGTGAAAGGCAGGTCCTGCTTGACCAACCTGGTCTCCTCCCATGACCAGGGGACCTGCTTGGTGGAATGTGTGGAAGGCTATAAATTTTGTCTGCCTGGAATTTAGTAAAGTCTTTGACACAGCACTTTCCTGCAGATACTCGCTGCTCATGGCTTGCATGGGTGCACTGTTCACCAGGTAAAAACCTGGCTGGGCAGTGGAGCCCAAGGAGTGCTGGTGAATGGAGCCACACCCAGATGGTCACCAGAAATGGTGTGGGAGCAGGACGGGGCCAGTGACCATCCCCCTGTTCTGGGCACTGGTGAAGCCACACTGCAATACTGTGCCCAATTTAGAGTCCCTCACTACAACAAAAATCCTGAGGTGCTGAAGCATGTCCAGGGAAGGGTCTGGAGCACAGGTCTGATGAGGAGCAGCTGAGGGAGCTGGGGGTGTTCACCCTGGAGAAAGGAGGCTCAGCAAGAAGGGACCTTCTTGCTCTGTACAACTCCTGGCAGGCGGGTGTAGCTAGGCAAGCTACAGGTCAGGGTCTTCTCCCAGGCAAAAAGGGACAGGATGACAAGAAATGGCCTCAAATTGAGGCAGAGGAGGTTTAGTCTAGACATCACGAAAAATTTCTTCACTGAAAAGGCTGCGCAGGTACAAATCCTGTGTAAGAGAAAAGCCACGTTGTTTTACCTTTAAACAACAAAACACAGCTAATTCCACAGTATCCCACCTGAGTCAATCCACCATTCTGAATCAGGTGATGTTCAATTGACTTTAATCCAGCTAAACTAACTCCTTGCACAGCACAATTCAGAACACCAAAAAAAGAGTGCCTGACCAAGTTTTTGTGTTTTCTTCAATTTTGTAGAATATTTTCTAAGACAATGGATGAGACAGGGAGAAAGCAAATAGTGATTAATATTAGTGAAGGGTCCAACCAGAGAAACTAGAAATAAAGTTGTTCTGTGTATTCTCTCCTTTACCAAATCCCTGCATGATGGGCTTCAGACATTATACCCTTAACACTTCCCCAGTGTTTCTATGTTGAATGTATGCTAGATAGGTCAAGCTGTGTGTTCAAAAAAGAATACTTTCAACTTTTGTGCTAAATGTTAGCATTTCAGCAGGAACAGAGGAGGAAAAATCCAACAAAACAAACAAAATACACCAAAAGGTATCCAATAAATACCTTCTTTTTTTAAGATTACTGATCAGTTTTGAAGTATCACAAATCCATGTATTGAATTTATTTAGTGCATTTTTAAATATTTGGTCATTTTGGTCTTAAACCAAGTTCGTCTAAGTCAACCAAGTGAAGAAGATAACAGCACTTTTAATCAAAGGAAATAATGAAAAGTCAACCACATCCATGAAAGTTACTATGAAAAAGGTTTGGTAGTAGAAAATTGTGTATGTGGTTGCTAACACAACATCCTCAGCATGAAGTTTTCTAAGAAGTAATTCACATCACCCAAATCAAATACAAAGTAAACATAAGACTAACTCAAGAAATAATTTTAACCTATAAAAAGACAATATTAATTTCAAAAAAATTTAAAAACCACAGTCAAGGAGTTAGAATTGTAGATTGCACACACCAAAGAAGCTTTTGCTTCAGGAAAGGACGTAAGAATTCAGTCAATTGTTAATACCATCCTTTAAAAAGACACTGTTAACTTTAAGAACAAGGTATAGCTCTATGAACATGAACAAAATATAGACCCTATGGCAAAAGAGACCGTAAAAGGTCTGTGCATCCCCTATTTATGTCCATCATTTTCATTTGAAAGAAAAAATTTCATTTCTGTGAATGATGCTCTCCTTTATCAATCAAAAACTTCTGTATTCAAGAACAGGTATCTACAAAATTGTTTTCATTACACTGCATCAGGCAGGTTTGGAAAAAAAAAGCTTACGGAATTAACAACAAAAGAACAATTAAGTGTACATTCAAACATTTCATGGTGCCTAGGTACCTTGAGACATTCACTCTTGGAAACGACTCATTTGTTTCATCAACCTTTTTTGGCAACTAACTGAAACTTAATTAACAAAAATATTTTTAAAGTATCATTTGACAAAAAGAACATGGTTAGTGCAAGACGTTTCACTACGAACTGTAAAACACAGTATCTACTAACTGCAGACATAGAGCAGTTAAGCTACCAGTGGTTTATGTTTATTAAATGTTGTTTCATTCTATTTCAGAAAACCCAAGAATCATGCATAACAGAAGCAGAAGGAAGAACAGACAAATACCTGCTCTGTTTTGAAGAGACTTCTTCACTTTGCCCACACATAACTCCAACAGAATAAGGGAAATATGAACAATTCTGAGTTTATGAAAGATGTGAGCACTGAATACACACACCTCTGAAAACAGCTTCAGAACACTCATGAAGGAAATCAAGATAAAAGTGCTCCTGTGATTATGAAAAATGTGCCAGCCAGGAAAAGTGACGGTGTGATTTCACATCAGCCAAGATCCTCTTCGCAAGTTACCATTAATAGGAACAGTTTACCAGTCCCCTTCCAGTCACCTGAATTTTAGCACTGGGTTTTGTGACTGTACTTAGAGAAACTCTTTTCAGGCAGTTGATCCCAAGGAAAAGTTTTGCAACGTTACACTGGTGTCAGATTAGCCAGCTGAATTTACTCGCCCTGCAATTGCAAGATCACTCCACAGAGCACAAAGCCAGTGGCAGGAACATGCAGCCAGAGGTTACAAAAGGAGACAGTCACTGCCCTTACTAGCCACTTACTCACAGATTGCCTTAGCTGCAAGGCAACTTTAGCTTCTGTCGGTAAGAAATTACTGTCCTCCTAATGGAAAGGAAGAGTCCTGACCAATAAGCAGAGAGCCTGTACTTGAAGGGGCTCACAATGTTTTAACTCCCAGACACATAATTGTCCTCACTAAAAGACACCAGGTAGTGCTTCTGGGGCACCATGCCAGTTAAAAAGCAGAGACATTAAAACAAAGCAAGATCTGTGAAAGAGCAAGCACGGATCAGGCAGCCTGAACAAAAGAAACAAATAAATGAATAGGCAATGAAAGCGGAAGTTACAATTAATTTACTTTACATTCCAACACTGCACAACTTGTAATCTGTTTGTTTTCTCTGTGCAATAGTATGTCATTTTTTTGGAGATGCAGAACAAGCCAAGCCAACACCTAAACAACACCCGGGAAAGTTTTACTGGCCGTAAGTGTTTCAGTATCTATCCCCATCAGACAAAGAACAAATTTCATTCCAATACATTTCTCCTCCATCACATAGCTGAGGTGTTAAAACCTACATGGTTACACAAAAGCCACCTTTTCAAGCACACCTCTGGAAAGCAAAATAATTGTTTTTGTAATTCTGCAACAAATAATAAAACTCATAATGACATCTTTCAGAAAATTTTCACTGAAATAATAGGCATATACTTTCTTCTTTTTAGTTACTATTCTAGTGGCACAACTTCCCTTCACAACTGCTCCCCTCAACTGCATTCCAGAAGCTCAGCAACACCACAGCAAACCTCAAACTGGTTAATTTCCCTGTTAGAATCACAGGGTTTCTGAAAGCTTCATGGGAAAAACAAAAAACAAACAAGAAACCCAAAAACCAAAACAAATCCATAACAAACCACATTGCTGTGTTGAATATCACTAAAGAAAAAGGAGTTCAGGCGAGCTAATACTGAAATTAAAGAACATTTTACCTCCTAGCATCAGCCACAAAGGTTGAAAACCCTTTCCATGTCTCTTAGAGCTATATCTAAAAGTAAGATCAGCACAAACTTTAGACAGGATAAACTGTTGGGAACACCAGCATAAGCAGGAAAGAAAGATGGTATTACAACAATGACTCCATGAACTTGTGGATGAAGTCCAACCCAAATGATGTATTTTGATGCCTCTGCCTCCTGACTAGACCAAATTAAAAAAAAAAAACAAAAAAACAACCCACACACAAAAAAACAGTGCAACTATAACATGCACATGTATTTTTTTCAGAAATAAATGCCAGCATTCAAAAGTCAGAAGACAAAATCAAAGGTCTAGCTCTAGTCTATCAAACCCACTTCATATCACTCAGATTATCTTAAATTCAGTGCTAGCAGTACAGTGATAACAGGAATGCATTTTGTATCAACACTATCACAAAAAACATGCTAAGTTATCATGGCAACAGTTATTACAACAAGGGAAGAAGGAGAAAAGTAAGTAAAAAGCACAGAGTAAAGTTACAAGAAAAGGAGCCAATAGTGCTTCAAAACATAGTAATAATATATTTATGAAAACCCTACATTAAATAAAATACACACACACACATCTTCCCTTTACGGAGCATCAGCCTGAAGCCAAAACTTAGAGAGGGTCTCTGTTACAGGCACACGTCCATGCTTTATAAAAATAAGAGCAGCAAACCGAGAAAGAGGACCTCAAAAAGAAGATATCATCTATTCTAGACCCTTCTTGTTTTGAAGCAAGTTCAAGCACACCCCAAACATTCCTGATAAGAAAATTCCCCTTGATATTAAAAAACAGAATCAATAAATAGAAATCCCAGCTTGTCACACAACCTAAGAGACAGGAAACCACTTTTGCCAAGAGCTGGAAAATGATACAGCGTAACATTTAAGTATCTCACCCAATTTAAGCTCATTTCCTTTTATTTGACAAGTGACAGGAACACAGTCGAACTTTCTGTCAACTTTCTCTTAGCTAAAGATTGCATCTTAATTGTCTTTCTTGAACAAGTGTCATTGAATTTGACCAGAATCTTCCAGCTACTGTAATAGGCTGTGTTTTTCATGACCTTTGGCTCTCCTCTAATGCCTCTCACACTCGTGTGCGGGTTTTCTAAAGAGATCACAGTGCCCACAACCTAAGGCAGTACTCTAGAAGAGGCTTTAGAAACACCAAGCACAGGACAGAATTTCCTTTCTGTGTTTTACATGCACAACTCCTGTTAATACACCTCAAAAGGAAATCTGAAGTGTTTGAATTGGCATTCTCTCTTGAGTTCACAGCTCAGACTGCAGACCATTTTTCACCTTTTTTGATTAAACAGAAGCACTGCAAAAAAGTAACAGGTACAACAGGAAGATTTATTTCTTTTTCCATTTTATTTATGCTTTCCAGGAAATAATAGCAGTGAAACTTCAATAGGCACAGATTTGTGATATAAAGCACAAATTTTCAGAACTTAGTAATGTGTAGCACATGATTTTGTAATTTTCTGTACTGGATGCTGAGAAGCAGCTCCCTGTATGTTTTTGGGGTTTTTTTTTTTTTCATTCATACTTCTCTAGGTCAGAGTCAAGCTGATTGATCTATAATTCCTTAATTCCCCTTGAGTTTTAAAAGAGAATGGCTTTAAATTACCCTTTAGTCAAGGGTAATCACCCTCCTCTACCAAGACTAAAGATGACATTTTGCCCACTGCATAACACTGTTTTCTCATACATGTTTCAGCAGCCAAATGAAAAGCAAAACACATAAGCTTGATTGTTAAACCACAATTCTTTTATTGCTTCATATTGATCAGGATACCTTTTCACTAGCCAGGGAAACAGGATCAACTGGCACACTGCACCATGAACCCCCCAATCCACTAGGGCCCATCTAATGATCCGCAGGCCAGCCTCAGTCTGACAAACCCTTCCACGCATCCCAGACCCCTAATTTAGAGCAGACTGAACCACTGGTAGCAGCAGAACAGCACCTGAGCAGACAAAGTGGCCAGCTCTTACTTAGGAGTTCCTGCCATGTTTCTTTGGGCTTGTCTCAAGGCCACCTACAGACACTGGTGACAGACACTCCTGCACCAGCACCACCGCATCAGGAGGTCACAGATGTGGGAATCCAGGAAAAAAACAGTAGGATCTGTCTCCTGATGCTTGCCGGGATGGAATCTCTTGTCCTCGTATTAAGGTTTGCATCTCCACAACCTACTGTGAAAAGTTCAGTAAAGATTTTGAGTATATCTGTCTTCCACCCTCTCATAATAAAATTACACCTTTGGAGAAAGGATTATATTTAGGATACTCAATCTGTATCAAAACCCACCCTAAGAAGGTACCCATAAATCCATTTGACAAGATGCCTGGCTAGAAATCTGAAGTCAAAAGTTCCATAACAGAGTAATATACTTTGGAAGCAGCCACAAAGCCCCAAACAATGGAATACTTAGGAGACAGATACATAGATACAGACATAAATATCTTGTATATGTATATATATAATCTCAAAAAACCCAAAACAACAAACCCAACTCACAAGTATGGCTAAGGATTGCAGGGCAAATTTGGGGGTGAGTAGGTTGGTTCCTACCACAATGCTAGAAATAATGGCCTATTTTTTCAAAAAGATTGCAGAAGGAACTGGACTACAGGACAACTGTAGAGACAAAATCACTGGGGGAGGTAGATGTCTGTCCTGATTTCAGCTAGGACAGAATTCTTTCCAGTTGCTGTTAGAGTGCTCTGTAGCTGGTACCAAACAAATGTATTGTGCCTCACTTGGTTCTCTCTTTCTTGCTCCCCTTTTCATATAAATATTGTTAGCAGCATATTTTATTTTGTTTCAGTTATTAAACTGTTCTTATCACAAACCACCAGGTATACTATTTCCCTTCAATTCTCCTCACCAGTCTGGTGATGTGGTGAGTGAGTGGCTGTCTGGTACTCACTTGCCAGCTGGGGTTAAAAAAAAAACCAACCCACCTAGTTTGTAAAAAACAAAAAACAAAATCCCTCACAGCCTTGAAAGTACAGGTAAGAATGAAATACTGAGTCTATATAAAATAAAGAAGAGATTAAATACCATTTAAACTAGTCCACAGGTGAGATGGATATAACATATTTCACTATTAAATTTACAGCATATTTATATATTATAAATATATATTAATGTAATAAATATTAAATAGAAATACTTAAGATCTTTTTGAAAAAGTGAAACTGAGTACTAAAAGTAACCACAGAAAAGTACCATTGATCAAAAAATATTTAAGCTAAACAAATCAAGCCAGTTTCCTAAAACCAAATATCAAAGAAAAAAGTTATCTTCCAATAAGTGGCAATAGATGGATTTCCTTCTAGAACAACTGCAAGACAAAGTTTCAGTTTTGCAATCCCAGATGAGATTAATTCAGATGATCACTCATGAGTTTTTATTTGCCTAGAATTAATTTGCATAGTGCACCTATGAAACATGACATATCATTACTAACACATTTATGTGTATTTAAAAAAAACAACAAACAACAACACAAAAACCCTCAAACCAACCAAACCTCCCACAGAGTCAGTGTTATGTGCAAGACAGACAGAAAAGTAGGTTGCTACTGTTTGACAACAAAAGAATGGAGGAAGTACTTTTGACATTGGATGTACAACAACCAAAATACGAACACCAACAATCATCTGTATCACACTCCTCCATTACCATGTCCGGCTTTGGGTTCTGCCATCTGACCTCCGAGAAAACTCCTGCAATCCTGAAAACTTACTCCGCAAAATTTAAAGGGACACTCACGTCAGACTATGGAAAACATCACTGGCTCAGTTCCAGCTAGACTCATTGTTTTAGCTAATGTTTAGCTGAAGGAAGTCAGCACAGTGATCAAGAGAGTAGCTTAAAAATGGAAAGTAGTTCTAAAAGAGAACAGTATTAAAGGAACACAAAGACAGCAAAAGGGACGGGAAAGGTGAGACTGTTCCTTGGATACACAGCATAAGAAGTTATGAAAGCATGGAATTCAAGAAGGCTGCAAGTACTGCGGAACTAGTAAGGCCAAAATTGATCCACAATACCCAGCAATACAAACTGTTCAATAATCAACACTGAAAACGTGCATGGGTAGCTCCAGCAGCCACGGAAGCACTAAATGCAGCGACAGGCCCCCTTGCCGAGTACTCCACCAGTGATATAAGTAAAAGTCAACTCGTGAAGGGCACCTTAGGAAGTTAACGGGTACAGTCCAAATATTTACGAGAGAGATTCCGGAGCTCATTTGTGTTGTCTGCACCTCCAGGTAATGGCTCACAACGCCTTTTACAATGACAAACAAACGGGGTCGGGGAATGGGACACCAAACAAAGCCGAAGAACAGCCCCACAATCGTATCCATGTCCCCAAAGCGTGGCGCTGACACCGCTCCGGCCCGGGCCGGCCTCCTCCGGCTGCCCCCGCACCGAGCCCGCCCGGCGACACCGGCTCCAAACCCCCAGGGACAGGGCTGGCACGTCCATGCCCCCATGCCGACCCACCTTGAGGAGGATGGAAGGCGGCAGCTGGTTGATGTCCGGGGTGGGCGGCGGCGGCGGCTCCCGGCAGCTGTCGCCGGGGTACTCCAGCGGCTCCTCGCAGCCCGCCTCGCCGCCCCGCTCCTTCTCCTCCTCCCG
>VZRL01004325.1:916889-985206 GCA_013397895.1 Origma solitaria | reverse complement strand
GGCAGGCGGCGGCGGCGGCGGGGCTGGTTCCGGGACGCCGGGAGGGAGGGAGAAGCTTCCGCTACAGCCGGCCTGACCTCCCCCGGGGAGCGGGGGCGGCGCTCCGCGGGCCGGCGCTGCTGCCGGAGCGGCCGCGCTGGGGCCCGAGGAGGCTCGGCCGCGGGTGGGTGCTTGCCGTGGGGCCGTGTGTCACATCGGGGAGCTCACCGTGTGAATGCGGCTGCTCGGGCTGCATGCGGCACGTACGCGTGGGGCATGTGCGTGTGTGCATTGTCACAGAGTCGTTAGGGCTGGAAGGGACCTCTGCAGATCGTCTCGTCCTGCCCCCCTGCCGAGGCGGGGGCACCTGGAGCAGGTAACAGAGGAACGCGGCCAGGTGGGTTTGGAATGTCTTCGGAGAGGGAGACGCCACGGCCTGCCTGGTCTGGTGTTCAGCCACCCTCAGCGTGAAGTTCTTGTTGAGGTGGAACTTCTTCTGTTTCAGTTTATGGCCATTGCCCCTTGTCCTGTCACTGGGCACCACTGAAAGGAGTGTGGGACCATCCTGTTGGCACTGGCCTTGGAGATATTTGTACACGTTACCGAGATTCCCTTTCATTCCTCTCTAAACTGAGCAGGCCCAGCTCCCACAGTCTCTCATCATAAGAGAGATGCTCCAGAGCCATCATCATCTTTGTGGCCTTTGCTGAACCCCCTCCCATAGCTCCTTGCCTTACATATATACATATAAGACATATAAAATACAGGCATATTTTTGAGTAACAAGTATAAAAGTTTGTAGGCAAATGTCAAAGGAGCCCTGCTCGCTGGTCTCAGGTTGTGTGCAGGCCAGTGGCTGAGGTTTTGCAGGGGCAAAGCAACATAAGCTTAGAGATCACCAAAAGCAGTCTTCTGAGTTTTTCCTCTATTAGCACAATCTTCCAACCAACACCTTCCAGAGAATACTTGCTTTCTGCTCTTCTAATTCATTGTACACCCAGAACCAGGGTTTAGACAGGACCTTCAACCTCCTATGGCCTCCTGCAGTGTGACCTCTAACTGCAGTGTGTTGCACCTCGATGCAGGTGCCCAGGTGTGTAAATCCTTGCTGGAGGCTGCAGTGTTTTACTTAAGACTATGCTTAGTGCCTAGCAAAAACAATTTGTTGCAGCATTCCGTTCTAAACTGTTGACTTAGCTATATAGGCTTTGATATATACTTTAAATATATGTGCAATTTTGTCTTTAGTAAAAGATGTTCAGCAAAGGAGAAGGTGACTTATAGCTAGACTATATATGGGGCACTACTAATATTAAATAACAAAGGGCAGGAAAGAAATGCACGGCATTTTATATTGTGTAGCACATCTTTTGGCCTTTTGCCCAGGGATGACTTATGTTAGGATTAAAACACCCATCCTGCTATTATTTTTGTTTGTTACCTCTATTATTAGTCTTCAGCAGCTCTGTAAAAATATGTTTTCTATGAGAAAAGTACTAAATATACGTTTGGATAAAAGTAGAGCAGTAGAATAATTTGTTTGGATTTATAACTCAGTGCGATTCATCAATATAAACCGCAGCAAATTTTTGCAAAAAGATTGGCAAGGTCTTTTCTGCTCTGTTGGGAGAATGGGTTGAAAAGTAGAAGACAGCTGGAAATAGCCCTTATTGAGACTGTGTGAATGACAGGCCAGCGATCTTCTTGCACAGACTGGGTTTAACAGTGCCTGCTCTGCACTTGTGTATCCCACGTGTTGCTTCAGAGCTCCCCCAGTTAGCAAGGTAATGGACACAAATTCACTCTGTGCCTTAGCCATAGGTGTGTGGTTGTCCTAGCTGCCTGCCTGTGGCAACTCACACCCTCCCTCCTTGCACAGACTGCAAAATTTTATTTCAGTAAGGAAAAGAAAAGACAACATTAAAAGATGAAGATGAAAGTCCAAGTCAAATCTTCAAACCAATCGGAACTCAAAGTAAGTGCTGGCTGCCCTCAACTTCTCCAGAGTGTGTCCTTCACACACAGGCCACAGTACTTCAAGAACTGCTCCAGAGTGGAGCCCTCCCATGGGTCTGCAAGTCCTGCTCCAGGACACGCTTCTGATGGGGTCACGTGTGCCTTTGGACATTCACCTCCTCCAGCGTGGGATCCTCCATGGGCTGCAGGTGGTTCTTTGCTCCACAGTGGACTCCTCCGTGGGTCACAGTCCCCTCGACTCAAGTTCACGCTGGAGTTCCAGCCTGTCCAGTATGACAGCACAGGAGCACAGCTGTGCCCTGGCCACTGTCCAGCCCAGGCACTTTGCCATGGCTGTCACCAAAGTGTTCCCAGGCACAGCACGCTGAGATGACCAGCAGTGCAGCCAGCAGCAGAATCAGAGCAGACACTAACAAGCACTGGGCTCTGACAGGCAGGAAAGCGAGCCCCATGGCAAGCACAATAGCCTGCCAATTAATAGCTAAACAGCAGTAACAGCTACAAATTCAATGTAGCACATTCCAATCAAATCTGCCACTATTTCAACCCTTCATGCACTACATTGGGTGCCAAAACAACTGATGTGGTTTAACCCCAGACATTCTTTTTTCATTTCAATTGCTTGTTTTTCTTGAGTTTTATTTCTTACCCTCTTTGTTTTGTTTTCATTTTTTCTCTTTTCCTTGCAATTCATTATTAGTACTACTGTTATTATTTCTAAATTATTAAACTGCTGTTACGTCAACCCACGAGTCTGTTTCTCACTTTTACAATTCTAATTCTTTCCCTGTACCACTAGGGTGGGGGAGTGAGAGGGAGTGAGTGAGCAGCTGCATTTTTCTTAGTTGCCAGCTAGGGTTAAACCCCCACAACTGTGTTGTCATAAATATATTTGGTATGATTATTTTCCCGTCAAGTAGGTTACAGAATCACAGAATCCATTAGGTTGGAAAAGACCTCTGAGATCATTGAGTCCAACCTTTTACCAAATGCCACCATGTCAACTAGACCACGGCATGAAGTGTCACATTCCAGTTTTTCCATAAACGCCTCCAGGAATAGTCGCTCCACCACCTCCCTGGACAGCTCATTCCAATGCCTAATCACCCATTCTGTGATGGAATTCTTCCTAATGTCCAAACTAAATCTCCCTTGGAGCAGCTTAAGGCCATGTTCTCTGGTCCTGTCACTGGTTCCCTGGGAGAAGAGGCCAACCCCTACCTGGCTACACCCTCCTGTCAAGGAGCTGCAGAGAGCAATAAGGTCCCACCCAAGCCGCCTTCCCTTCAGGCTAAATGCACCCAGATTCCTCAGCTGTTCCTCATCAGGCTTGTGCTCCAGACCCTTCCCCAGCTCCATTCTCTTCTCTGGACAAGCTCCAGCCCCTTAATGTCCTTCCTGAGCTGAGGGGTTCCAGAGCTGGACACAGCACTCAAGCTGCAGCCTGACCGGTGTCCAGCACAGGGGAATGGTCACTGCTCTGCTCCTGCTGCCCCATTATTGCTGACACAGGCCAGGTGCCCTTGGACTCCTTGGCCACCTGGGCACAGCTGGCTCATGTTCAGCTGCTGCTGACCAGCACCCTCAGGTCCTTTTCCATCAGGAGCTTTCCAGCCACTCTGCCCCAGCCTGTAGCGATGCAGGGGTTGTTGTGGTCTTGTTGAACCTCAGACCACTGGCCTCAGCCCGTTGATCCAGCCTGCCAGATCCCTCTGCAGAGACTTCTGCCTTGTAGCAGACCAACACTCACACCCAAATTGGTGTTGTCCATAAATTTGCTAATGGTAGATTCAATCCCCTCTTCCAGATCATCAATAAAGATGTTAAACAGAACTGGGCCAAGCACCGGTCCCAAGGGGACACCACCAGATGCCAGCTGGATGCAGACCATTCACCAGCACCCTCTGGTGCCATCCTGACTGTTCTTAATCCCACGAAGAGCACACCTGCCCAAGCCGTGGACTACCAGCTTTTCCAGGCAGATGGTATCAGGGGCTTTACTGAAGTCCAGGCAGATGACATCAACAGCCTTTCTCTTCTGTGCCTGGTGTGTCACCTGGTTATAAAAGGAGATTTTAAAAAAAAAAGGAGATTGTCCCACTGGTTTTATGCAACTATTACCTCAAAATTACTTTGTACAGCTGAGCCATCATTAGCAGACATAATGTGTATCAGGAATTACAGTATTTCTGAAATTGCTGCGTGTATAAAATTTTTATCACTGTAAGGAGACTTCCAAGGCAATGATGCTGTCACGGTGCCATGGGGGTCAGGGCACCAGGCAGGGCAGGACAGGGCCTCACTGGCGGTAAATTTTAACCACAACCCAATTGTTTTCAAATATCTTTAGTACTTAAAACCTACATATTTATGTCTAGGTGTTTCAATCAAATAGATCTTCAAAGTTCCCCAAAGATTTGCAATATCTGTGGGCAGATGGAGAAATTACTTCTGTTGTTTTCAGTCTTCCATCTGAAGCTGAAACACACTTCTCCCAAAACACCACCCATTTCAGTTTCTGAACTGTACAATTCTGTCTAATCAAGATCTCATTCAAAAAGAGAATGATGTAAGTACCATAAGAAGGCTTTGGGTTTGTTGGGGGTTTTTTTTAATAATCTAAGCAAAACTTTTTAGATACAGAGAGGAAGGGTTTAGATCATTCATCAATATGGTAGACAGTTCCTTTTCTAATAGCCTGCAAGAGCTGAACAAATTTTAAATTACAATGGTAAATGATGAGAAATATAGGGAAGTACAGAGTGTTTCTGGTCTATGCAAGGGTTTTAACACTGAGTGTCACTGTTGCTTCATGGAAGGGAAGCACAGTAACCACTTGTAGAGTAAAAGCAGAATGAAATATTACATGAACAAATATCAGCTGAGAAATCTTCCCTGCTTTAATGTCAGAAGGCAGATATAACTAGCATTTCATTTCTTTATTATCACTACTTACATTTCATGAAATTAGAAGTCATAAAATCAGTAGTGTGCAATACAACTTACTCAGTCTAGGAATTAAGCAGTAAAATCCCCTCAATTTATGATAGCAAGGGTTTATTACACACGTAGCAATAGATTATGACACTTTTCAGTGTTATCTTTGTGCATGTTTAAATAGGACACAAAGACTGGTGACCCAAGATTAGTATGGTATTTAATTTTCAGCTGCAAGAGACACAAGAAAAAAATTTTTTTTAAGTATCATGTTGTATGTAGTCCTGATAACCCTTAGGTGCATATTCATGTGTGTTTCAGGACTGACCATTAGAAAACTGGGTCTATAATTTTTGGCCTTATTGCCAATTTTGAAAGATACCAGTTATTTAAGTAAATTTAAAATAGAATTCGTTTCACTGAGTTATAAGTTGTAACAACTGTGTGATTTAATATGTTTATTCATTTTGCATAGCTTTGTTTGCTTAGCAGCAGTAACTTTGAAGTGGTGTGTTAGGAATGTCTTTATGAAATAGATGGAAGGAAGTAGCAGAATTTCCATCTTGGGTTTAGAAACTGATTAAAAGTTCTTTCATAAAATTCCAGTTGTTTCACTATTGTGCTGGTTTGGGCTGGAATAGACTTAAGTTTCTTCACAGTAGCTTGTAAGGAGCTGCATTTAGATTGGTGACTGAAAGAGCACATAGAAATTTTGTTTATTGCTGAGAAGGGCTTGCACAGATCCAAAGGCTTTTTCTGCTTCTCTCCCCATCCTACAAGTGAACAAGGAATTGGGAGGAAACACAGCAGGCATGGGATGCCCCAGACCACAAGACATCACATTCAGCAATGAAATGGGGGAAGATGAAGGAAGACAGAGGGACATTCAGAGTGATGTCATTTTCCTTCCCAAGTCACCATTATGTGACGCAGCTCTGCTTGCCTGGGGATGGCTGAACACCTGCCTGCCCACAGGACGGGGTGAATGAATTCCTTGTTTTGCTTTGCTTGCACATTTACCTGTTACACATTTTCTATCTCCACCCAGGAGTTCTCATTACTCATCCAATTCTCTCCGCCATCCCACTGGGAGCAGTGAGTGGCTGGAGTTGCACCATCACCGTCTGCCCTCAGTCTGCATGAGTATGAATGGAGGTTCCTCCATTCTCCATGCCTGAAGACCTACAATTTTTATCAAGCTGAAAGGCTGCACCACTATGGAACAAGTAAGGTATTGCTGGTGGAGAGTAGATCTCCTCAGCTAAAAGACTAGGTTGGGTTAACCCACGCTTTATCCACTTTAGCCCGATCATGCTGGCTTCTGCTCAGGCAGTGTACTGGGGGTGGAGAAAGTACCCCTCCTTCTGGCTGATTTAGCCACAGAGAAGAATATGTTGTTGCTGGCAGCAGTAAAGAGAGAGAGTGACCACTGTGCTGCACTGGATGAGCTGTGATAAGGAACTTCAGGCATAGGAGCGAGGAAAAAAGGAAGGGAGAAAGGAGAAAAAAAGATGGGAACAGATCCTTCAGCCTCTGGCATTTGGAAAATGGCAAGACAGACCACTCTTACAGTTAGCCCAGAGATAAAACAATTTGAGGGGACTGATGTCTTACGGCCCTTACCCTGAAAACTTAGTAGGGACTCAAATCATAGTCTCTACAGTGTGGGAGATTTATATTTTTGAGAATTAGGTGGAAAAGTTGGGGAGGGGATTTTTGACGCCTCTATATGTTTGATGAATTACATAATAAAATTTCTAAAGATGCTGTTCTTCTGGAAAAAACTGATTCTTTGGAGGGTCGGAGGAATACTTTAAAAGATAAATTCCCCAACACCAAGGCTGCATATCAAAGTATAAAAGAATATTCCAGCATAGAGAAGAGGTAAGACTTTCTCTGAAATCAGAGGGCTCACACTTAGTAACAGATTACAGTTTTAGACACAGCACAAGGAAAAAGTGAAACATCATGAAATCGGTGAGGACATAATCTAGTATTTGATTCTAGTCAAATTCTGGTTTAATATCCTTTTCCTTCATGGGATACTAAGGAATATAAAAAGCCTACCTAATTTTAACTGACTTGCATACTTATTTGAAAATGGCAGTCAGGATCTGGCTGTTCTTGATTTGATTTTTGTTGGTTGGTGTTCTGTTGTGTTTGCACTAAATAGAGTATTTGTGTGTTATCAAATACCGTATCCTGCCAGTACACTAAGATAGCAACAGCAGTTCACATTATGAAAAAAATTTTTTTTTTAAATAAAAGTATCTGATTTTGCACTCTAATAAGAGAATTTAGAAAATATGTCTCAGTGTTTGTCATGGTTTAATTCTGCCAGCAGCCCAGCCCCACGGACACCGTCCGTCAATGCCCCACCAGTGCCATCTGGGAGAGAATTGGAAGGGTCAAAGCCACAAAACTCATGGGCTGAGATACTGAGATATTCAAGGGGATGAGTTTAATAGGGAAAGCAAAGGCTATACACACAAGCAAAGCAGAACAAGGAATGAATTCACTGCTTCCCATGGCTGGGCAGGTGTTCAGCCACCCCAGCAGAGCAGGGCCCTTGTCACACTGATGGTGACTTCGGAGGACAAACCTCCTCACTCCAAACACGCCCCAGTTCCTCTTTCTTCCCCCACTTTATACACTGACCATGATGCCATATGGTCTGGAATATCCCTCTGGACAGTTTGGGTCACCTGTCCCAGCTGTGTCCCCTCCCAGGCCCCCCAGCCTCACCAGCGTGGCCGTGTGAAAAGCAGCAAAGGCCTTGGCTCTGTGCAATTCCTGCTCAGCAACAACAAAAACGTCTCTGAATTATCAACCCTGTGTTCAGCACAATGCCAAAACATGCCCCATACCAGCCACCTCAGCCAAAATCAGCAGTGTTTAAATGAAAGGCTTGGCTGCTTGCTGATACATTTAAAGTCATAGTCTTCATTGCAGCCATTGTATTGTCTAATTCTTCATATGGTTCTCATGGTTGAATGCAGGCTGTGAATCTCATTTTCAGGGCATTGCAAGAGGAAAAGCAAAATTAATGTCACTACTCTGCTGAATATTTGGGTAGTATATAATGTGAATTATCTGTTTGCGGCAGTAATTTGCCTTTCCTGATTTGTTCTGCAGACATAATCATCTGATGTTCAAATGTCACCTCAAAGTTCTACTTTGCTGGAAGGAAAAAAGCATAGGTATGACATGTGATTTCAAACCATTGAATTGTAATAGTTTACACTCTGCTTCCACAATGACCTACCTGAGTGTTGACAGCACTCAGTCGGCACACTTGGAAGTGCTCAGCAGTCAGGGTCTCTTGTATGGCTGTAATCTTAACTGCCTATCTCTCATTAAAACAAGGAAAATAATTGAATGTTTTCATTAATGTTTTGCCCAAAACAACATGTAGGTGTGTTTAGGTAAAGGTAGCCCTATTCCCAATGGTAGAAGGTAAACTCTCAAGATCTCCATACCTTATACAAGGTGTCAATCTGAAAGACCTCTGAAATAACAGGCTTTTTGTTCTTTTGAGGTGATGACCTCCGCAGTAATTAAAATACCCTCAAACTTGTAAACATGAAGAATGGTCTGCCTGAAGGTGGCAGTATTTGATTTGGAAGAATAAATCCTGGCGGGAAATGCAGCTTGGTTCCTGTTTCATTATTCATCATACCATGGCACCTAAGTGACAGGCTGTCAATAATTAAAGGGAGGGTAGGAGAAGAAACGGCACATGTTTCACAGTCTTCTGACCTGCCATAATTTTTCTTTCTCTCTCAGCATAAAGATTCTCTAGTGAGTGTGTAGTAATAATCTATTTTCAGGCATTACAACACTTGCATTCAAGCCTCCTGCAATCCTTACCTAGGAAATCATTCATTTCTTTTTTTTTTTTTTTTTTTGCTTTTTAATAGCTTGACAATTAAGGTTTGCCCTTCCATGAAGTGACGATGGTAAAAATATCAGCACTATAATGTTTCCACTTCACAGTTTTTATGTTTGAGCATACATTGAACTTGCAGTGATAAAAATAATTTTTGTATCCAGATACTTAAAGATTAACTGTGAACTACCATATTTAAGTTAAAATTTTATGTAACTTCAAAAGGGCTCCAACCTTAGGAGAAAAAGAAGTGGGTAACTTACTAATTATTCTCTCTAGATTTCTTTCAGTAATTCATAGAATAATTACAGTTGCCTTGTAGCAAATTTCTTCTTTACAGGGAATTATGTGAAAAATCGTATGTAAATAAACAAACAAACCTAAATCAAATCAAGGCCCAAATCAAAGTAGAGGTTATCTTAAAAAGAAATGTTGAGCTAGTCTTATTTTCAATGTATTTTTGGAAATTCTGTCTGTATTATGCATGTATGCTTTTTCCACCATTCCAAACAGTTAATTTAAAAGGGTTACATCAGTGTAAGAAGCTCTTTTTGTTGCTTTGATTAAAGACTGCCTTGAGGTCAGTGCAACTCGTAAGTGGACTTAAGCGCTATAAAGATCCTGGCTGCTAACAGAGTTGCGAACTTACTTTGTGGTAACATGGTAACCTTTTACTTTTCCTGACGTTTGCTTCCGAGCAAGAGCTGTGGTTCTCAAACAGGGCATATGAGTCTTGCAAGATCAGAAGAATGGTAACTAGTGGGGTTCCGCAGAGCTCAATCTTAAGCCCTCTGTTCTTTAACATCTTCATAAATGACTTGGATGAAGGATTTGAAGGTACACTAAGTCTGCAGATAATAGGAGGTGGGGAGCTGACTCCGTGAGAGGCAGGGAGGCCCTGCAAAGAGACCTCAACAAATTGGAGAGCTGGGCAATCACCAATGGTGTGGAGGCTAACGAGGGCAAGTGCTGGATCCTGCACCGGGGATGGGGCAACCCTGGGCAGGCTGGGGGATGAGAGGCTGGAGAGCAGCACCATGGACCTGGGGGTCCTGATGGATGGATCTGTGTTGGACCTGCAGTTGGATCTGAGTCTGCAGTGCCCTGGCAGCCAGGAGGGCCATCCCTGTCCTGGGGCCAGCAGACACAGCATCCCCATCCGGGCAAGGGAGGGGATTGTCCAGCTCTGCTCTGCACTGGGGCAGCCTCACCTCGAGTGCTGGGGGCAGTTTGGGACACCAAAATATACAAAGGTTATAAAGACATTAGAGTGTGCTCAAGGAGGGGTGCTGAAGATAATGAAGGGTGTAGAGGGGAAGGCACAGGAGGAGCAGCTGTGGTCACTTGGTCTGTTCATCCTGCAGGAGACTGAGGGGAGACCTCATGGGGGCCTTCAACATCCTCGCAAGGGGCAGTGGAGGGGCAGATACTGACCTCCCCTCCCTGGTGATCGGTGACAAGACCTGAGGGAATGGCCTGAGGTTGGAGAGGATGGAGATTTACATTAGATGCTAGAAAAAGGTTTTTCACCCAGAGGGTGGTTGAGCACTGCAACAGCAATTTAGAAGTTATTAAAGTGGTATTAAAATGTTAGAAAAGAAGGGAGGAATTTTTAAAAACTGTGGAGTGTTTTGGGGGATGGCTTGCAAACAAGATTCATACACGTACTTTTAAGAACAAACAAACAAACCACATCACACCCATGCCATTGCCCTTTCTCCCATATACTTCTAAGGAAGAGGAGCAGGAAAATTACATTGTAGGAAAATTAGATTGCAGACAGGCACAGACAGAGAATACAATCTGTCTAGGTGTAGGATGTCTAAATATAGAAGTAGTTGCTAAAACCTTCTGAGAACAGCACCTGCCAAAATAAGATTCTCTAGGGTTTTTTTATAAAAATAAGTGTGACAAGTTAGAGGATTTTGTCTTGATAACCCCCAAGATAGCAAGTAAATAGTCCATGCTTACTTTCCATGAAAATGGATGTTTGAAGAATGACAAACAAAATTTGTAAGAAATCTTTATGATAAATCTATAAATTAATAACATCATTCATGAAATAATATCTTTCTTTCATGTCTGGGCTATTCTTCATCTCTCTGCCTTGCCCACAAATGTTTGTTTCAAGCAGCCAAACAACAGAATGGCTGAAAATAGATGACTCACACTGCCATATTATTCTGCCTAATCAGAGTCTGTCTATTAGGCTGATGGCATAAACGTAAAACTTTGGCAGACAGATGTATATACATTAAATATAGTCAAGAATGGCTAAAATATTTTTGAAAAGGTAGTCTTTGTAGCAACATTTTTAAAGTAGTGCCAACTCCCTTCAGTCTTTGTCTTTGAAGAGAAATTGGGGCCTTTGCCAGAATTCATGTTAACTACTGCTGGCAGAAACCTACAGGCAAACCTGCCCTTTATCTGGAAGCAGCAGCTGCAGCGCCAAGGTTTCAGAGAAACTCTGTCTCTCAGTAACCTCTCAAGGGTTCATCACCTTTCTCCCATAAGAGGAACTCTGTTAAACATTTGTACTCCTGCAAAATGCATATCCCTTAAATTAAAGAAATATCTAACAGGCAAGTATAAAAAGTCAAGGAAGATGAGAGACACCTTGCCAGGTTGTATGAATGCTGTTGTTAGGATAGTTTCTGCATTTTAAATATTTTAGTAAAAGCGGACATATTCCTAAAGGGTTGACCTACACAGAATGAAATGCACGTATCTTCCCCATTCCTATGTCAGGAAAATGCACATGATACGTATTATGAGATCAACTAGCCTAACTAGAAAAAAAAATGCTTTTGTGTTTGGGTTCCATGCTGTCCCATGGCTGAGGGATGGTGGAGAGCAAAACTGGTTGATTTAAAAAGCGCATAAAGCAAGCTTTGTACATTTCTCGTGCACCTTTTAACCTTTCCTACCAGTGTGTTTCCAAAGACAGGCAGAGACTGAAGACATCAGGGCTCTGTCTTAGCACAGAGCTGTCCCAGTTGCTGTTGCAATACTGCACTCAGGTTGTTGGAAGGTGGATGGACGTTCCCAACTCATCAGATCTTATCCGCGTGCAAAGTCCGGCAAAACTCCATGGGATTTGGGTTGTAAGGTCAAGTCCTGAATCATGTACTGCAACAATTCTCCTGCGCTAGAAGTTTAAATGTGGGATCTTGCCACAGAGGTGCCTTGAGTGTGTAGGGAAGGACAAAGACAGCTGTGGGCAGCCGCTGCTTCCTGTGCTCCATGCGGGACTTGCAGAATTGGCTGCAAATTCACTTTCTGGATGCATTTGTCTAACAATATCTGGCATGTGGGCATGGAGTGAAAAGATCCTGGGATGCAGCCGGCTGGCATTAACTGCTGGCTGGCTGTGCCTGGTAAATGGGATCCCAGGCTGGGAGAAAGCCCGTAATGCTGCTTTCAAGGAATTGAGCAGGACCATGGACCTCTCTCCCACCTGTGCATCAATACGCCGTAAAAGATGTGCTTTTTTTGCTGCTTAGGCTCAGCTTCTCTGTCAGAGATGTACTGTGCAGTTTGTCTACTCATGTTTAAATATGAGGGAGAATCTGGGGAGGGAAAAAATGTTGAGGCTTCATATAGGCTAAAGGAACAACGAGATAGAAATAAGTGAGCATTTGAGCAGCTCTTCTCCAAGTATTAAAACAAGAAAAGTTTAGATTTTTGATGTAGGTTTTTTGAAAAGAAAAAAAAATCCACAAAACAACTGTTCGAAAATGTTATATAGAAAATGTGATTCTTGCTTTAACTGCTCAGGGTTTGCAGATGCCTTGAAAAGTTCTTTAGGTTTTTCAGAGGATTCTTGAAAACTGGCTGTTGTAAATCTTGATCACTCGGGAAAAATATTTAGCCTTGAGTCTAACTCAGGTTTTGAAAATGCGTCTTGGCATACCAACCCAGACCATCAAAGTACCTATGGAAAGAAGCAAATCTATTCTTTCGCTGTCCATATAAATGAAAATGTACTCTTTTGACCATCTGAACCCTGCTAGGCAGTGTCTGCTTTCTTCTTTGGTAAAATGTACATTTAATACTCTTGTTGCAATCCATAAAGTACTGCATATTCCCCTTCTACCCGTGTGTGTGTTGCAGGAAACTCTCCAGCCTGCAGGCAATTATCATTCAGAGGATTCAGAGAGAGGTGGTTCTATTTTGCAGTACAAGCACAAGACAGCACAGCATGGCTATGGTGGTTGCAGAAAATGTCATACCATTATAGGAAATCAGTAGCAAAATAACTTCATGTCAATTTTTGCAAGAACCAGGGCATATGCTACCTAATTTTGCAGAATGCCATGACTTCTGAAATTTAATATTTACTCATCTTCTTCTCAGAAACATACACACTGCCTTGGTGCAAAGGGGGATTATTTAGAAGTAATTGCTCAAATTGCTTGTCACATACAATATTCCTTTACTGCTTGAGAAGCACTCTCTCAGCTGCAGTTAATTTGGACAGTAGTGCCTAATATTCGTTAATTAAAAATCTGTACTCCCTGTGGATTTTCCTGTGTCTTATTCGCCACTTTGTACATTGATGTAAATTTGAGTTGGTTATGATTATGTTTCCTGGTAAATTTTCAGAATTAAGTTCTTTACTCACGTAAATGCTTTGGTCATAATAGTTGTGCTTTAAATTAGCTGAAGTCACTTTTCAGTATAATTAACATGTAATTAAAATGGTCCTGTAGTACCTTTTGCTCTTCCAGAACATTTTGTGCATGGACAAGTCTGTGAAAAGAAAACATATTATTTTAACAGGTGCCTTAGATGTATCATGACAATTTCTGTGCAGGGGCTAGCTGTAGATGTTGGAAATTAAGTTGCAAGAAGTGTAGTTATGTTGAATGAGGTAAAAATGATGGAGGGACTGGTAGGAACAGCTTGGTTTTGGAAAGAAGAGAACCATAACCTGCAGTTAAGATCAAAAGAAAAGTGCACTTGGCCTGTGTCATTTTACTGTTTTTCTGCATTGCCTTCTGAGTTTTTAGACACTGATTTAGGATTGCCGGTACTAAGGTGGGCTACATACTGCAGTACAAGTTGAAGCATGATTATTAGGTAAGTTCTACTCCCATGGGAACTTCTATTGGTGAAAAGTCAATTTGTCCTACCTGCAACTCTTCAAGTCTTCAGATGTAGTAATAGGTCATGCACATAGTAATCCTGTGTTACTTCCTGAAGGCATGTGCCATTCATATTCAAAGCATTTTTTTGTAAGAGGAATAGCATTTCAAGTTTGGTTTTTGTTTGTTGTTTTTTTTTTTTTTTAATTTTTTTTTTAAAAAAAAAAGCTTTTTCTTTAAAGTTATTTTAATATAATTAAAATCAGAAGCTGCAGATTAAAGCTTTGATCTGAATGCAAGAGAACAGTAAAATACCATAACTTCATTTTGCTTTTGTCCATTTCAGCTGGAGCACCACTTAAGGTACACCACTACAGGAGCCCAGTAAGCCACAAAACTTGGATTTCTTGTCAACAAAAGTATTTTAATGTTTCTTCCCAAATCAGACATTTCAATTTGTTGTTTGCTGATCATTTGGCTTGCTTGTTCCTGAGATAAACCACTTTTCCTATTTAAGTGTAAAGAACTTTCATACACATCAATGGCACAGTTTTTGTAACAAAATTATGAACTTGAAAAGGGATTCCTCAACGGTGGCTACCTAATACTTATCTTTTGGGAGTGAATTGAAAAGGTAAGCCTCCCCTTCTCTTCCTTTAGTCCACAGTTCTCAAACAGCTTTGCTTAAGGAAAAACCTTAATATTGGCACTGGCGCTGCCAGCCATAAGTGAAAGAAGGACAGAGGGGTTTGCTGCTGCCTTGGCCAACACTAAAATAGCAGTGGCTTCAAAAGTGCAGGAAGAAGAAAAAACAATAATGTGAGCCCTTCCTGAGTTTACTGAGCGAGCTATACCCAGCAAGTGTGACTCTTACAGGACAAGGTGACTTCTAAAGATTAATGAATTCGGATTCACGTTACCATGAAGAGAAAAAAAACCTGTTATCTCCATGCACAGAAGGGGAATATGAGGCACAGACAGGATAAGACAGCCTATAGCCACATAGGAAAGCTGTGGCAGAATAAGAAATAGGATATAAAACTTGCCAGTCATCTCCCATGATTTACTTACTTACCTCATTGCCCCCGTAATGGGGGCCGGGAATGAATTTAGTTCCACATCTTAATACTCACAGAACCTCATGTGGGGGAAGAGAGGTGAAGTGTTCAGGACTGTTGTGCTTCCCTGAGTAACACAGTCTATGAGACAAATCCTAAAATGCTGGAGTGTCTTAAAATGTCTGAGATGATTCGACTTCATTAGGATTAAATGTTCTGAAGACTTCATGATGCAATGTGTGTGAAATAATTTGGAGATGAAAAGAGTACAGTTTCCAGTTTGAAGAGATTTATTTTGAGACTTCAGACAATTTTATATTACTTTTTGACACACAACTTGTGATCTATCAGCATGAAAGGCTTCAGACTATAAAAAAATTGAGTCTTAATTAGTATGTAGATGGGAAATTATAAACCCATCCTCCTTCTTCATCTACACTGTATTTGATTTGATTTGACAGCATTTTAAAGTCATCACTGGATTTTTTTTAAATTTTTTTTTTTTTACTTTTACAGTGTTATATCAGTATTTCCCAGCTTTTGACTCACAAGCAATGTATTGCTCACAAACTCTGAAAACAGCACTTGTGAACAAACGAATCATCTGTCCTTGCAGACCGTGCTGACTGGAAGTGCAATTAATGTGTTGCCATTATGGTGTTACTTGCTCCACAAGGATCAAGTAAAAGTTGAAGGCAACTTAAAACTGATTGAAAAATTAGCTCTAGACTGGACTTGGGGACAGTAATTGTGGGGTTTGTCTTTGGCTGGTGGCCAGGTGACCACCTAGATGCTCTCTCGCTTCCCTCCTCAACTCAACGGGGAAGAAAATAAGATGGCAAAGCTTGTGAGACAAGATTAAAGACAATGGCATTATTTACCAGTCACCATCATGGGCAAAACTGACTGCACCAGTGCCTGGGCATGAACATCCAATGCAGTAATGGACTGCTTGATGGAGAACCTTTTGCTTTCTCTGCTAGAAGGTAGAGGCTGCTCTGTACAGTGTGTGAAAATAATGCATGAAACTATCACAAATGCCCATTTAGAATAGAGCAGAACAGAACAGAACAGAATAGAATAGTGTATTTTGGCTGGAAGACATGCACATCCAATCCAATTTTCTAACCACTTCAGGGCTCACCAAAAGTTAGTGTCTTACAAAGGGCACTGTCTAAATGCCTGGTAAACACTGACAGGCTTGGGGCATTGACCACTTCTCTAAGAAGCCTGTTGCAGGGTTCTGCCACTCTCTCAGCAGCTTTGAGCCTTTCGAGTCACTGGATCCCAGGGAGAAGAGATCAACACTTCCCTCTTCACCTCTCGTCACTGGAAAGCTGCAGGGAGCAGTGAGGTCACCCCTCGGTTTCCTTTTCTCCAAACTGGACAAACCCAGACTCCTCAGCTGCGCCTCTCGGGAGAGCCCTCCCAGCAGCTCCGTGCCCTCCTCCGGATGCATCCAAGAGCCTCCACATCCCAGAACTGTACACTGCACAATTCCCTCTGCTGACTGTATGGCTGTGCTGTGTTTGACGTACCCCAGGATGGGGTTTGCCTTCCTGCTGTCCACCACTGCACTCAGATCCCTTTCTGCAGGGCTGCTCTCCAGCCACTCCATTCCCAGTTTAGGCTTGTGCCCGGTGTTACTCCTTCTCAAGTACAGAATCTGGCACTTGTCCTTGTTAAATTGCACACCAGTGATGATTACCCAATATTCAATCTATCTAGATCCTTCTACAAAGCTTTTTGTCCCTCAAGGGAGTCAGTAGCATTTCCCAGCAATCATGGTTGTGGTACATCCAGCCTCTGCATTCATAGAATTGATAAAGCTATGGAATAGCACTGTCCCTAGAACTGATCCCTAAGGAGCCCTGCTGGTGACCGGTCTTCAGCCAGATGTTGCCCCATTTGCTACAACACTTGAGTCCTACCCTTCAGCCAGTTCTTCACCCAGCTCACCGTGTACCTGGTCACCTCGCAGTTGGATCACTTCTCCAGAAGGGTGTGGCACAATAAAAGCCTCTACACCGCAAAAGGTATCATCTGACTGTATGTACTCTTTAAAGAATATTTCTTCAGCATCTTTAATGCTCATATTCTTCCAGACAGACTGACAGTCTGCACATCAAGAAAGTTATAGTCGAGTGCTTTACTGTTTTGCAGTCCTCACAGCTTCTTGCTCTGGTGGCAAGCTCTCCTTTTAAATAATTTGTGCAGCTGCTGATTTCATTCAGAGCCTGCTGTATCTTGACGGCTGGGCATGTTCAATGGCATGGCTGAGCCACAAAGGTCCCTTGTCGCTGAAGGGGAAAGATCATGCCCTGTGGGTCTCTGTAGCATGGGCTGGCACAGAAGACAGTGACAGGCTACAGGGCAAGGCCGGGTAAAGAGAGGTGAGAGAGGGCAGATTGAAACACCAACATTCTGTACAGATTTGGAGAGTCCTTAAAGTCCACGGCAAGTAAGGAGGCCAATAAAAGTTTTTCATCTCAATATGAGCCTAAATGAGGTTAATGCCTTGCCAGGGCAGTGGACAAGGCAAGGAAGGATTCCTGTATGGATCCTTTAGATTCAATCTGCTTGCATTTCCTCTGTGTTTTCCAAAAACTTTGCTCTATCCTAGTTTGTCCTCAAATGAAAGACAACCTTAAATGTTCAAAACCACTTTGTGGTACAGGTGGAACCACTCCAAAATTCTCATCAAACCATTTTCATTGTACTTGTATAGGTCATATATTAGCTGCTTCTGTCATCTTGCTGATGTCACAGTGCTTTCAAAAAAGGCAATCATGTCCTTTGCTTAACATGTATTTATTATTTGTAGTCTATTTCCTGAGTATTTTGTAAAACATTTTGAAGGGACTCATTACTGGGGATAGGGATATCATTAGTGAACATACCAGCTGAACGTAACTGAATGGGCTGATCTCATTTTATTTATAGCTTCACAGATGATAGAAATGAACACCACAGGCCAGGGGTTAACACCAAATTATTTTCTGCTGCATTCACTAATTCACAGTGAATTAGAGTAGGGATCTGTAGACCACAAAAAAACCCCAAAAAACCAACCCAATTTCCTTTTATCACATTAAGCCTTCTCCTTGTATTACAGCTTTAAAAAAGCTTAATCTCTCTCTAGAAAACAAACAAAAGATGGAAGGAGAGCAAGAACCCAAGACTTGAATCCCACTCCAAATCCCATTGATCAAAGGTACTTGCTAGGTCTATTGCAGAGAATACAGCACAGCATTTCTTTTTTTGTTGTTTGTTTTGTTTTCTGTCTTCTGAGATGCCATTGCAGTTAGCTGTATTGTTTACAGTGCTTTCTTCCTTGCTGATGCGAACCATCTGTGATGCTTGGGTCAGCTGCACTCTTTTCCTCCTATTTTTTGCTGCTGGGCCACATTGACTCCAGGAGGATATCAGAGTGGAGACTGGAGGACCAAAAAGACTGCTAAATGTGACCCAAACTTTGCAACTGCAGAGGGTTCCTAGCAAGATGTGCTTGTATGGGCCTACCCAGCAAGGTCTGCCTCCTGCTATGAAAGGAAGATGCAAAATACTGCTACTTTATTTTTCTTTATCAGTTTGGAAATACTTGCTTAATCTAAACCACAATCTGGGAATTGGTTTCCTCTCCATGTATAAGTTCGATGCAACCACCAGAAGTACAAGTACATCACATGGGATGCAAACATTTAGTCAGGAAAATTATTTTAACTGAAAAAATTGTCATATTTAGTTACTAGTTCTCATCAGAGCTTATCATTAAAGATTTGGATTCCACTGAGTTACTAAGAAAAATATCAAAGTCCTGGGCCAAGGTCTTTTCCAAGAAATCTGTGTGCCCTATTCAGTGTCCTCACATATCTGACAGCATTTTGCCAGAAAGAATTTTTAATCCAACTGAGTACTTCTTGCATTATTAGCAGTTCATACATAAAGGAATTATAAAATAACACAGAGAGATGCAATGTTGTGCTAAACAACGAAAGTAGAAGATACCATATAAAGCGTCTACAAAAATCCAGGTTTACACTCATCAGTACACTGTTCACCCGTTGAACAAATGGTTTTTTTGACAGAACTACAGCATTTTTCTTACAGTGAAATTACTTTGATCAGATTTGTTTGCTTTTTGGCCTCTTCCTTTGCATTCTTCATTATACTGTCCTACCTCTCAAGGTTGCCAGGAGCAATTCTATGTTTTACTGCCCTTTATATTCTTAGGGATTATTAATGTTGTGATTACCTCAAATTAAATCTGTTATTTTTTTTTTTCTAAGAAGAAACAAAAAACAAAACAAGCAAACAAAAGGGTATGGGATTGATCTATCTGTCCTCAATACCATTCTTCACAGCTGTCCTTTCTTTACAGCTGTATTCTTCAAGAGTGTTCCAAATATAAAGCAGAGGCTTACACATTTTCTAGACTGCCATTTGCAGTTTCTCTGTCTGCATCTCAAATATCTGTTATCAAAGCAATGCTGTCGTTGAATTAGTCATGCTGCTGCAGGTGTATGATGCATGTGTAATACAGCAGTTGACCCAACAGTTTTCTTTCATGGGGTCCTTCCATTATGTTGAGAAATTCCAAGGTAAATCACCAAAATGTTACAAGATTACAGGAAAATCTTCAGCTCTTTGACATTAACTCTGAAAGCTGTGGATGTAATATCCCACAGCACCTGCAGGGAATGGACCCTGTGCACCCAGTGCTTAAAGCCAAGAGCACATTTGTGCCCCGTAGAGTCAGAGCTGCTAGGTACTGAATACAAATGTGTTTTTCACCTGTGGAGGGAGTGTTCAGTGAGTTACATTGATATTTGCATCAGTTAATGTATAAAAACCAAACGTTCACACAATTAATTGACAAGGATTTCTGCAATGATTTCAAAATAGGACTTAGGGAGTCCTATATTGTTTCCTTATTTGCAGTGGCCA
This sequence comes from Origma solitaria, assembly GCA_013397895.1. NCBI lineage: Eukaryota > Metazoa > Chordata > Aves > Passeriformes > Acanthizidae > Origma > Origma solitaria. Next base: position 965,332 of record VZRL01004325.1, on the reverse strand, counting down.
TTGATATGCATGTAATTTTCCACATGTAACATGTTTTTGCACTTTAAGTGTATATTCACTGACATTTCTTTTTTTTAAAATGGATTTGTTTAAAAGCATGTTCACCACGAAAAATGCTTTGTAACCATATCTGCCTTAAATGAGTGTTAACTTCTCTTTATGAAATGATGGCTTTTGGTATTCAGTAAAGTGTCTTTCAAGAGAATTTCTAGTTTTCATTCAGACCGTTGTGGTTTAACCCCAGCCAGCAACGAAACGGAATGGGAAGAGAGAATTGGAAGAGTAACAGTGAGAAAAGTCATGGGTTGAGATACAGACTGTCTTATAGGGAGAGCAAAAGCTGAGCACTCAAGCAAAGCAAAACAAGGAATTAATTCATCCCCTCCCACAACTGGGCAGGTGTTCAGCCATCCCCAGCAGACCAGGGTCGCATCACATGTAACAGTGACTTGGGAAGACGAACACCATCATTCTGAATATTCTCTCCTCCCTTCCTCTCCTCCAGCTTTATATGCAGAGGAGGAAGTCCCATGGCCTGGAATATCCCTGTGGTCAGCTGGGGCCAGCTGTCCCAGCTGTGTCCCCTCCCGGCTCCTCTGCACCCCCATCCTGCTCACTGCTGCGCTGAGAAGCAGCAAAGCCTTTGGCTCAGGGCAAGCCCTGCCCAGCAATAACCAAAACATCCCTGTGTTGTCAACACTGTTTCCAGCACAAATCCAAAACACAGCCCCAAGCTAACTACTGTGAGGAAAATTAACTCTATGCCGGCCTAAACTAGCACGACACTTTTCATGTTTTACTTTCACTTTTTTAGTTTAGAAGCATTTCAACTCATTAGAATAATAGGTGCTTTAAGATTAGTTGCCTTTTTAGAAGATTCAAACTTGAAGTTTGCATGCTGGCACTACATTTTTTAAGTCAGGAATATATAAAACTAAATTATGATCATTCACCCTACAGGCAACCAGCAATTTTTAGCTTCAGCTCTACATATATCTGATAGGTGCTGCCACACACAAAACAAGAGACTTTGATGTTTAAAAGGAAAAAGCCTTTATATTTAGAGACTCTCAAACAGCTTTGTTACTGTCTGTATAAGAATACTTAGGAAGAACCAGAAGTTTAAACAGTTGGCTTTGAACTATGTGAAGGATCATGTGCTTGTGTCAAGGACTGAATCCTGATCTCACTGAACTGAATCAAAATTTGTTCGTAATTGACTTAAAAATTTATTTTCCTGTGAGTTTGTTGCCTGAAATCTATCAGATTCATTGTGAACAAATGCTGCTTATCATTTTAGAGAGACAACAATTTGTACTTGTAAACTTACACATAAACACAGATTCTATAGTTACTTAAAATTCAATGACAGCAACTGCTTCAGATATGGTGAGCTCAAGGTTAAAGCCGTATTGCATTGTGTGAGACATTTGGATGAGGCATTTGCTATTGAAAAAATGTGAGAGATCATAAAAAGTACAAGTTCCAGGTTATAATAATATGAAGTTTTATTCCCTGGTGATAACCGTATTGGAGGTTATAATACAGATCTGAGTGAGCTTGCATGTTGAGTTAGACCATCTTTAATTGATGATGGGTAAAAAAAGAGTATCAGTGGAAGAGTTTAGGCAATTTGAATTGCCGGATCAAGATACATTTCTTATCTGAGTCAATTCCTTGCATGGTAATTTATTGTAATGGCTTTTACCTTAGAGGAATACAACCTCTAGCATTATGTAACCCAGCAACCTCAAGTTTTCAAAAAGAAAGCCATAGAACTATTGCTCTATGAGGACAAAGAATTTTGTCCTTTTTCCTCCTCCCAGAAAAGGAAGGATAGTATTTTAAATGATTACAAAAGGAACCTTTTCAGTTCATACAGTCATTACCCTTCTGAAAGAATACAGGCCCAATACTTGTATTCAAGCCACTGTAATGCCATTTTCCACTTCACTTAATATGGAAGATTTTAATAGGAAAAGGTGCAGTAAGTATTGCTTCATAACCATCATAACACAGTTTCAAAATAACTGTTCCCACTGAAGAGTGCAGGACTTCATGGGTATCAAATGGCTGAGGCAACATGAGAGAGACTTACTAAGATTAAACACGGAAGATATAACTTAAATATTTTGCCGTGTCATTTCTCCCAGAGGTCGTTGGCATGCTGATGTCCAAAAGTGGCAGTGCAGCTCAACAAAGGCAGTGGAGCTCAGCCAGAGCTGCCAGCAGCAGCAGCTGCTGCTGCTACACCATGGGGAAGCCCTGCCCAAAATATTTTTAAAATATCCATGCTATGCCACAAATTTGAAACCAAATACATTACACAGACCCACCTCCTTTGTTAAGGGGTCCCTCCCTCCATCGTTCAGTTGATGGTAGATACTCCTTGTTTATCTTTTAGGTCCCAGACCTAAAAGATAAACAGTTAGAGATTCAACCTAAAAAGTGGCCTAAAAATGAGTCTTTCTTGAAAAAGGAGTTACACTCCTGAGGAATGCAGCATCACACAGAAATGCGTGCAATAGAATCTGTCGGGAGACATGAAAATATTAAGATGAATTTTAAGTGGAGAGGTGTAATATCTTCATGAATAACCAGGCAGGGCCAGAAGTTAATAACAGAGATGAAAATCAAGTGTTCCTAATTCCAATATTAGTACCTGAGAAAAGAAGAATTTGCAGAAGATGGGCATTCAAAATTTAGAGCTGTTTTGAAGGTAGGTTATAAGAAGTTAGAATAAAGCTTCCATGTATAAAATTTCAAAATAATAAAATGCTTACAAAACTGGCAAAAGATTTTTCTTGGAGCAATAGCCTAAAAGTGCAAAAGCAAAAGAATATATTTACAAGACGATTTAAAGACTTGTTTTTTCCAGTGGAACTGGTAATGTAGAGTTAAGTGTTTTAGCTATTCCATTCACTATATATAGAGGATTAAGAATCAGTAGAATAAGGGTCACAGAAATCAGTGTGCTCTGAATATACTTATCACATTGGGCCTCAAAGGAGCAGCAGCAGCCATCTGGTATCTAAATCCTACTGGAATATGTGTGGTGAAGCACCAAGGAGCTTAGTGTTGTTTAGATTTAGGTTCTGCTTGTGCCTAAAAGTTAGAAGTTACAGCTGGGAGGACAGAGCTGGTGAAAGCTCAATAGGATCAGATTGGGCATTAATTGAGAGCTGTCTCCCAAACATTGTGTTGGAACTGGGCTCCAGGAGCGCCAGTCCATTTTACCTCAGGATAAGTTAAATACAAATGGGGAAATATTCTAAATAAATCATTTTGAAGTGAAGAGGAAGAACCATTTATAACTAAAATTGTGCATAGGCTTTTTTTATGTCTCCAGCTTTGTTTCATTTACTTTGAATCCAGCACTTAACGCTGCTTTGTTTCTTTCCCAGAAATGAAAAACCCTGTCTTGTTCTATTCACTCTACCCTGCATTTAGCAAACAGCAGGCTGTATACTGACCTCTGTTTCTCCACATCAATAATCGTATTGGTTAATGGCTCCAAGAGGGGGGGCTGCTGCGCTCCTCTAAGCTGTTTGGCACTGTTTGCTGCTCCTTTGCATTAGGCTGGAGCATCAAGTAATAAACTACTTACATTCTGCTCTCATCCTATTCCCTCAGGGGTGTTCCCTTGAAGAGGTGAAAAAAATTGATCTTTCTCCATACAGTAGTTTTTATCTTATACTTGGGTTGCTTAAGTACCATTCTGTACCTAAGTTTCCATTGAAACAAGAATCACTGAAAATGAAAGAGCTTTTGCTTTTCCTGATAGAGTTTTGATTTGATGTTTCTTCTGTTTTCACGACATATTCCAGTAAGAGGTCTTAAAGCAAGACAGCACAAAATTCAATTAAAGGACAATTTGAGAAACTTACCTGAGTTCAGCTAAGTGAAGAAGGCTTAGAATTTCTCATTATTAAGCCATGATGAGCTCTAGGAAGAACTACCTTGAATACACTACTTTTTAAATATAAGAATGCCTTCACAATGCTGGGTTCAGTTAGGCTGAGTTAGGCTAGACGTGTATATAGAATTATATGGAGGGGAAAAATTGCTGCGTTCTGAGCAGGGACCCTTTTCTGCTCTTGGACATGACAGGACAGTTGTATCTTCATCAACGAAGGAGGCTCTAGCCTATGTTTCAGTAGTATGAAGTGATTTCAGTGCATTTAATTTTCAAACACTTTCAGAATTGATGCAATTCTTTTCAGAAAATTTTGTTTAATTCATTTTCCAAACGTAAGCTCACACGACGATTGTCCACATAGATTTAATAGACATTGTTCAAATATATTCGTTGCCTCAGTTTTCCTTTTTAAAGCTAAACTTTAATGCAATAGGCAGTAAGACCTGCCAAATATGTATTTTTTTAATGAAGCTAAACCAGTATATTTTCTCTCACTGTGCTTTGCTTTTATTTTCCATTAAATCTCTTCCAAACTTTGTTTTGAAGATATTCCTGCATGCAACTGTCCCAAGAAGAAAGGAAGGAAACTCCTTCTAGCTTATCTTCCTCATTTTTTAAACTCTAAATGAAAAATTACTCAGCAATAAGAGCTAGGCAGAAACTAGCTCCCATTCCCTACCTTAGTCTTTGTCTAGACCCTAGTTTTTGTCTAGAGCTGCTTTGAAAAGTGTTCATACCTTTTCTCTTTTTAATTTAAATAAGATAAAAAGATGAGTACAGAAGTATTCATGGGTTTAAGGTAGTGGAATGTACTAGGATTTGAATTATTTAAATTATATGAAGTCACAAGAGCAAAAAATAACTTTAAAATATTTTAATCCTGGAGTACTGAATCAAAAGTCACACTCCTGAAATGTGTCCTACACAGCCTTTTTTCTGGCATAGTTTATACTGATTTTTCTGCAGAGAAAAAAACTATATTGCAGGGGAAAATTATAATCATAACAAGTTGGTTAGTATTTAACCTTTATCTAGCGCATAGATCAGAACAAGATGAGAAAAGTAAGACTATGTGTACATTGAACATTTTGTATTTGCTATTGTCTTTTTCTCATTGGCAAAGTTAATTATTGTTCAATTAACATCATTCTCCAAATCATTACTAAGTACGTGAATTGAACTTGTTTTCATACAGTGTCCTTGTATCAGTACATTAATTTCTGTGCATTTCCCTAACATGAAAAAAATGTACTCCCTTTTTCTATGCTGCTAATGAAGCTGTATTTTTTTCTGTTCCCATGAATTGCCTGTACCGCGTAATCAAATGAGTTTTGTTCTCTTTCTGCATGCCAGAAGAGGCATATAAACTTAGTTTGGTGTTCTCTGCTTGACAAACGTGTGCTAGTTTTTTTCTTTGGTTACTTTCAGTAAGAAAGAGATTACATGGTTTCAAAAATCTAGAAAATCTGGATGAGTCTTTCAGTAGTCCCTTTACTCTGTTAGCAGTTATTTTGGGTTTGGGCTTTAGATAGCCGTTGTTCAGATGATTTCGTCCTATCCAGTCTTCAGCTATTTTAGCCAAGAACAGTGTACCATCACTTTCATAAGCACAAACCCTTGTTATTCCTGCTGAAAACTATTTCAGATCAATTTTTGTAGTCAGAAAGGGTCCTCTAGTTTACAACCTAGATACGCCTTGGAGCGTGTTATAACCATTGGTTATTCTGTCAGCAATATATACAGGATATTTCCCTAATATGTCATTCACAGCAGGCATCTCTTTCCTGTTTCCAGGCCAAAAAAAACGTGCTGTTCTTCCAGACACCTCTTCTAATATGGATCCTTTATTCCCTTGCTTATTCTAATAACTTTCCCCTACAACTTCTCCCTTTTCTGTCTTAAATCCACTGTATTGACTGACAAATATATGAAGTAATCTTAATTCTATGATTTTCAGACTTGATTCTAATATTGACCTAAGTGTGCTATTTTGAAAGAAAAACAAAAACAAATAAAACCCCTAACACATAGTAGTGTTAGTAAGAGAGAAACGGCAGAATCAAATATGATAAGAAAAATAAGTGGTAGTTTATTAGGGAGAATTATTATTTTGAACAAAGGCAGTGTTTCTTCTAACACAAAGAATTGTGGTAAACAAAAAACCTGTACAGAGAAAGCCTGTACTCTCTCACAAAACTAGAATTTGGAAGGAAGGCAATTAGATAAAAAGAAAGGAAAAAGGGTGTAGTAAAAGCAGTTGCCTTCAATCTTAGCCCTTCTCTCTCAGTTTTCTCATCACAACTCTAAATTTTTCAACTTTTCAACCATCACTTTATTTTCATGCAAGCATGTGTTACCTTTAAACTCTAGAAAGCTGGAACAGGGAATGCATGACTGTACAAATAAACAAAAGGCTTTGAAATTGCGCTCCGAGTCAGTCAGAGTGGTGAGATTACAGTGATCAGTTTAGCAAGATGCACATTTTCATTTTAGCCAGGGAAATAATAACACAGCTATTACGCAAGTCAACGACTCAGAACCACTCAGAGCACAGACAAGGGACGGTGTGAGAAATGCTTGTACTGATACTGAGAAATAAACAGCTCAGCACTTTAGAGTGAAGTGACAGGAGAATGATTTTCAGGAACCGAGATGTGAATGTTACTTCATTTAAAAAATGTTTTGGACTGTTATTTTCAAAGCTTTATATGTCATACGGTATTTAAAAAGCAGATGTGTCCCAAGAATATCACATAAGCAAAATACACAAGAAAAAAAACCAAAACCATAAACAAAAAACAAGCAAACAAAAAAACCCACAGAAAACTGCAATCCTTCCACAAAACCACCTGACAGCTAACGTTAACACAAGGAGATAATCTAGTGTAGACACACAAGTTCTTGCAACATGTTTCCACCCTCAGCTGTGTTAGTTTCCCTTCATTTTACATGTAAAAGAAGAAAACGGTGTTGAATAAAATTATGGCTATTTTGTGGTGTTTGGTTTTTTGTTGGTGGTTTGTTTTTTTTTTTTAAAGGACAGATCCACTGGTTTTTTGACTTGATTTTCTTTAAGGTGAAAAGACAAAAGTAGCACCAAAACAATTGTTTAAAAGCTGGCAGTCTCCATGCTTAGCAGCCTGGCTGGCACAGCAGCACCTGAGCGTGTTGGCTGGCTTCTCTTTTCTGCTGGAGCACTCTCCTCCGTGCAAACAATAAAAAGGGATCTGAAGTCAGATTGTCTCTCTTCTCCCAAGAGCAAGATAAGAGGAAAAGTACACGTACGGGGTGTGACTGGAGGGACGAGGGGATCCCTTGCACACAGGAGCTCTGCTGAAGCTGTGAAGCAGATCTGTTTGTACTCGTGTTTCCCCAGAGGACCAGTGGCAGGGTTTTCTGCAGTCTCCAGGGCTTCCCATCCCTCTCTGCACACCTTCATCACGCTGGAGAGCTCCTTTCTCATTCAGACTTCAGGGTTTATGCATTTAATAAACGCTCCCAGAAGTTAAGGCACATTTTCTAGCTTTGTTTTCTTGGTTTTCACTTCTCCTTCCTATTTTTAGCCACCTCTTTTGTCAGCCTGCTCTTCGGAGGAACCATCTTTGCACTCAAGTTGCTTTTAAATGCACCCTCAGTGGGAAGCAGCTGAAGGCAGCAAGGCATGACTTGCACACTGCTTATCTGCAGCGGAAGGAAAGTCATTTCTCTGCTCTTCGGTCAGACCTAACCACCAGTTCTCTTTCTCACTCACTCTGGTTATGACCCAGGGCTTGGGGATTGTTTCAAAATCACTTTTAATGTGGAAAATTTTGGAGGACAGAGTCAAATGCCCCCTGTAGCTGTAAGGCTTGCGTTCAGGTTTCAAAGACATAAACACACAGCAAAACAAAAGGGAGCTCCACAAATCTGCCAAATTTAGAAAAGTTGTTGTCAAACAGGTGGAAGCTAAGATATTTTAAACACAGAACCCATTTATCCCACTAGGAATTGTAATTCTGACTCAGCCAGTCAGAGTGATATGTCCCATAAAATGTATTGTAGATGTTTCTTTTCCCTATTCATTTGCATGGTCTTATGGGAGGCAGAACAGATATCCACCTGCAGATAAAATGTAGAATTCAGAAGAGCTGCATCCTTAAAATCTCACTGCTACTTTTTAAAAGTTGTTTCAGTTTAACTCATTCTCTAAGAAATTAATTCTCTGAGAGAGGGAAAAAAAGGCAGATATCTATAATTTTTTGTGTATTGAAAGTGATTTGTGAGTGATAGTTCCTACTCACATATATCTTGAGATATTTACAAATTCTTCGGAAATAATCACAACGGAGCTAGTACTAATCTCATGTGTTGTTAATCTTTTTAAAATTTGATAGGGCAAGAAGAAACACCAGAGATAAAAACGAAAATACGAAACTTAGAGCAAAAAGCTGTTCAACTTCTTTTAATCAATGTGATTTGTATCACCAGTGATCACCAGACTTCTAGGGGTTTTACTTCAACAATACAAGGAAAGACTGGGGGCTCATTCTGTTAATGACACTCATGAAGTGGAGAGAGTATTTTAGGTGGCAGAGGGTAACCCGTGAAAATGGGGGCAGTGGATTAGAGATAAACTGGCGCAGTGTAGCATGTCAGTAGGAAGGCCTGCAGGCAGTACATTGACTTCCAGAACTAAGAAATGTATGGTCAGGATCTCTTTACCATAGAAGCTAAGACACAGTTGTTTCAAAATTCCAAACCAAACGCAGCAGATGTATTTCCACATCAATTTGTGCCCTCAGATAGTCTACAACCCCCTACCATTTGTCTTGCAGAGACCACCACAAAAGTTTCTAGAAAGTTAAGTGGAAAGAACCCAAAAAATCGTCTGAGCAAATTCTGTCACTATGTGTTCAGTACTCATCCCACCAAGTTTTGTTTTCCGAATGTCTTGGTACCCTGTAAGACTTGTCAAGGGTCACTTACTGCAACCTTTGCAATTGTCTTGAGTGTTTAATTCAAAGGCATGCTATTGAAGACACAGGGAATATTTTCACAAACTGCCACCGCTGCCAGTTGTCGCTTGGTGTCTGAAATCACAAGGTATTCCCCTTGTGACTCCAGAAGTCCTCAGGCACCATGAGTTCCTGCTATTGCATCGTAGAATAAACTTGTGAGCTCTGTGTGGCTTACTCCCCATTTTGAGTCCTTCATGCTCAGTGCAATTATACTGCAGGATTTCCTACGTGGAAAACTCAGCGAATGTCAGGATTTAGGACTGAAAACTAATTCAGATTTCAGAAACTTTTTCAAATTTTTTTTTTTTTTGAGGGGCGAGGAGGCAAGAGAAGATTATCTGCAAATAAACCTGTGAAATGAACCAAATTCTGTAAAACTTGGCAAGGAATTGCTATTTTTAGCAAGATTTTGATTACATGTTAAACCACAGTGCTCTGCTGTGAGGAGATAGTGAATTTGTAATAACTCATTCCTACCACTTTTTCTCTTAAGCATGATAGTTGAATATTGCAGCCAAGCTTGTTTGATAACAATCAGATTTACATCAATGTCACTGCTCTAACCCTGGGGAATGTGATAAACATGCACACAGGACTCTGAAGGCACTGCTGGTCTAGTCCAAATCTACTGAAGCCTTCCAGAGCCAGAATTAGGCAGATACTTCAGAAACAGTATTTTCCTGTTCTTTTATTGCTAAGCCAGACCAAACTGGCACCATTCAGAGCCAACACTGATATTCTTCATCGCTGGCAATAGACACAATAAAGTAGTTGGGAAGCAAAGCCCATAGTGTTATGTTTTCATAGGCAGTAGGGATTTGTCTCAAACTAAATCTGTGCCCTTATCCATTACATTGAGGATCGAAGGTAGAGGTGGGTCCTCTCCATGTTCTGGAAGACTCCAAAGAGTTATGCACATTTCCCAAAAAGTCATACGTAATTCCGCAGGTTACTTGGATGCAGACACTTCCTCCTCATGCATGACCTCAGCTACTGGACCATTCATTTCTGCAGCAGTTAGTTTTGGGAAGTTACAGAAGATAATGTGAATGTTAGAATCCTTCAGGATGGAGGAAAATGCTGGTAAAATAGAGCTAGGGTTTGGGGTTTTTTGAGAGTAGTTGGGGGATGATGGGGGAGGTAACCAACCTTATCAGTACTTGCAGTGAAACCTTTCCTGAGAGGGTGAGTTTGCATTAAACTTGAGCCTCCCAAAACAACTTTGTTTGAACATGAGCAAGATAATTAATCTATAATAAAAGGCAAACGTGGGCACTATATATATTTCTCTCTTCATTGAGCTCCTGGATTTGAGTAAAAAAGATCTTATTTTAATGAAAAAATCAATTTTCTTGCATATGGGAATGTAAATTTGACCACAAGTAATTAAAATATTGAAATTAATATTCTCTATTTTCTGATGCACACATGCAAGATCAATATATGACAACTAATATATGCCTAGCCAGGCAGATATCCACAGAGGGCATTTTAATTTCTAACCTTTACTTTTGCCTCTCATCTGGTTTTACAAAGCTACCTAGAAAAATGTTAATTAATATTTTTGCATGATATAAAGATCTAACTTTGAGGATAAAAAATTATATCACATAAATAAAATGTTCAGATTAAATTTACGACACTTGATCTCTTCTCTTTATCAGATTCACATGAATTAAAATTTTTCCAAGCATTTACAGGAGGAGAAAGCTTTACCATAGGAAAAAGCAAGTACTTAAAAATAAACCTTACTCTTAAAACTGAAGAGCAGAAAAGTAATCCCATGTTTTAGTTTCTGCCCAACACATTAGGTTGACAATACAGATAAAATTAAAATTCCCTCCTGGCAAAATCTTGATTTTTAAATGTATTATGTAATTTTAAAATTGTACTCTCTAATACTAACTATTTTTAAATGTCGTTATTCATTACTGTCTAGTTGATATTTAGGGCAATTGGCTTGAATTCTAGAAAAACTAGTACTACCCACAACAGCTAAGTTAAAAAGCATTTGAAGTCTAGTGCTATTCCTTCCTGACATTTCAGGTTTAGCAGGAGGTTAATTAGACACAGTTCCAGCATTGCTGTGTTGCTTTAGGGCACAGAACAACAGGCCAGTTTTTATCTACTTGCAGACTTGGAAGCCTTAGGAGGCACCAGCTTAAGACCTTTGGCAGGTTTAAATTGTCTTTTCTCCCGCACATTTAGAAAATACAGTGAAATTCTGTTCCCCAGCATAAACTAATTGGACATACTTTTGCTGGTGACATTCTGCTTATTGCCAGAATGGAGACAATATTCATTGCTTTTACGTGATGGTTTTTAGTCGCAGTAAAAATTGTAGCATCCAGATGTCTGTACCCAGCAGGTCTTAGAAAGTTGTGCAGTGTTGTGGTTCAGCTTGGTCATTGCCAACCTTCTATCGCATTTGTACTTGGATAAACATGAAGGAAAGAACAAGGATCAATTTAAGAAACTATTTTGCTCTGGTAATTTCTTGGAAGACACTGAAAGCTAACCTTTCATCGCAAAAAGCTGAAAAAAATACATAGAGAAGGATGTCAGTAACTGTCTATGAAATTATAACCTTGCTTGGCACTAATTAAAAGTGATGAGGCACAGGTGAAAAGCACATTTATATACTGTCTCTTCTACACAGTACCATCCTAAGCTGTCTCCTGATCCTACGACAACTCTTTTTTGAGGTGATAGGGATAGAAAAGGATGTTTTTCTTGACACATCCCAGGTATCCATCAGTATCTTATATGTTATGCTGAATGTCAGTAAATCCAGCTGGCATGCCACTACTTTCATTTCTGTGTTTTGTGTTTCTTCATTCTGTTCATGTTTGTGGACACTTCATCTCTTTCAACGACAAGCTGCACATGACTGATATTTTTGATGTTTGGAGTAATGTACGTAAGACCTTTGTGGAAAAACTCTTCTGTGCAATGTCATTCTGTCAGGAAAACGGAAGTAGTCTCTGAAATTAAAACCATTTTGCCCTCTTTTTAAGATTTCATTTGGTCATATTTTATTGCATCAACATACCAATAGATATCACAGAAATTAGGACAGAAAGGCTCCAGTCAACATTCTGGGGCAGAGACAGTCTTACACACTAATACTAAAAATTAGTTATTTTTGTAAGACCAGTTAGACAGCTTTTCTTCCAAATACACCTTTCTTTTAAAGCCTCCTACCAAAGTGCATGCAGAGCCCAATCTTGTTTACTCTTAGAGAACCAAGTTTGAACATAAAATAGTTCAACAAGGCCGTGAAGATCACAGGGCAGGTTAAGCACTCTCCACCCTGAATCTCTTTCACAGAACAGTTACTGAAAGTCTTAAAGGCAAAACTTCGGTGCAACATGCAATAGAGTTGCCCCAAGATTAAGACATTTCTTCCCTGAGCTGTTTTTTCACTCAACAAGAGCTCACAGGTGTGGCTGCTGCATTCTTCAGCTTTTCTCAAGACGAACAGGAACTGCCCTATGTTCGTGTTGGTCTCCTTGGAGAAGATACAGAGGGATTTCAAAAGAGCAATGAAAGTTTTCTTTCTCTCAGGCTTGCTAAAAGGTACCCACTTGTCCAGATGATTCTCACTCACTGTTCTCCAACTCATCTCCATTATTTCATATTCTTAGCAATACACATTTTTTTAAATACTACAATAAAGCTAAGTAATTACATTTTTTAAGAATGCATCATTGCAGGTCCGCCCTAAAGAGCATGTGTTTACTCTGGCTGAAGGATTTATCGCTTCTGTTTGCTTCAAAAGCACGAAATCAGTCTATCCTTTAAAAAAGCTTTTTTTTTTAAAGGATTTTTTAAGAGCTGCCTAATTTTAAATACATAGAAATATGCAGCATTTCTGACTAGTTTAAATAGCTTTAATGATTTGCAATTATAATTTCAAAATAGAAATATAGAAAAAAAAAAGAAATTAACAAAATAATGTTTTCAAAATAAGAAGGAAGAGAACCCTCTAGGCCTGCAACATCACTAAGTAGCTTGTTTCTTCCAGTTTTTGTAAAACCAGCAACTTGAATTTTTTTTTTTTGTAGCTCAGGAATACTGTCATGAACGCTACTATCTGTTTTTCAATGCATAAGTGAGTTAGGGCACTGCTGAAGTGATTCAAAAAAGAGCTGTCCAGTTCTACTCCCGAATCAAATAGTCACAAATGACTTCCTAAATCTTCATGTGCTCTCAAAAGAAATACTAGAGCACAATCCATATTTTAAAATTACTTTGAACACCATTAATAGTAGAACCTTGATTTGCTGCAGGTTCTGAAATTTTATTTTGAAAGTAGATTCATTTTAAACCAAGTAAGTTTTATTTCTATCCTTTCTTACAAGTTACTTAATTATCTTTCAAAATGTTAATTTTAAAATCTTATAATAGTTCAATTAGGATACTAACATTTACCATACTGGCACAAGAGTATAAGGTTTCTTTTTCTTCATTGAATCCTTTTTTTTTTTACTTTATTTTCTTTTTGGTTCTTTTTTTAAAATCTCCTTTTGTGTTCTCTTTTCTATTAATTTTACAGCTCCACTTACAGTTTTACTGTAAAAACAATGACAGTAAAGGAGCAATTACTTTTTTGGAATAAAAACTAGAACTGAATTACCTACCCTTCTGCCTTAAATCTGTATCTTAACTTTAGTTTTGTGTTTAAATTAATTTGCAATATTTATGTCATCTGGATTACATTAAGCAAAAATAAATTACAAAATTATTTACAAATGAAATTCACATGGTGCAGTCTTGGTTAGCCCATGGTTTTGTATCAGTAACAACCCAGTCAGTGCATCCTTCTGAATACATACACAAAATTGCTGGATTGATTAAAAAACTTCTAAGATGCAAAGACTTTGATTTCCTTTGGAGTGGGACTAATGCATGTGCAAACTACCTCAGTCTGAGAAAAACATATGTTAAAAATATAGAAGGGAAGATTATCTCCGTGAGAACCCAACTGTAATTATTCCTGTGTTCTCTACAGTTTAAGTTCTTACACAGACGTGCTGAAAGTACCTTTTCTTTTTGTTTATGTCCATGTCATTTTTTCTCCCCAAATTATCTGTTTTCCCTGGTGTGACAAGTAGAGAAGAGAAAAGGTCTATTTCATCCAAGGTGATGTGATGGATCATAATGCCCTAAATGTTCCCTGGTAGCATTCCAGCATCACAGAAATATTACCTTCTCTCGTTCCTCTGTGGTGGGGGGAACACGGTTGGAACTGATGCTTAACAATTAGATTTTTGAGGCATCACAACACATTTTCCAGCTCAGCCTTGGCTGACACAATACCCAAGACAATAAAATACTGCAATTTTGAGTGGTTTCAATTTGTCCTTTTTTTTTTTTTTTTAAAGTGAAGTCTAATAATAATAATTAGTCCATTTTAAGTTAACCTATATGACACAGTTTAGTTTAATATAAAGCTTAAAAACGATGTCATGAAGATTTAGATTTTGGAAGTTGTTTCCTCTTGCACATAAATTAAGTATATTTTGTTTTTTTCTCATATAAGGAATGTATATATAAAAATGGGAATATTTGTAATCTTCTTCAACAATTTGTTGTTCTACGGCCCAGATTTAAAACACTTGCATTATCAAGCTGGGATAAAGACATCTGAAAACCTATCATCTCTCAGGATTCAATTTTTTTTATGATCTTGAAATCCTGTCTTCTGCTTCCAATTTTATATGAAACTCATTTATTTTGGTTATTATAAAGAGCCTATTGTGATAACTCCTTAATATTTTCCTTCCTTCCCCTCCTCCTCTCAAGTTTTGATTATTTTGTTGCCTCTTCGCTCAGAAATCACTGAGTACTACTGAAGCAAAGCAGGGAGTTTTCTGGGAATGGGTTTAATCACCTCTGCTCTGAATAGGTTTCATGGAAAAGATCCTTTTCCTAAGGCAGGCAGCCCAAGTTGCAAAGCTTCCATCACTGGAGTATTTGTGTTCTACCAGGAAGGTGCAAAGACTCTGGACATCCCTTATTTTTCCTGATCCCTCGGCATTCTTTTACTCAAAGGGCACAGTAAACAAGTTACACATTCACAAAGACAACAAAACCTTTGTTTTGTCATGGGTTTTTTTGGTAAGTTTAATCAATGTTGTCTCCCCTCTGGCACTAGACTTTTTCATTGTATTGACATCATGCTAGGGAAAAAAAAACACAAAGGGAAAACAAGTTTATTAAGTATATTCTGTTATTCAGTACTTGAAATCTCCACTTCCATTTGTCAGCATGACCGCATTAAGCATATGCTGTCAGCATAAGCATCAAGAATACTATGATTAACTTGTGTTTCTAATTCCTTAGTGCGGGTCCTTCTCACTTCCTCGGTGAGCCATGCAGGATCCTCTGCTGCCAGTAAATAACAGGTCAAAATACTCTTTATTTTCCCCTTCCAACAGGATCACCTCAATGAGGAGGTGCCTGTGGGCACAAATCTTCAAACTCAGTGCTGTGCCTGTTGCAAACCTGATGGTCCACACAGCCAGAAGCTATTACTCAAATAAGAGGATAAAGAAAAGAGAGTTGTAATCGGTTTTGAATTGTAAGTCATTGGTTTAGAAATGCCATGCCAGTCGCATTTCAGTCATCGTGTGATATTAATACTAATCAGCATATATTAGCAGCCAGACATGTTCACAACTGTTCTAACAGCTGAGTGCCTCCAAGCTAAATTGATTTCATCCCTTAGACACCCATTAACACCTCTCCTTCCCATTTAGATAATAGAACACAGTTGTTCAGGGGTGTTTATGAAATGACATTCATTTGATTGATAAGTGACCTTGACTGAATGAGAATATATGCTTGCTGGAATTTAAATGATCACCTTCCTTCTCAATAACCTTGTCAGAGTTACAGGCCTCCAAATCCTCAAAGAATATAAGTAATCAAAATCAGTAAATACCTATTTTCTTTTTTTCATAAGAAGTGTGTTTGGGAGGATTAAGCTTTAAATTAACTTTTACATACTAATATTCTAATTGTAGAAGGTGCTGAAGTAATCAGAGAAAAATCAGATCAGCTTTTAAAATAAATCACTGTTTAATTATTTGGGTTTTGTGCCTTAATCCATTTTGAACAACTCGCTGGCTCCAGTAGGCCATTCTTACTAAGATGAAATGAAATATTGAAGCTTCATATATTGTTAATATTATAGTGCGGATAATCTAGCCATTATTAATTAAGAATATTGGAAACCTCTGATACAATGCTACAAAAAAATCAGTTCACTATAGGAAGCTTTTCTAGAGCTGCATTATGAGAGTTTTTCAATAATAGATTAAACAGACTAAATAATTAAAATGTCATTTGATTGAAATCAGACCATTCTCTTTGTATTTCAGCATTACATCCTGAATCAGGCAAGACTGTCTTTTCAGCTGCAGATATGGAGGCAGTCCTTCTTTTTCTGTACATTAATTCATGAAATGCATGAGATAGAATTTAAAAGCAAAAGATAGACACTGACTAGAACATTTATTTTAAGAATATAAATAGAAATCTAGGGTTAGGGTTTTCAGGGATGCCTGAATGTACTTAAAATCAAATTATTTGGGGAAAATAAGTGAACCCCAAATGTCTTTATTCCAATGAAGATACTCAGGATATGAAAATGCAGCCACTATGAGTATTCAGCCTGAATGCAATCCCCAAGAGGATGCACTTGAAGGCTGGAGCCCTGCTTATTCTCATTGTGCAGCTGCTATTTGTGCTGCTGTTATCCTGAAGGATGGAAGGACACCCAAGCAGCATCACCCCTGTCACAGCAGCCCCAACTGCTGCATTTTCTCAAGTTTCTGAGGCACTTAGGTGCCCTTGATATGAGGCTAGATGTGAGCAGCCTGTGGGCCAGATGTGGTTCAACAATCACAAATTGGACAGAGTCAATTAGGTACTCTGTTGTGTTTGACTATTTTACAGCCTTTTTACAGCCTTTTCCGCTAAAGCTGTTAAAGACTTTTTAAGAAAAATGCTATAAAAATAAAATGCTAACTGAAATAGAAGTTTTCAAGTCACAAGAGCTCTCAAGAACAGGTGTTTCATGTATAGCTGGAAAACTTCAGCAGTGGGAAACCCATCCCAGCATATCCTGTAGAACTGGAAGATTCTGATCCTGGCTGGAGGCTATAAAGAGATCAAACACCCATTGCTAGATTCTGAGCAGGCACGTGAGTTGGTGTCTTCCCCTTTGCAAGACATCATGCCCAACAGACAAACGTTTGTTTCTCATTTCACATTTTTAAATGCAATGATTAATTTAGAAATGTTTTTTCCCCATATTTGCCAGTAACTGATATAAGTTCTTTCCATTGTACGGAACAGCTGCTTATACTCAATCTCATTTAACTGAGAGACAAATGGAAGAAAAAACATTCAAGAGTCAGTTCAAAGTTATTTGCATAAGTTAATTTAAGGGGGATTTTTTTGTAACACATTTTCTCCATTCCACTACTATCCCACTTCCGGTAATTTTGTCTCTGCTGCTAAAAGTGAAAAAATCAATCAAGCATGATCCTTAAGGTGCGGTGACCATACAACACAAAATCATGATATTCCTTACTTTAACCAAGGATCTCATGTAATTCACAGTTCAGCAGCCGCTGTATGAAGTACACTTCCCTTCCTCGTGAGCAGTGCTCTCTAACCTGCTTTCCTGTAACTAAACCAGTAAAAGTGAGACTCTGCCTTCAGGAGCACTCCGAGGTTGGGCTGCACAGAGGCACAGCCGACATGACATGAGATAATGAACATGGGATAAAAAGTCTTATTCGGTTTTTCCAGTGTTCAGGAAAATAGGAGTTAATGCAGGGAAGAAAAAGTCCCAGACTACTTTTAAATAAAATAAGAGGAGCTGCAAAAAGGGCATCAGCAGTCTTTGTCCTAATTAGAAGAACTGGCAATACTCCAGGTTGTTGTCTAGTTTCTCGGGTCAAAAGAGTTGAAATGATTTGAATGTAATGCAAAATAAACATCACAGTCATTATCACAATGATTATTATAATAATAATAATTTTACATGCAATGCATCATTATCTCTCATATTAATTTTGGACTGGCATGGTATAAAAGATTGGTGGTGTCATGGAGTTTAAACATGGCATTTTTGGGCTCACAGAATTTTCATTAATTCTTTGAAAATTGATGTTAGGTCATGGTATTTATGCTTACACCTTGATTGCTACAGGAATGGGCTTCTGTAAAGAATTTTCAGGAAAGAGAGAAGGAAACATAAATTATAACTTGATGTACAAGAATAGAATAATGTAAACTAGTTTGTTTACATGTATTATCACCATGTATTATTCTCACTGATCATAAAGCCTTCAGGCTGATATTCAGCTGCCAGATGCAAACGCACGTTTAACATTGTGACTGAAATTTTTAAAATGGTGAAAGTTATTTGTCTAACTTGTGATTATGAGATCTTTTAAGTTACTGAATGGTACTTGAGTAACTATTGGATCGCAATGATTGCCAATCCAGATTGTGAATGTTCAGGGTACCCTGCTTGCTTCTGCTGTCAGCAATTCAGATTGGTTGCCCGGTTGAAGGAATTGATGTCTGTATCCAATCCAACAACAGATGGCATCATTTTTATATTTTTGCCAGCACTGATGTATCATATCACAGCAGATCTATGAGCAAAGCTTTTAAATTGAAGGTATTGTGTGAGAAGACTGCTGGTGTCTTGAAAAATTAATCATTTTATTATCCTGAATGATGTCTGAGATGAGGAAAGAAAAAAAAGTCAGTACATCCTATAAGCTCAATTTCACCATCAGAGCCCAAGGTGTGCCTGAAATTCCAGAGGCTGCTCATATTTCGCTGAAATGCCTTCTTCCTGAAAATAAAGGTCTGCACTCAGCACTGACATGATTCTACTTTTGCCTTAGCTGTTCGTCATTTCTTAACTCTCTCCCAGCCAGAGCCAGCACACTGACTCAGCCCTGCTCCTGCATCCCAAAATCCTCCTACAGCCCTGCCTTGCTTTGGCCAGCACAACTGCTCGTGGGGACATCCTGCGGATAAAAGCCAGGGACTAATCTGACAGAAAAACCTTGGCAAAGTAGAAGTTTCGTCATTCAGAGTGGTGTCTGTACACGCTGTCCTCCTTTCCCAGGTAGTTCTGTTAACACAACAGATGGCTTCACACAGTGGGGAGACAAAGGAACGAGCAGCATGAAAACAGACAGCTTAGAGTAAGACACACATTTTTAATCTACCACTGAGTAATAAACCAGGATTTTAACTTGCACTTGGTTTTCCACAGTGCTGATTAATTCCCTGAATATCTTTGAAGGAAGAAAACATTGCCCTCAGTTCATTTGCACATGAATTTATTCCTGTGCCAGCTTCTTGTGCACCAGATTTTCAAAGAAGATGTAATATATGGAAGAATCAAATAATTTTTTTGAGTTTTGCTGTCTTTTTTTTTGTGTTTCCTGATAAATCAATGCTTTCATTTTCTGTGCAGATATAAAAGTCACAGCAGAGGCCTGCTCAGTCAGACTGAAGGTCCACTAGCTTGGGATTCATCTGCGATGGCAGCAGACAGACAGTGGAGAGTACAGACACACAGTCTATAGGCATAGCTGTGAAAGTGAACACTCACTGAAAAAGAGTACTGGCTTTATTTTGACAGACTCATTAAACTCCTTTGGATACACCAAAGTGTTTCCTCTTTTGTATCCGAGAGGAATGAGAAAGTTATTTACCAAGAGACCAGTTATCTTAGACCTATTGTCGGGGTTTGACCCTGGCTAAATGTCAGGCACATACAACTGCTAACAGCGCCGGGGTGGGGGCAGGGTGTGGGGGTTTCCTTTGGTCAGGGTCAGTCCATCAGGGAGAAGAGTCCTCTGCTTAGCCATGGGGTCCCTCCCATGAGACACAATCCTCTGTGAACTTCTTGGGCATGGGTCCAATTGCACGAGCAGCAAACCCACTCAAATTTTGCTGCAGCATGAGTTCTTGTCCACAGGGTGCAGACTTCCGAGCCGAGGTCAGGCTGTTTCCATCCCGGGAGCAAGGCCACTCTCCTGCAAGGCCTTTGCAACTCTNCATCCCCCTGGACCCCATGGGCTGCAGGGGGACCACCTGCTCCCCCATGGTCTTCACCACGGCCGGTAGAGGGTTTTCAGCTCCGGCACCTAGAGCACCTCCTCCCCCACCTTCTCCACTGACCTTGGTGCCTCCATGTTGTTCTCCCTCACATATTTTTACCTCCTCCTCCTCCTCTGGCTAAAAAGAAGTGCGTGCTCACATTGTTTTGATTTCTTCTTAAATATGTTATCACAGAGGTGTAACTAACATCTCTAATTGGCCCAGACATGGCCAGCAGCATGTCCATCATCTTCAGAGCCATCAGAGATTGGCTCTGATGGACATGGTGGAAAATTTCCAGAATCTTTACTCAGGACATGCAGGAGCCATCTTTGTACCCCACCCTACTCACTGGCAAAACTGGGCCAAGCAAAACCACCACACCTGTACTGTAACTCTTTTCTCCAGGGAGGTGGTGAGAACTTTCCCTCCAAACTCAGGCTCACTCAGCTGCGACTGGGAAAAAGAAAGAAGCAGGAGGAGTGATTTGGTACCGGGTAGAAGCTTTGTGTGACTTGGAAGGAAGATTGTTTGCCTGTGCTGATTGAGACTGAAGAGATGGACTTCTCGAAGCCCAGAGACAAGAGGGTATGGCTGATAATTTGACCAAGCAGTACTGGAGGCAAGAAGATCATTTCGCAGATGGAATAACCACATTCAAAAATCGACGCACCCCAAACTAAGGATACATTTATGAATAATGCACTTCACCTAGACTGCTCAAGTTTGCAAAGGATCAGATTAATCAAAACCCACTCTAGAGAGCAGTGATGAAAGTGATGAGTCCAAGGACAATTGCATTCAAGAATTATTTCCTTTTTAGAGTTTCCATGGTCTGCAAGGAATCAGTGGCCACAGGAAATGGCAGATATTGAACAAAACTCTTTGGTGTGGTGGATTTCTAAATTTTTTTCCTTAAAGTCCTAGCGTGCTGCCAGTGTAACCTTTCTGGGGTTACATGGTGCACAGGAAGACCATGTTAAATAATTATGCATGACGTGCTCAACATATAATTTGAGAGAACATGTTCTCTGAGAAGTCTTTAAATTTCTATGTATATTATTCCAAAAGGAATTAATCAAAGCCCCAAAATATATCTGGGCCCTTCCCTCCATTTAATTCTTCAAATAAAAAGTGCACAGTAAATTTAAACAATCTCAGGTGGCCAGCGTCCTTTGTCTTTAGCTCTTTCTCTTTTCTGAGACAAAATGAAGAGACAGCCAGAAAATACTGCTTAATCCCTTCTAGCTAACTTTTCTCAGTCCTTTTTAGGAATTGCCTGATCCTTCTGTCTTGGGTCCAAGAAATGAATAAATTTAGCATAAAAAGGCAAATCCATGCTGTTTGTTATGCCTGTGTTCTCAGTTTTGTGTCTTGCTATTAGATAAGTTGCCTTCATAAGTCTTTCACGAAAAGAGCTCAGCATCTTCATTATCTCTTCATCAGTGCAAAAGGAGCCTCTGTAGGTACAGCTCTCTGTGTACCTGCTCTGACTTTTCTTTAATAAATTGAAGGGAGTGAATACCTTGGATTAGAATAGACAATTAAAGACTCTTCTAATAAGTTGGTGTATATGTCAAAAAATATAAAACTGATATTTTTGTGCTAGGCGTATTTTCCTAGAATAAAAATTACTGAAAAGTAATTCTTGCCTGTTGTATCTATGCTATATTTCATCTCTACTTTAGACAAAAGAGCAGATCAGTCACCAAATATATTCATTCCTCAGTTAAAATGATCAACCACTGTATCAGTTATCTTTAATTTCAACATTGAAGAGTTTTGTTGATTGTGGGAAATGCATTATAAAGATGTTTCTCTCCTGTCAGATAAACTGAGCATTCCTGAGATAGAAAACAGACCAGGAACTCTGAAACACCTGATCAAACAGCTGTGGTCGCCTATGTTTTTACCAAATTGCGGCTGCTTGTCACCAAAACTCTAGTAGAAGTCACTTATATATGGCCAAGTCACACTGCACAGTCAGCTGTACGGAGATCAGGAGTGTGATGCAGCTCAGCTTTGCCAGCCACATTTTGTAATAAAGGTTTGGCTTATGGACCGACTGAAGCTCAAAAACACCTCTGTTTTCCAGCTCGGCTACTGGGCATAATCTTCAGGAGAAGACCAGTTTGACAGCTGGGAAAATGACATTTTGAAGCACTGAAATAAGGTTTGCCAGAGCTAATCTGTCAAAGACCTTGAGGAAAGTAGAACATCTCGGCCCGATGATTAGTAGCAGTTAATAACTTCATGTTTTAGGGAAGGTTTCCTCTCCATAGGCCTATGCTAGAGCAAGCCTTGAAGAAGCTAGAGACTTCAAGTTTCCTAGGCCATGGGAAATTTGTTTTCAGATCCCTTTAGAATAATCCATGGAAACTTTCATGGAATTAGAAAGAACATTTCTCAGTTACGACCAGCTTGATATCACAGCTGTTTTTTATACCCACTGACCAAAAAGTTATACTGAGATCTTGACAGGGCTTAAATGAAAATTACTCCTGTCTATTGTTGCTGTTTGTAATTAGAAATACAGATACACCTGGATTAAAATGCTTTTAGAAGGAGAAGGAGCATGCAACTGCTTGCAAACTGTTTTGTAAAGATGCAAGATTCCGAGCAGACTCACTGGCTGTTCTGTCCTTAAACTTGTGGGTATCTCCGCCATCCTTTCATTTTAATATAGTATATTAATTGGCCTGAATTTAAGCCCTTTTTGGTTTTTAGTAACTGACATTTAGAGAGGGTCGGTAATGACAGACTTCTCAGCAGGTACAAAGGACACAGCAATCCTTTTGTAGACAGCTCTCACTAAGCCAAACTTGGTAAAGAGAGGAGATCCAAGTAATTTAACAGATGTGCAAAAACATTTTGTGTGTGCAAAGGATGCCTATTTTAAATGGCTTTTAAAAGTCCAACCATTTTCTTTTGCAATTGCTACATGTTGATGACAGACCTAAAATGACTAACAAGGGAAGCATTTAGTAGAAGCTAATATTGGACTGCTGATCTAAGACATACTTAGCAATTTCATCTGGTTAATGAATGTCAGATCTTGACCTAGAAGTTACAATTGCTTAAATGGGACAAATTTTATTTTTCTTTAAATCACATTCACCATTTATTTTTTCCCAGTTCTATCTCTTTGACTAAACCAGATTGAAATCCCAGTGTCTCCAGCCTGCTCTCATTCTGCTATAATAATTAATAAGAAAGGTTTTGTCATTTCAATGTGATTGAATAAGAAGATTCTTTAAGTTTTCAAGTATCATAGTTTCTATTAAATGTTAAACCAGTTGAAAAGCAGCTTGAAGAATAATTTACAGGCTCTGGGTGAGCAAGATGCCTGTGCGGGTAACTTTTCAGAAAGATGGACAGCATAAACTATGGAGACCAAGAGCCATATATGTAAGAGATTTTCTCTGTTTAAAGACAGACAATGGGTAGTGATTCTAAGCTTTAATAACTTTCAGGTTAGCAGCCATATAAGAAAGACTAATTCAGGTTACTCTTAAAGTAAAATTGCAATACAATTAGTGTAATTGCAATTCATGGATACACTTTTGATTAATTACTTTCATAAACATTTTATCATGGCTATAAGTGATTAAGAACTGGGCATAAAACCTGGAGATATATCCTACTCTTCCCTCAGTAGGAGTGCTCTCTCTGAAAGCCTCCTGGAAACTCCCTGGTCTTTGCCAGCATCAGGTGTCTCTTCTCTCTGAGGGAGACCCAAACCTGCATCTCCCTCTCAAGCTATATTTCACCATCAAACTATACCACAGACTTAAGGCAATTTTAGCAGTTTCTGCTGCTCTTTTTAGCTGTGCCTTAAGTTTACCTCTCTTTAGGTTGTGTTTGGATCAAGCAGCACCCCTGCAAGGTTTGGGACATGGATCCAGAGAGACTTGTGGCAGCTGGTGGGAAGCACTGAAAAAGCTGAGCTTTGTGAGGAGAATGCACAGAAATCAGTGTTGGGTGCCCAGTGCCTGCTGGTGTCAGCAACTGACACCAATATTGACCCTAAATTTCTCTTGTGATAGACTGCAGGTCACCTGGCATTTGGAAGGGTACAGTTTTGGGCTTAAGTGGCTTAGTATGGCAACTACAAAGATTCAAAAATCCATTTGTGAACTCTCAAGTGTGTACCTTGTGAGCCTGAGTTCTGTTTTCATGCACAGGTAATCAGATATAATAAGCAATCATCCAGTTCCAAACTCATACTTCATCACAAATAAACTTGTCACATTACAAAATAATATCTGATATAGAATGCTCTCCCCTCATCTTGAATCGAGTTCAGGAATTTATTATTTAGGATTTTCAAAGTTTTCAAACATACTGTAGTACTGGTAGAAAAGCCCCACGAATTTAATGTCATTCAGTCTGGTAATTCATGTGTTTTTTCCACCCTACAAGTTATATATCATTTGCCAAGAGCTGCTCAGCCAGCACTTTTGTGACATTTAGTGATATATGGCACTTACGTGATGTATAAAAGATGCTGCTATGTGCTTTACCTTTTAGAAAATAATCCAAATGCATTCAAGATAACTTTGCCTCCAGGTTCCAGATAATTTGAAGCAGGTGTGACATATAGACCATCCTACTTCTTTCTGAAAAATCAGCATTTTCCACGTAGATTGTGACAACAGCTTGTCACCTCTTACATGAATCATTCCAACATGTTTCATTAATAGACATGCAATTATAGATTTAGGACCATGCTATACATAGATCCTTCTCAAAGTAGGAGATAATGCATATTTCTATCTTTAGATAACTAGTCACTGAGGAAACAGAAGAGGTGCTTAAATATTCTTTAGTATAGTTTTGGCAATCTGGTGAGATAATTTTTTGAATAGAGACTCAGAGATGTAGGCTGTCATCTGTGGAATTTTGGAAGTTCCCCTCACAGTAAACAAACATTGATAAATTCACATGCAATAACTTCCATCCTTTTTTTCTTTTCAATAAAGCTTATCAAATGAGTGAAAAACTTGAGTATGAATGTCTTTGAGATTCAATAATGTGCTAAATCCTATTAGTCTTTTCAACAGTCTATCTTGTTTGCTTGAATTACAGATCCAAAGGAAGTGCGAGGCATCCAGATGGCCAGAACACAGCATCTTAAAGGGAAAAGAAAATCAATGTGAGAACATTACATAACGGAACAAAGTACTCCTTCTTCATTCAGAAGATTTTTTTTTTCTGAGGCATGGAAAACGGCCAGACTGGCTATATTGCATTAGAAATGTCACTGTTTGCAGCAAATGTGAAATGCAGCCAGTTTCAATCAGTCAATATTAGCCCATCAGTCACTCCACAGTCATCCTCTGTGAACTTAAAGAGACATACATTGATCTGCAAACCTTTTTCCCCTGTACTGATATGTCCTAGCATTCCCTCAGTGAATTCCTACAAAAGTGCTCCTTTCCTGAACTTTATAGCCGTATCACAGCAATTTCTCCTCACACCTAGCTGAACCTTTTCATATTGTCTGGTTTAATCAGTCCCATCCACCTAGCACAAGCCCTTTTTACACCTCACAGGGAAATGTTCAAGAGCTGAACAAACGTGACTGCTGACTTACCTTTGTTTTCCCCCCCCTTAAATTAGCTGCTGGTAATGTTCCTCTTTAGAACTGTAAAGTTTTTATAAAGAATAATGTATTGAACTTTATCAAAGGTGAGGGGAGAGCATTCTATATCAGACATTGTTTTGGAGTATCCAGTACCATGCATTAGTCTCTGCTCCAAGAAATACACAAGAAAAATGTGTCATCAACATAAGGAAAGGCTACAACAATACTACATATACATGGTGTACTATAATGGATTACAAAATAATTATAAGTTATAAAAAGTAAACAGAAAACACAATGCCATTTATTTCCATCATACTATAAAATGGCTAAGTTTGGGAGGGATCTTCGAAGGTCTCTTGATCGAACTCCGCCTGCTCAAGTAGGGCCACCTAGATCTGATTACCCACAACCATATCCAGATGGATTTTGGATACCTCCAAGGAGGGAGACTCCACCACATCCCTCAGCAATCTGTGCCAGTGCTCGGTCATCCTCACAGTCTGTCCTCTTCACCTCTGCTGTTGTCACTGGGCACCACTGGGAACAGCCCAGCTCTGCCCTCTTTGCTCCCTCGCCGCAGATGAGATCCCCCCGAGCTTCCTCTTGTCCAGCATCAACAGTCCCAGCTTTCCCTGCGTTTCCTCCTAGAAGAGATGCTCCAGTCCATCATATTCGTGACCCTTCATGGCACTCTCCTGTCTGGCTCGTGCTGGGGAGCCCAGCGCTGGACACGACACTCCAGGTGTGGCTGGAAGTCCTAAAGTGGGGCAGGACTCAGAATCAGGAGCTCCCAACCTTCACCTCACCCATACCCAGTGGCAGAGGGAGCCATCAGATTTCTCAGACTTTCATGCGTTTTTGTCAGTGATTCTGGGGGGATTCATACCTGGAAAGTTCAGGAGCTTCCAAAGCAGAATCCAGAGGCTGCTGTACAAAGTGATGCCTCTTTTTGCTGCTCTGTCAGGGCAGTCAAGTAAAGATTGAGGTATTTGTTTCAGGTATCGGAGAGAAAATGCACAAACTCAGCAGTCAGCTCTTTCTACATTACTGATGCAGTGAAATTTTATTTTCTCGTAGTTTGAAACGAAACTGTATTTTTTTTCTAAATGGGAATTCTATTGTTTCTAATAGTTTGATGGACATTTTAAACCTGTATTTTTAATGACAATTTTAAAAATTGTCATTAACATTTAGAAATCAGGTATTTTAAAAAAAAAAACTAACAAAACAGCGATTTTTCTTCCGGCTCAAATACTGGAATATGGAAGAGAATAAATTATTAATGAACGTTGCTAAGACAGCTTCTCTGCAGTTCCTTTAGACTTACATTTGTTTTCAAACTTTTTTTCATACAGGTTCTGGCATTCCTGAAGCTAACCAGGGAGGCTCACAGATTACAGTGAAAACTCTCAGAGCAAAAAGATATATTTCTAGACAAATTTATTGCTTAATACTGCTCACTTTGATTCCTAGTATACTAGTATTTGGGCAAGGAAGGATTTAAGGATATCAGCTCCAGAACTAAAAACACTGATTATCAAATGAACTTTCAAATGTACCAGCTTTTGTTAACCATATTTCAGCATATTTGTGCATTGTTTGCCCTATCTTAGCCTCATCATCACTGAGCTGAAACCCAGTCTGACATTTTATCAATATGTTGTAGCGTGCTATACTATCTGACCATAGAATCCCTTTGAATCCTCAGTCAAACCAGACTTTGTCCAGATGAAGGTGACAGAGGAGAGCTCACTGAATGGCATAACCAAGTAGGTCCATAGAAAATATTGTTATGCACAGTGTTTATAAGGAAAATCCAACTGAGAAAATGCATAAGGCCTTCCATTTTCTATAAGAAGTGCCACAATTCCCATTTATAGTATGGGAATAATTCTTGTTTATTCCCATACTATAAGAAGTGCATTATTCCCATTTTATAGCTGAATGGTCCACAGGTTGTAAGGCAAGAATGTCTTCCAATCTCCCTACTCCTTATTTTACAGAAGTCAGACCCCATGCTGCTAAAGCCTGAGTGCTCTGTATCATCAGCTTAAATCAGCACACCTGCTCTGTCTGGAACCAGCAGAGGCTGAGCACAAAAACCTTGCAGGACGTGTTCATAGTGTGATTCTGTGCTCTACAAAAAAGCAGTTTAATTCTTCATCAGCTTCAAAGCTAAAGAGTTCACTGTAATATCGTGCCCTGATCGAGAGATAAAAATAAATAAAATGCCACCCAGGTCCATGCAGCTACACAATGATGTGAAGGCTGTAGGAAATCTGGTAAGATGCCCTCTAACTCAGAAGTCAGATGCAATGACAGCTGAAGGATGCACATGCTTAGCAGAAGGGCTCACATCTTTTCCATATCCTCTGGTTGCTTTCCCCACTGTCATCTTCATATTACTATCCAGACTGAACTTTAATCAATTTGCTCTCAGCCATGCCACAGTCTCCACCAAGCTTTTAATGAGATGCTTGATCACACTCTCTGTGCAGGATGCTGCAGATACAAAATTCCCTCACAGACTCCCCTAATTGCAATTGCCCGATACTTCTATTGAGCAGAACCACAGCACGATCCCATCAAGCGTCCTTCATGCTAGAACAACAGCAACTCATTTAATGATTATTCACTTGCTTATTTAATAACAAAAATCTATGCACAAATCCAAACATCAAATAAAGCAGATTTTTAAAGGCTGTTTTAATGTCTCAGAATGTATTAATTCAGTTTTGTCTTTTTTCTTCTTTGGAGGATTCTTGCATCCTACTTTGTTACAGTAATAGGATTATTGAGTTTAACCGCTTATGTTGGAAAGTAAAATACATCCACACAGCCAATGATGATAAGATAGAATTGCTGCAGCCTGGGGGGTTACTAAGAAGTGTCTTCCACAGACTGATACTTACTATGTGTGGGGTTGGTTGTAATCAGCTCCCCACCCTCCAGCAAAGTAAAATCAAAAACATCACTGAAAAAGTTGTGAAAATGAAACATTCCTGGGTGCCTCTTTTAACTACGTGCAGTAATTCCCTGACATGTCTTCCTGTCCTGTCCTCTTCCAAGTGATTTATAGTGTTTTACCTTTGTGCTGCAGTGATTATATGCCCCATTGCCATGCAAAATAATTCACATTTTGAAACTGTAATGAATTGGTACTGCAGTGGTGACCGCGGGATTTCTCAGTGAATTTTATTTAAGAACTCTGTAATAATGTCTATCAGTAATGAATGTCTGCAAGACACGACAGAATAGATACATATATATATCCACAGACTTGTATTAATTACTGTGCCCTTCTTTTATCCCTAAGTCTTATTTACATTATTCCAAGAGATTAATTTTTCCTCTGTACCTTCTTCTCTTTTCTTTCTTCCCCCTAAGCAATTTGCTTTCTTTGAACAAACTTTTAATTTTTGTGTTCTTCAGCAGTGCTATTTTTTCGTATGTCTGTTGCCATAGATAAGACCATGACATAGTCAAAGGTAACATCAGATACGTTCTCCTTCTCAAATAAAGACAATATTCTCCTTCTAAAATAAATGCTATAAATTCTTAAAATTCACTTATATCATGACTGTCTTATCAAGCAGGCTTTGAGATGAATAATTTAAATTTTTTTTCCCTGTGCAGGATAGAGAGGAAATTTTGTTGTAACAAATCTTTCACACAGCTCCATGTATGCTTTATGTGTTATGTAATAGGTCCTGCCACTTTGCTGTTATTTGTTGGAGCTGTAATAGAGTTCAAAGGCCCTAACTGAGATCAGGATCCTATTACAGCAGCACTGCCAAGGGACAAAAGAACTTCACTCTCTGACCCTGTGGAAAGAGTGGAATTAAGCTCAGTAATAATCTTAAGCATGTCCAGGCTAAAAATGGATAAGGAAATATGTGAATTAAAGAATGAAAATACTGCTACCCCTATTTTGTCTGTGGGGTAGAAAGTGACAGCAGAGTTTCATACTTTATCCAGGACTTACCTTATGGATCTTTGTTTTTCGCATCTTATTGTCATTAGGAGGAATAAGGCTTAAGCTAAAACAGCATGGAAACAATAGTATTTTCAATTGTAATGTGTTAAACAGAAGTATAAAATTTAGATTTGTGAGCACACAGGTATCACTTAAGAAGCAACACTAAGAAAAATCCGTACCAAAGGGTATTTTGAAAGCCATTCTTTCTGAAGTTTTTCTGTGGATCCTGAGGCTTGATTAGGGACTTCAGAGGAGAGCAAACAAAGTTAATAAGAACTGTGATGAATGGGGAGAAAGAGGCATCTAGAGGAAGCAAGCAATCCAGTTGAGAATTAAGGAACAAGACTGGATCTATCATAAACTGGAGGGAAAGGACCAGAAAGGACCAAATTTGCAAAAGGGGCATGAACTCACAGTGGCACAATCTTCTTTAGAAATTAGATTAAAACTTCAGATTCCCAAATCTCGGAGTTCCTAGACTATCAGCAAATCCTTCACAAATCCTCTTTTCTGTCAGTTGGTTTTTGAAGACACTATGCTGCAGCTCAGCTCGGAGCTGTATAAAGGCTCAGCATGATCCAGGTGAGTATTTGTATGGTGACACACAGGCCACAGCTTTGCTTTGTTGCTTGGGCTTTTAAAAAAGCATGGGAGACCACATGCAAAAACATAGATTAAAGCATTATTGATGTTTTCTACACAAACTTAATAAATCCGTCCTGTGTCCTTGCATTATAATTTGGAAACTCATTTTACACAAGATTTGTTCCTCATCCAGCGCTCTCTGGGTAGTCTTGCTCTAGGG
Organism: Origma solitaria; assembly: GCA_013397895.1. Taxonomy (NCBI): domain Eukaryota; kingdom Metazoa; phylum Chordata; class Aves; order Passeriformes; family Acanthizidae; genus Origma; species Origma solitaria. The sequence continues at coordinate 934,894 of VZRL01004325.1, read as the reverse complement.
ACAAATCAGAATTATACAGAGTAGGATGCTGTATAATCCTTCCATTAATTTTGCAGCAGTGGATGCAGCAGAAACTTGATGAAAAGAAGGGATGGTCTGAGAATTCAGGGGAATGGAACAGTGCCCTCAGTAAGTGTATCTCTCACTCTCTCATGGACCTCTCACAGCTACATCACCTAAACAGAGCCACTCACACGTGGTCACTACCTCTGTATTCCTCTTTCTTGCAGCTCTAAGCCCTTCCTGTGGTCTGAAAACATTAGGCATCTATACCTGAAACACAGGCAACAGGCATTGAATGTGTCCGGTATCATATCTAACCTAAAATATATCCTGTATCCAAGCTATCTGAAAAATCAGCTCGTAAGCATCTCAAATTGACTGTCAAAAATAGTGGATATTTTCTAATTTATTCTGTCTCGGTTCTCCCCCTGTCAAATTAGAATAATAATTCCTCTTCAGCGCACAGAAGTGCTGTGAAGATAAATTCATTAAGATTTGTAAAGCACTCAGACACTGTAGTGATGAGTGCCACAGAAAAGCCCAAGAGGAAATTAAAAATTCTGCCTTCAGAGCAGAACTTAAAAATGTGACATGGGACCATACACTGAACAATCACAAAGAAACAAAACTATGAATAGTTCCTCATTCAGGGAGCATTATCTGTTTTATTGTGCACAGCAGGAAGCAGGAGTCCGGGTGGGGAGCAGGACGTATGTGATCAGTTAATTAAAACCAGGATTATAGTGCATGACAGGAGATAGAAAATAAAGGTTGGTGGACAATCTGAAGTCTGGCAAGTCCAAGAGTTGAGCTTTTGGCTATAAATACATGGTAACTCTTTTCCAGAATACTTTTTACGTTTAATATGGAAAAAGCTTAAAAGCTTCCTATCTACCTTAACTGGTTTCACTGAGACATGACAGTGGCCGAAGGTTTGTCTAATATTACAGCTGATGTCCTAATTCAAGAGATTTGATGTAGTATTTCTCCTGCTTCTCTCAAGTCAGTTTAATATCTTCTATAAATGTGTAGGAGCCTACCAGAGACAACTGATTTTTTAACATAACAGTGTCAAATTAAATGAATGCTGTTAAAAGAATCTGAAGAAAAAGTTAATTGTACCAATCCAATACCTACCATATGAATGGAACCCAAATTCGTTGTCTGAAATATGCTAAAAATATTAATCCCATCTGAGATTAAGTTATCCCTAACTGTGGCAGTGTCTTTTTAAATTTGAACACCCATAGTTAAACAAAAAAAAGGCTTCTCTCAGCATTTGTAAGTCTAAAAACTAGATTAAAAATTTACATTGACAGTTTGGTTTTGCCTTCAGAAAGTCACCTTTCTAATTCTGTTGGCAGCGCTCTGATTGTCTGATTGTTTCTCATTGCTCTGATTGCAGCATATTTCCTCAGTAAGTCAATCAGCAAACTGTGCAAGTTTCATAGTGCCCCAGTAGCCCAGATCCCCTTTTAAAAGAAAACTTTTAATGAAACATAGGCTGATGATCTTCAGACATATGGAACATTGGGTTTTTAGAAATAAAAGTTCTTTTTCTTTTTATTAAAAATATTGGTTAGAAATAGGAAGAGCTGTTCTCACGATCTCTACAAAACAAGCAGAGACAGGTAAGTAATTTAAAACATTTTTTCCTAAATTTTTAGAATTTCTCCGCAGAATGCCAAGGGTTTGTTTTTGGTCTTGTTGGGGTTTTTTCATCTGTTTCTTTGCTTTTTCACAAACATACAAACCTGGGATGTCACTTTCCCAGACAGTACTGAACAATCTTAATTGTTCACTACTGAACGATCTTAATTGATATTCTCTAATTTCTCGTACATACGAAAGGTGAGAAAGTTTAAAACACTCTTTTATTAGATAAAAGTACCTCTGTAGTTGTCTTGTACTTTTGTACACAACTTCATTTTACAATGAAGGACAATTGACAAGGTATAAAGTAAATCAAGGCTGATACAGATAAGGTGTATTTTAATTTATTAATTTAAGTCTTTCAGTCTTCCTGTCTATTTCCATATGGTTTTAAAGGTTAAAAGCTAGAAAAAAAATTTAAAATTACATTATGGAAAGGGGATTCAATGTATCCCCTTTAAAAACTACTTGAAGTTCATGCGTATGAGTAATTAGTAGGTATAATGAACACTTCTGTGGTTGGCATTCAGCGATTGCTGGGTTTAGTGCTTCTCCATTTTTATGTTTTCCCCGCATTGAAAGGACTCTAGTGAACACTGAATATGACTGTGACCTGCAAAGAAAAAAATTATAGATGTCAAAATGGTAAGATTTTATGTCATGGAAATACAGATAATGGTGAAGTTAAGTAATGCTGTCACAATTTGCTGGATAAATGATCCATTTTTGAAAGATATCAAGCAGTATTCCTAACACAGGACAGGGTATTAACTTTACCTGAATCACTGGGCACCTTTCCAGAAGCAAGGCTAGGATGAGACAGGCATAAGGCCAGCCATAATCATAAAGCTTGAGAGAAGAAAGAGTCTCTGTGGAACCAAACGATGAATTGTCTGAACTCATCATCAGGGCCAAGTACAAACAGATGGGTCTAAGAAACACCGTGTGACAATGTATAGTGTGTCATTTTGTGCTCCAGGCACCAATTACCATAATGGAGCTGGAAGTTCTCATACTTTATCTTCACTGCCCTGACGATGGGTTTTAGATTTCCAATGAGTTTTAGAAATCCTCTGCCCCAAGTAAATTTGGATGCTTTAGAGAGGTAGACAGAAAATTCAGCCCTTGGCAGATGTTTTGCTAAGAATCTGCAAGAAGTGGCCAGACATAACAGAGGAGTTTCAGCATCCCTGAGTACTTCAGAAACCTCTCCTGGTCACTTAAGTGTAATGAAAGGCAAAATCCTTTCAAATCTAATTCTGAACCACTATTCTGATCTGAATTTTCACTTTCAGCAAAGGGGAAGAGGAGGTTCAAGAGACTTCAGGGGAAAGTCTAATGTGATGTATGCAATGCAAATGGCTGGAGGTTTCATGTCACAAGCTTCATTAGTGACACCTGCTGTACTTACTGTAATAGTTTGGTATATTCTGATATCTGGAAAACAATGAATGGAACACATAGAAAGGTATCCTGTCGATATCTCTTTTTACACCTACATCTCATGGTAATTTCATCATCAAGCCCATTTGCCAAACAAAAATTCCGCTGTGAGAAGGTGCAGGACAGGCTTCAAGACAAAAGGCTGCAGCATTAGAAATTAAATTGCTCATCTAAATGACAGTGATGAAGAATTCCCCACTTTCTTTCACATCCACCTTAATGATTTTGTAAATAATAAGCGATCCATTTTGCTGAAACAATGTGTTCCCTCAAAACTGGAGAATTCACACCTTTAGGAAATGTGATATTTCGCCCCATTGATCCAGTTTGTAACTCCTGCATTGTTACATTTTAATTAAAAGTAACTCTTTCAAATACACTTTATACTAGGAGTACTCAAATATACCCCAAACTTGGAAGCCTTGATGAGCTGCTTGGTTTCCCAGCCTTGTGTACCAACCAGCAAAGAGCTGCCACGGACAGAAAGAGTCTAAATTGTTGAGTCTAAGTCTGTAGAGTCTGAATTACTCAGCCAAAATGCCAGAGCAGCCTGGCTGGCCTTAAGAGAGGGGAACAAGCACCAAACTGCACAACAATGGGCATTTACTCCCACTCCAGAAAATCTGAATGGCAGGTCAAAAGAAATGGAGCCGGAGGGGAGTTTAGGGGGGCAGTGCCCTTGTTTTTCCAGGCCTGAAGATAAATAAAAATTTCTTGGTCAGAATTCCTGTGTGGGAGGTTCTCATACAGCATGTTACAAGATTAAGCACTGTACAACAGTGAAGCAGATCATACATAATATGTTGCATAGCAAATTTTCTTCCTGATATTTCTAATGCATACAGAAGCTTTAATAAGGTACATATCTCATGTGTATGATGGTTCTGGGGAACAGGACACAGACTGTGTATTTAATCCAGTAGGATTAAGATGCATCCCTTCACAGGAATCAACAATTGTAACTCTATGAATTTGTCAGATCACAGGTGGTAGCCAAGGAAAAAAATTATAATTTGATAACTAAAGTGCAACATGAGGTGTACTGTCCTGAATCTACCAATCAGAGAAATCTAAATTTTGCAAACACACATCCACAAAACCAGTATGTGTTCTGTTAACTATGGTTGAAAAGTACTTATATTTAAAAAAAAAAAAAGTCCATGAGTGACATTAAATCTGGAAATCTTCTAGCTACCATTAAATACTGTAAGTTACAGTAAGACAGTAAACGAACAACATCACCATTAGAAGGCAAGCAAAAAAACCCCAAAAACTCAATAGGAATTTAATAGAAATATCAAGCAAAAAAATCAGTGCAAAGGTATATATAAAAAAATACAGTACAGTAGAAAATTAAGCAGAAAAAAGATTCCAAAGAATGATGACGTGTTGATCTGTTAGTGGGTAGAAAAGTTATATAGGCAAAACACAACAGCACAGCTCTGTGTATGGTATGCCATCAATATGCATGGCCAAACAGAAAATAAATTACAGCAGAAAATCACTCTTATATAATTGACATTTCATAATTCTTTGCTGTTCCTTACCTTTCCAATTTCAGTCAAAGTATTTCCCTTCTGCAGCAGAATTTAATCAGAATGTAATATTGTTTATTAGAATTATCTGTGTGAGAAACAAGACAGGTTATTCCTATCCTCAGAAATAAAGGGATAAAATGAGTGTAAAATGGAAATGTATCAGAGCTTCTGAAATGGACATTTCCTCTCTAATATATTTACTGTCATGTGCTGTAGTGCAACATTTAAATGAAGATACAGTTCAAGATGCAGTTCAAGGGTAAAATTTTTACAATATGGCACAATAATTTGGCTTTACTGTCACTAAAGGATTTCTAACACTTTTTCAAGAGATCCGTTATTACAACCCACACTAACCAGACTCCATTTGGAGTGCTAATTAAAAGCAGGTAGAGTTTACAATTTGGAATAAACCAATGCAAATTTTTTCTCTTCTCTTCCTGAATCACTACTGCCACATGTAGGCAAACAGTTTTTGTTTGAAAGGAGACATGTACAATGAAGGACTAAATAATTCATAGCTTCAGACTTCATTCCCCAGGTGTAACACACCGGATCTGTCTGAGCCAGATCCTGCTCCATTAAGATGACCTTGGCTAATCTGCTTGCACAAAGAAAGTTTAAATGTGCCCTTACCAGACACTCCCAGTGCTCATGACACCTTTCAAAAATCCCAGTATGTGGCCATGGGAAAAGAGTATTTACGTCCTGCTGTTGGAGCTGTCCATTGGGACTGTGATCCAGAGGCCTCATTAATAAAAGAGGGGCAGAGGGTAAGCATTTTGTCCAAGCAAAACAGCTTATGATCAACTCTGTGATCACAATCGTTACTGCCTGCCCTCGGCAGAGAGTCTCTAACACATCAGAGACCCCGAGCATTGAACGGCTGGTGCATGACTAATGTTTTATATAATATTTAATGTATGAGTGTGAAGTCAGCACCGGGCAGGAGGATTTCTGCTGTCTGAGTGACGCTTCCACTTTCTTCCCTTGCTGCAGTGTCAGGAAATAATGACAGAGGGCAATGTAGGGAAGTCTTACAGGACTTGCAAGACCGGGATGCGTTTAGGGAATCAGGAGTTGGGAAATACTTTTATGCTGCTCTGCAGACATCATTCTGACAAGGGGTAATTTTTAGGTCACTTAAGCATGCCCAAAGAGGTGTCCCTTTTAGATTAAACCCTTCCTCTTGTTCTATAGATGTGAGCCCTGAAACAACACTGAGGAAAAGTGCAGGTCCTGTCAAGTGTGCTCAGAAGCACAGGCAAATTGAAGGCGCCAGGAAAAATGGGTTCGTGAAAACGGAGGCCAACTGGAGGCACAAAACGACTGCAACTCCTCCAGTCAAGCCTCCACACAGGTCTTCAAGAGAGGAGCTGCCAGCAATCTACCTGTCAGAGGCAGAGGGGCCCCATAAATTCTGACTTCCAAGGATAATTCTAGGTAATATTAGGCAGTAGACAAAAATATGCCCAGGAATATACTAGGATAGGCATATCCAAGGAATTTAGCAGCGTTTGGATTTAAGAGCTGTGAAAGCAATTTTTGTGGCTTATCAGAAGTGACTTCACATACAGATCTGGATGCATTGCTATTCCTGTGAGTCAGGAACAGAAAGCTGCTCATTTTTACAGCATTGTTCTCTTCAGTGATATATAAATTTTGGAGATTTTATTAGTTAGCATTCCAATCTTAAAAGTATTTTTAAAAGCATTACATGATTTATGCAGTCTTAGTAAGAGATTTATGTTGGAATTCATAGCTATCACCCAGGAGCCTGAGAAGAAAGTTTAAGAATTTAATACACAGGTGGAAAGTCAGACATTTTTCCTTCTGAAATAAGAGGTGGAATCTAAGCTAAATTTCACCTTTCTTTTTCTCAATAAAAGTGCAGGTGATTTTATGTGAAAATTAGAAGAATGGCTACCAATGAAATGAAAACAAGCAATTGAAATTAGATAGTTTCCTAAGCTGGTGACCACTTTACAATTTCACAGTCTTGCTGCCCATTAAATCTATACTCATTCTCAATTAGTCAAGTTACAGTTAGGACAAACACTTGTGAGCTTGTTTTTTTATTAGTTCAGTTCATCAGATAATAATTTTCAATTTCAGCTGTCTACTAGCTCCTTCCAGAAATAGCACAACAAAGTTAACATAAATCCCATATGGATATACCACAAACCTTGCAGGCCTTCTGAAGAAATGCTACAGACTTCCAATACACTGAATGAACTTTTCAGCTTGCCCACTGGTGAGATTCAACATTCATTACCTACAGAAACTGATTTGTGCCAAGCAATGAAAGGAACAAGGATGAAAGGAACAGAGGATTTATTCCTGAATTTGATGATAGCTACATCTGAAAGCTACCAAGTGAATAGAGATTTAAGAATGGATATGACTCCATAGCTCACATCAAAGTTATACAAGATTCTCTGTAGGACTAAACTGTGACAGCTAGCCATATGCAAAGTTGAAACTGGACTGAATATGTCACTTGAAGATGAATGTGAGAAGCATTTTTCAATACTGCTAGTGTATTTAAAATCAGAAAAGCCACACCATTTACTGCTTAAAGTCAGAAAGTTACTTCTGTACTGCATGAAAACCAGAATTGGAAGGAAGGGGAGGACTTAGTCAACTAAGATGAATTTTATTTAATTGCATATGAAGACATATCTTTAAGTCAGCTCAGTAAAGTTGTAATTTCAAGTACTCATCAAATATGTATCAAATACATACCAAGACAAGGAGCCTGTACTGGGGCCAATGCTTTTTAATACCTTCATCACAAATGAACAGTGGGATAGAATGCGCCCTCAGCAAGTTCTCAGGTGACACCAAGCTGAGTGGTGACACTCCTGATTGGACAGATGCCATCCACAGGGACCTGGACAAGCTTGAGAAGAGTCCCCTGGGAATCTCAGAGGTTTAACAAGGCCAAGTGCTGGTGCTGCACCAGGGTCAGGGCAAAGCCCAGTGCCAGCCCAGGCTGGGCATGAGCAGATGGAGAGCAGCCCTGCCCAGAAGGGCTTGGGGGTGCTGTGGGTGAGAGCTGGACACGAGCCAGCCACGGGCACTGCCAGCCCAGAGAGCCAAGCGTGCCCTGGGCTGCACCCAAAGCCCCGTGGGCAGCAGGGCAGGGAGGGGATTCTGCCCCTCTGCCCCAATCTGTGAGACCCCACCTGCAGAGCTGCTCCAGCGCTGGGGCACAGCACAGGAAGGACATGGAGCTGCTGGAGAGAGTGCAGAGGAAGCCACAAAAATTATCAGAGTTGGAATTGCTCAGCTGGGAAAGCAGAAAGATCTGAGGAGACCTTATGGTGGTATTTCAATACCAAAACGGGCTGTATAAGAAAGATGGGGATAGAGTTTTTAATAGGGTCTGTAGCAACAGCACAGTGGGTAATGATTTTAAACTGAATGAGGATAGATTCAGAGTAGATAAGGAAGAAACTTTTTGTGGTGATGGAGGTTAAACACCGGAACGGGTTCCTTAGAAAGGCTGTAGATGACCCATCCCTGGAATTACGCAACGTCAGGCTGGATGGTGCTCTGAGCAGCCTGATTTGTTTGAAGATGTTGCCGCTTATTTCAGGATGTTGCACTGCTTGACCTTTAAAGGTGTCTTCCAACCCAAACCATTCTAGGATTCTTTGATTCTGTGAAGTATTAGATTTGTGACTCTCAGAACAGGCACTAATAGGCAAACACAACATAAGGTCTGCATAACAAAGTGACTAACTCCAATTTGCCTTAACCTTTACATTTTTAACTACTTTTTGCCTTTGCATTTGCACCCTTATTCACTGATTATGCTGTGATCCTGGTAAGGTTTTGAACATCCTACTACAACACTTCTGTAACTAGAGTAGGATATTATGGATGCAACAGCAAACAAACAAACTGGGAAGCAGCTCTGCTAAAAAAGAGCTGAAGGTGCACAGTAGTTTCAGTGATTCTGCTCTGTGCCCTGTTGCAAAGAAGAATGTCCAGGACTTGGGGTTGCTCTTACCTCCATCTCATCATGGTTATCTGCACTCACAACTCAAATGTTTCAATGGAGGTGACTGGAAACGAGGCAGTTTGTCACCACATGGTGACAAATACTTGGGGGGTTCACAGCTGTCCTTATTACTGTATAGAAAGTTCAACGTAATAACTGTGCCATGTCTTGCTCGAACAGAGAATAATAATGGGAGACATGGGTACTTAGAGATGTTTATTTGAGTAATTCGTAGAAAAGTTGCCAATGGAAATCTTGGATTAATGCAGCAAAACCAGTCTTGCTACATTCGCTCTTCAAGGTTAGGCATGTTGTTGCATTTACAAATTATATAAGAAGACACTCAGATGAAACACAGAGAATGTGTCTTTAAATCTACTTGTCTCATTATCTCAAAGTATCATAATAAATCATATCAAAACACTATTTCCTACAGCTGAAAAAGATTATTTTTTAACTAAACACAAACCAGATATCTAATATAAACTAGCCAAGAAATTTCTGTAATTTGATATTGAAAGTGAGGAATGCTGATGAGCTGCAGACGTTATATTCTGTGCACTTACATCAACAATTTTAGTGCAGTTTCAACTAAAATGGTGTAAACACAACCCTAGAATATCTACTGAGCAGGAAAAATCCCATGTTTTACAAGAAACACTCTTTGTAATTACATACAATGTCAATAGAGATGATGTCAACATTTATGAAACAAAGCAAACTATTTTGATAAATGTTTAATTTAAAATGTATTTTGTTGACTTTTTAATTTAAATAATGAAATGGAATTAAGTCAGAATCTTGTCTTTTCCTGCTTTGGATTCTAGGGAGCACAACTGATTTACTGCAGATGATTAGACAAGGCTAAAAAAAAAGTAAAAACCTACTAATCAATTTGTTACCGCTTCACCTGCGGGCGTTCAGAGCTGCAAGATGGATATCTGCCTATTTTTCATTTGTTGTGTATTGCTGCAAGCAGTGGAATTCATAGTGCTGGCCTTTGGATGTGCTCCCACTCCGTCAGTGCTGATACGCAGTGCCTTCAACGCACAGGGTATCAGCACTTCAGAGGAAAGGCTTCCTGCGATGGGGAATAATGGCTGCTGGAGCATAAAACCCTTGTTCGTAAATCCTGCCGCAGGTTTCAGTGTGATTCACTTGCCAAAGGTCTCGTGGAAATGTGTGTGTACTCACCCACCCTTAAAAAGCGATGTGGGTCTGCCAGGGGCTACCTAAACTGTGTAAATGTGATATAATCTGCTAAACTCATTACGCGTCCAGTGGCACAATATTTTGGATATGCCAGCAAGCACCAGCTCAATTTCCAGAGCCAGGAGCTTGTCAGCTCGCCATAATCTTACCAGTAGCAGGAAGTAGTCGAGTTTGTATAAAAATCTGAGAAAACTGTTGATGCCCAATCTCTCTCTCTCTCCCTCTCTCTCTCTCTCTCTCTCTCTCTCTCTTTTTCTTTTAAAATATTTTCTCAAATTATTTTTACCCAATTCACTTTCTGAGAGAATCTGTTTGTTGATGTATGTATGCTTATTCACAGACCTGATGAGCTGGTATTTCCAGGCAAGATGTGTGAGCTCTTTCACAGTTAGAAGCAGTTTGGGATGGACTCTTTGGGTGTCAAAAACTGTGTGGCAGATAGTTCTTTGTACCCAGTTATTATTGCTGTGCTGTGTAATACTTAAAAGACAATTTTAGTTGTGAAATACACTCTGCTTCAAGAAGAGTAATGATGTGTAAAGCATCCCAAGGGACTGAGCTCCAGGAATCTAAAGCAGTTTCTGATAAGCAGAAATTCCATTTTAGAGAACTTCTAAAGAAATCCCTGTGTCTCTCCATAAAAGCATCAAAGTAAATAATGGCAAAATTGACATTTTTTGCCTTGGGAGCTCCACTGTTGTCTCTTCCTAAATCCTTCAGCTGCATAGTTTGCAATGACATGGTGTCCCTCCAAGTGCTCTCTTACAAATAGGTACTGAAAAAATATTGCCGGACAGGACAGTTCTGTTATAAAAAGACATAGGAGTCTAATAACATGTTTCTGACATCCGGACAACAATAATACTTCGTCTTTTCCCTTGAGGTCTATCTCGGTAGCAAAAACAGAATTATAAAATATGGGGCAGGTCATACCCACTCAGAAAAAAACTTCCCAAATATGGAAATGGAAATGAAAAAAAAAAATTTAACATGTTTTAATATTGAAATTACCCTCAGCACCAGAGAAAGGTAAAAATAACAGTAACCCAATTTCACAAATCAAATCCATGCAACTTTTTTTGTTACATCTAGGGAGAAGTTTAGGGGAAGAGTTGCGTCTCTTGGTACACTGGCTCTGGGAAACACCTCTCCATCACTTTCTTATAAAGATGTCAAGTCACTTAACCAGCCATGGCGCTGTGAAGGCAAATTTATACAAACCCTTCACCCCAAAAGCTTTTCCTTAAAGGAATAACGCCTAAGAAATATGTAATCTTATAAACTCCATCCTCTGTTTCGTGTCTGCCGTCTTGGGGATTTTCAAGTTAACGAAGGTATTTACTTTTATCTTCTGCTGCTGCTTACATTTTAGAAAGAGTCTTGTCCTTTGCCTTTAGTAGGTATGAATGTAATCTATCCAGAATGATTAAATCATCAACCTGTTCTGCTGTCTCAAGGCAAAGGCTGAGCTTCTAGACAATAGATTAACAAGTTCTGTTATGCAGAGTTTTTTTTCTTTGCTTGCAGGATTTTACTTCGTTTTATCAGTTGTGTTCACAATGTAATCCTACCAAAAGCTGTGTCAGCACAATCTAAGGTAGTAGCATATTGCAGCATGGGAGGAGAAATGTGCATTTTGTGTGAGATGCAGGAATACTTTAAGCTGGAATTTATCCTCAAGGTGGGTTCTTTTTAAAATACTGACAACTCTTTTATACAAATGTATTCACAGTGAAGGCCATGATTTATTGAAGCTTATAAAGTAGCTTAGCACACGAATAACACTTCTGTCTTCTCCTCAGGGCAGAAAAGATTTCCCATCCCAGGTCAGTAGGACGCCACCAAAGAGGTAATTCCAGCCTGGTGCTTCGGGAATGGCACTCTTTCGTAGGCAGGAGTAGCCTGAGGAGCTGCCACACTCATCCTCTTCCCTGACTGCTCACACCGAGCCCTGTGCGGCTGAGCTCTGCTGGCCCAGCACCTTCCTGGCTGTGGTGTTCAGCGGAAAGGGAGCACACCCGGTTTGAAAAATCATAACAAGACTGAGATAATGAAATTATGTATGTTTAAAATAACAGTAGGAGTATTTTTTTAAAGCTGGGTCATCTTCTTTATATCTCTTGCAGAACAGTTGCATAAACACTTCTGGGAGCAGAAGTGAGGAAAATGCTGAAGACTGAAGGAGGGAAATACCTCTAAGGTGGAAGGGTGGCGGGGGAATCAATGCTGACTTAAGATATGGTATCCAAGGATTTTAAATCGTGAACTGCAGTCTGAAATAAAATACCAACAGAAAGCTCAGTGGGCTTTTACCCAGGTGCATCCACATACAGCTGTCCTACTTTCTTGCAGCTGGAAAATGAATTTGCTTTAACACTGTTGAAATCTTTTAAGGTGGCTTCCATACCATGTGAATGGTAAACATTTACGTTGTTTTCCAATCTGGGTAAGTAAGTAGCAAGACATGAATCCCATGATTTTCAAGGAGAGACATTTAGGTGAGAAATTATTATTCCTTTAGCTTAAGAGTAATAATTAACTCTGGTTTTGTTGGTTTGGTTTTTTTGGTTTTTTTTTTTTTTTTTTTTAAAGTTAGGAGCATAATGATATGGATTAGCAATGCTGCTCTGTAGAGCTAGAGTTAGGAAAATTAAAGCAGTGTGTCAGTCTATTATGCCATCTGATGCACAGGATAAAACTTGGGTTTGTCATATCAGGAATGCGGGATCACATTGTAATGACGTAGCATAAACTCTATAAGTATTTTTTAATTGATCTAAATGCTCAGGAACTTATCTGCAGGTCTTCTGTCTCTTCCCTTTTCATAAGTTGATGCAGGGCATTATTTAAATCCCTTTTTAAATCCATGTGTGTGTTCCAGTCCCTGAGCACTGTATTTGTGTCCATCTATTAGGCTGCAGCTTATGACTCAAATTAATGGTAACAGCACTAAATTTGTCTGGACTTTAAATAGTTGTAGGGAATCAGGTGTTTGAATGTAAAATCAGAAATTTGAATGCAAAATCAAAAATTTGGATGCTTGTCTTTAGGCTTGGATCATGAGTGGATACTCCACTGCATGTTTGTGTTTTGTATTTAGGAATTAGCAAGGACTGCTAGCAGCTTTTAAGAATAAAACCGCAACTTGAATTCCCTCACATCACTGACAATCTTTCCTTATTGTCTGCTGAGTTTTAATTCATTGCAAAATTAAACATTTCTGGGTCCTTTTACTTCTCTGAAAACCTCTGGGGCAGATTACATTTTACGCAGATGAAAAACAAATTGCGTACGTGCACATAGAGCTTGCTTATTTGTATATGTATATACCCAAATATGTGCATATATGCAAATATTTACGGAAATGTACAAGTAGGCTTACTTCTGTTAATTCCACCATCATTTATTTAGCCACCATAGAGAAGCAAATATTCAAATTAATGCGTACTGGGATGGAAAAGAATTGACAAGTACTAGGATTTCAGAATGTGTGTCTGCACCATAGCTTATGGCTGGGAAAATCCTATCAGGTTATTCTAAGGAAACCTCCAGGCCCCTTAAACACAAAATGTGTAGTTTTAAATAGCACAGCATAGATTTGAAAAGGGTCTGAAGGCAGCACTAGTCAGATCGTGGTGTTGTCATAGCAACAGACATTGAAATTCAAAATATGAAGTACAAAATGGGGGTGGGAGAAAAAGAAGGGTAGAGAGGAGAAAAATAACAAGTAGTAATGAAAATCTCTAAAGAGAATATGAAAATAAGACTTCTATAATCAGTGATAGAATAACCATAATATGCTTATTCTGCTTATTATTATTTGCATTTTTTCCACCTCTTCCACACAAAAATTTGAAAATGCTTTATAAATATTAACAATCTACACCTTCTAACACCGCTCAAGGAAAGTATTGATGTTGTCATTTATAGAAAGAAATACTGAGGCAGAATGCTTTGCATAAATAGAATACCTATAGCAGAGGTAAAGAGAGAGTTCAGTTGTTTGCGTAGCTCTGTATTCACATGCTCTTTGCTTCATTGCTTTAACACACCTTGGTTTTATGATGTTATTGTCTGGATATGCAAAAGGAGAACCAGAGTAATTTTCATAAAAGTGGTATCAACATTATTCTCTTTCTGACACAAAAGCTTTGGTGCTTTAATACACAGTTTGCGTCACTATTTAAAGGTTTTTCGGTATTACAATAACAGTGACAGAAAACAAGAAAAGAATGAGTAAAATGGCAAACAGCAATTTTTTTCCCAAAAATGTACAATAGTTTAGAAAAAGATTCTCATCCATGCCTAACTAATCAAGGAACTGCAGCAAATCTAACTCAACAGGAAGGAATTAATATGTCTTTGTTGGGCATCAAGGAAACTCCGCTGGTTAAAAACCTGAGATAATGTTTTTGCTGGGTTTTCTTTTTAAATTTATTATTTTATCTTTCACAGAGATCTCTTTACAGTCTTTACTTCTGAGTAGATATCTATATTAACCTTTCTGTATTACTAACTCTTATATAATTCAATTCTTTAGTATATCCAGGAGCTGTTTTCTAATGTTGAGTTTTGCAGTGACTCCCATTTCACTTCAGCATTTTGAAGCAGTGATAATGAGGAACTTTCCATCTCTTTATTTCCTACATTTATATTTCTCTTCAAGGCATGTAATTTAGCTTAAAGTGATTATTCTTGAAGTAATATAATGCTACAGTATGTCTCCTAAGAATAACTTTGTGGTTTTTCAACACCAGTATCAGCAGCACAGAACAGATAACTTATATGTCACATCCAGGAATTTTAGGCAACGAGCCATAAACAAAGAAACTAGATAAAGGTAGAAAAGAAGCATTAAAAATTATGAAAATGTGCTGACTGAATTATAGACTTGCAGTGTATCAGAGTAGCTGCAGCAAACAGAAGAACAAAGGGAAAAGGACACTTGAAACCCACAGCTTATCTGAATGAGACAAGAGTTTTACTATTTAAGAAGCAAATCCCTGGTATTTCTGGGGTCACAATGGTGGGTGAATAGAAAGATTGTGATAGAAAGACTGAAAATTCCCTGTTAGTTGGGAAGCCAGAAGAAGCTGAAGCACAAGCTGGCAGAAAATGAGTCATGTGAGAGGTGAATAAAAACTCAGGATCCTGAACTGATTTCTTCAGGTATTTTTAGGAGACAGCTGTCATTGTTTCAGGTGGTTGGGCCTTGAAGTTCTCTGCCTGGTAGCTGTTGAGGAGTCGCACCATCAACTGGGCACATGTCCAGGTGCTTGCCAAGTTCCTCAGCAGGAAGTTTTGCAATAATGTCACTGTTGTCCAAACCAGCAGGTTTTAAGTACTAATGTTGATCATCTCTGGTTGTGCACAAAGATAAAATGTGTAGGAGTGAACACGAGGAGCTGTTGAGGGCATAATGAAAACTTTCAACGAGGTTTATGAGGGAAACCCTCCTGCTGCATCACAAGGCTCAGAAAGGTTCCTGCTTTCAAGCTTCAGAGAGGAGCCGAGGTGTGGCTCGATCCAACCTCAATGCCAGGCTTGGTCAAGAGTTCATGTCTGAAGATTTTTATCAGTGTGATTGAACCTTAGTACAGCTTTGTCCTGCAGAGTTAAGGATAGCAAACCAATATAGAAAAATTACTTATTTTAACTTATGATAAAAATGCTTAGACTAAGGGACCTTAATCGGATTCATTACTACACAGTGTAGATGGCTACAACTACTAGTATAGTGCATGATTTATTGAAGCAATATTGCAGGAAGGATATCAAAGCCAGCAAAACAATGATTAGGCAGAGAATGATGTTACCCTCACCAACAACCAAGGGCAAATCTCTTTTGCTCAGCCTTGAGAATCAGCCTCGAGGGGCATCCCCATTCAAGAGCGGAATCTCCACACACACTCTGAGAAGCGGTGTCTTAGAACTCCCTGCCAATAAAAAGAGCAGCTGGGCTTTTATGGTACAGAGTGACTCACAGTCAGATGTCTCTGGGCCTGCAGTGTCAGCTCAGCAGCAATAACTTGAGATAAGTTATCAGCACTATCACTTGTTGGTTCCTTTATCAGGAACTTCACCTGCCACAGCCCCACCAGTGCCACTCTCTGTCAGGAAACACTGTTCTCCACATCCTCAGAATGTTTGACTTCGGGACTGAAGAATCAGGCTGATCTCAGCATTCTTCAACACCAAACACAGCCCCTTCCCCATCCACCACTGATAATTTTTGCGAATAGGGTCAAATTTGAGCTGGTTTAGCCCGACTTAGGCAGAGCATTCTGCTACAGGAGCAAGGAGGAGAGGCTGGAAGAAAGCACATCCAGGGACAGACAGAATGTGTTGAAGTAAGAACTCATCCATTTCCCTGATCCTTTTTTTCTCTTCTGGGTCCTTGCAGGAAGCAGCCTCTCCAATTTTGGACTCAGGCAGCAGGCCCTGGGTCAGGCTTGGGAGGATAAGGGCGAAGGAAATATGTACTGGGCTGAGTGAAGGAATGCGTGCAGAACTGGAAGACTGGGATAGGGAGGAGAGAAAATGGTTGAGAACTGCATCCTTTCACAAATAAATTTGCTAATTTGGATTTTAATTGCAAGTGCTGATACACTTTTAAAGTTTTTTGTATGCAGTTAATAACTGCACTTTCTATATAACATTAACAATTCGATTTCTGAAATATTTTGCATACGTTTACACTGTACTGCAGTGACTACAATACAGGACCATTTTTTTTTCATCTTTATTTAACAATTATAGGAAAGCTTTGGGAAAAAACCACCAACCTTGTTACATTAAAAAAGCACATAGAATCCTTTCTTCCTCAAAAAATCAAGTGGGTTCTTCAATAAAGTTTAAAACATTCTAATCAGAAAACTAATGAGGAAAGGTTTTTCTATCCTCATGTCATTGTCTACTAGTTTTCACAAAGTTGCAGGGTTTCAAGGCCACTTAAACTACCAAACTAGACAAAAATCATGCAACATCTTCTGTAGGCATGCGAGACTGACAAGACATCTGCCCAATAAAATAGTCTATAGCTGAACCAAGACTGGATCAGGCTGTTTGCACCTGCATTTGTCATAAAACACTGTAATTGATGATTTCTTACAGCGAATTCATTATTAGGATATAAGATTTTTATCCCAGATCTAACATAATTGAAAATATACAAGAGTAAATTACATCTCAAACCCCCATTTTCTACTACAACTAAATATCTTTTTTTTTTTTTTTAAATTTCTGTACTATGCAAATGTGTTTATAACTGCATATAGGTCTCAATTTGCCTCAGGGCACATAGAGATGAGGCACAAAGGAATGTAATTTTTTTCTCATTTGATAAACAAGTAAATAAAGGAAATTATTTCTATGAGGTGTTTTGGAAGAAAAGGTGTGAATAGCTTAAACAGAGGTAGAAAACTGCATGCAGCAAAGTTGCATTAGCAGTTTTTAAACACTCTGATCTAAAAAAAAGACATGGATTGGAATATGACTGCTCTGTGCACATCTTAGTTTTTAGATGCCTTCCTAAATACTAATCACTGCCAACCTCTTAGAAGAAAAAAAAAAAAAAGGATACTTATCTGTAACTCTAATCTAAACTGTTAAGGGGCTCTTCAGTATGTATGAAATGGATTGTGCTACCAGACTTTGTTATTGCTACTTCATTAAATTGATTTTTTTTCATTTGCTTTGAGCATCATCTATTATAAAAGACAATAGAAAAAGTTTTAATATTCATGGGTTTTCCCTAATACTATCAAGGCAGTGTCACAATAATAGGTTGTTATTTTTACCTTGAGTCCTTCGCCCCCCTTTATTTCCCCCTTCCTTATTTTTCCTTTTCCCCCTCTTTTTTCCCCTCTCTTTTTCACTCCCCCTCCACTTTTTCTTCCCCTTCTTTTTTCCCATTTTTTCTTTTCCCTTTTTAAAAATTCCCTTTCTCTCCTCCTCCCCCCCCTTTTTTTTTCCACTGGCATTTTTTCTCTTCTTTTTCCCCTTCTTTCCCCCCCCTTCTTTCTTTTATTCCCTTCTCCCCGCCCCGTTCTTTTTTTCTGCCGTTTTCCCCTTTTCTCCCTTCTTTTTCCTTTCGCTGTTTTTCCCCTCCCCCTTTTCTCATCTTTCCTCATCTTTCCTCCCCTTTT
>VZRL01004325.1:688594-916230 GCA_013397895.1 Origma solitaria | reverse complement strand
CGGATCCCGCCCCCTCCCCGGGTCCGCCGCCGAGCTGCGGGCCGGGGCGCGGGGGGAGGCTGAGGGGGGTTCGGCCCCTGTTCGGTGGTGCCGGACTCCGGTTCGGCCGTGCCCGGCGTGTCTGCTCCCTTGCCGTGCTCCGGCCGGGCTGGAAGTGCTGGCGGTACCGGGAGGACGCGCCGGGCACCGCCGGGAGCTGCGGTGTGTCACCGCCCCCGCTTCTCAACAAACGCAGCGGCCCCGGGCTGGGTTTGGGGTTTTGAGTTCTCTTCCTGCCCGGCGGTCCCGCCGTGACAGTTCTGCACAGCCTCAACTTGTGCATCGCACTCGGAGCCTGCACGGTGGGGCCTTCTCAGTGCCGCTGCCCTGGCGCTTTCCGTGTGCCTTTTCATGCTCTGTGCGGCTGGGATTTTGGTATCTGTAGGGGTACTGAATACTCACTTATTTGGTGAGAATGGGTTACACAGAAGGGCATTAAACATCCCTTTTCGTGCTGGTGTGTGTTTCTGTTTGGTTTGACTTTAAATGAGCATGCACCCGTGAAGTGACACATCCTGTGTGAACACCAAGGGTTTTGTAAGGCTTTTAAACAAGCCAGCTCGTCTTCTCTCTCTCTTATTTCACTGCTTTTTGAGTGGGTGAAATAACTTTTCCCTGCTTTGAAACACACCTGCTCAAAGTGGCTTTGGTGCTCTGCTGCATTTTAATGGAGATTCCTTTGAGAAGTTGCAATGTGAAAAAACACTACAGGTGATACATGAAAGTCCTTGACAAAATAAATTTATTGGGTATTAAAATAAGTTAATTTTACCTGTTAAATAATACCTAACAAGGAGATTGCTGATGTAGTGTATTACATGTAAGTGCTAGTCTTTAAAAGTCTCAAAGAGATGGGGCTGCTCACAGTCAAAGCAAATTGCAATTGATGGACACATTGTAGGTTCAGTTAGAATAATGATCATTGTGGGTGAGACCAATCTATGTTCCCTTTTATAAATTCCTTTTTAATGTGTTGACAGAAATTGTCAGAACTGTTACAGCTTTAAAACATACATGTGTGGAATGTTAACCCCAGGAAAGTTGGGCTTTGGAGGTATTTTTTTTGAGGAGAATATCAAGTCTCATATGTACGTGGGCACTTACTAGCTGAGCAGATGGTTAGTTATCCATCACCTTTCCTCATTTTCTACAACTGTAACTTCATGTCACAACTGAGTCTTTCGAAGAAAGGTCCTTCATCATTTGGTGTTTGGATTGCCAGTATATAAAGTCGTAATGTAGAAGTAATTCTGATAGTTGAAAGCAAAGAGAGGCCAGAGAAGGTGATAAATAATATAGCAAATAGAAATTTTCAGTTCCTCTGAAGCTGTTAGATAGAGCTTAAAGACTAGCGAAAAAAAGACGAAAGAATGTGAAAGCGTGTACATGGGATGTCTGGCCGATTTTGGGTATCAAAGGGGCTGGAGAACTTCCATGATGCCGAGATGAGCTGGACCTTTGTTAAGAGAGGAGGAGAGGTGACTTTTGCCTCACTAGATTAGAGATATTTAACCAGGAGTGCAATGGGGAAGTTCTGGCTACAGGGGGTTGCACTGCGGTTAGGTAACATGGGCCATATTTCCACACTTAAAGAATTCGGAGTTTCAGTGCTGTTCTTCCTGCCCTGGAAAGCAGAGGCGCTTTGATGGTACGAAGTTGCGTTAGATGCGAGAGTGGGACAGGCATCTGGTGGTCTGTCCTTTGTCCGTGGGAAACGCCCTGTCCCTGCCTGCTCTGTCCCCCCCTTGCAGGCTGTCCTCGATGTTCCCTCGCTGGGAATCAGCAGGGTGAAGGAAGGTATGTTTGCCATGTCAGGCTGAAGGCGGAGAGAGCTGGCAGCAAGCCCGGAATTGCTCCATACAAGGAGATGGGCTAGGAGCATGAGGTCATCACTTCACAGGGAGGAGTTTTTTTGCAGTGTGTGGGAAGTAGGTCTAGGAAAAGGAAAGGAGATTTGTTTGCTGGGGGGGAGGAGAAGCGAAGCAGTAAGAGAAGAAAGCTTAAATGCATTCCAGTAGGAAGTAAACTGCATGTATGCTCCTATTCTAAGAAAAAACTGCCCAGTTAGTACTGGCCTAATTAAATTGTTGACATATTTGTGTTGTAAAAATGGATTTGAAAACTTAGTGGAGAGCTTTATTCTACAATAGAATTGCTCTTGGAATTATTGAGTATTCACCATGTCATTCTGTGCGTGAAAATAGCAGAAAGTTTCTGCTGTTTGACATTTGTGTCAGGTAAATGTAGCATTTCTTTTCAAAAGTTTGTTTTGGAAACTTTTTTTCAGAAGTGAATCAGTGAAGTTCATAGCTTTGTTCCTGGGGTTTGAGAGAAGATAATTACTTCTGATTTTGAGAGCTGTGTGTATGGTCTCATACAGTACATAGGAAGTTTTGGTGAGGATTCTTAGAAAACAGCAAGAGTCCTTCTAAAATGGCTTTTATTTTTATGTTTGGGATTATTATTTTTTTTCTCTTGTAGGAGAGCTTCATTGGATGGAGAGCTTTGATTGCTGTCACCTTGTAGCAGTAAATCACATTTGTGACCATTACTGTAATTCTTTTCTATTTGCTCCTGCAAATTTTAATGCAGAGTTCAGTTTGGTTTTGAGTCTGAAGTAATAGGGAATTTTTTCTTTCCTGTGTGTTTCCCTGATGATAATAAATTTCAAGTAAGTTAGGGTTTAATGCTGTTTTTAATCTGAGTGAACTGTACTTCGTGACATCATTCTGCTTTTAATTTCAGATTGTTGTTTGCTCTTTAGTAACCAGCTTCCCTTGCATTGCTGCCTTTTACAGTTGAGAGAAAATGCCAGATGCTTTAACCACATGCCTTTTCAGACTTTCTTCTTCATATCTGGGTTTTGTACTAACCTGCTCTCAATACCCAGATGTGTGTCATAGCAGTTTGTAGAGACAATTCTCTATACTGGTAACTTTACTGCAGTTCAGTGGCTGATTTCTGTCCCTGTGTATGGGTTTAACAGAATTACTGATCTTTGGAGTGTTCTAGTTGGCTCTTTAGGATCTTGTTTACGTTGTGGGCTTGCACCTTGAGTAACAAGGATATTTTCTTAGGCTTTCTGATATGGCTGCACTTCTTTTTTGCTGAGGGGACAGTTACTGCTTGGACCAAATCATTCTTTCAGGTTGTTGACAGGGTGTATGTGGAGTAAAAGCACTAATTGCATACTGTGAGAGCTTTCTTGTGATGTAGCTCTCTACTAAGACAATCATGAGAAACTGTCAGCTGTTGAGGGAGAATTAGGACAGTCTCCCTCATTAATACAGTATTAAATCTGTTCTTTAGGTATGCTGTACAATACCTAAAGTGCAATACCGTAGTCCACTTGCAATCCTCTCTTGGTCAGAGCTAGTAAGAAAATACTTATTAAGTACTTAATGGTTTATCACATAGTTGGAATTTTCTATATGGCATTCAGATCTTGGTCTGAAGACAGGTAGCTGTCTTGTAGTTGTCATTACTTGATCTTAAAAGGCTTACAACCTTTTTTTTCATACTGTGATTCTGTAAGTGATTTATTTCAACATGAAGAGTTGAGAAATTAAGCTTAAGCGTAAAACTAAATTACCATAATGGAGACCTAATGAAAAATCAGTTATCTTGTGAGCAGTGGCAACCTGTGAAAAGTTTGTGAGTTGTTGCATATTATGTAAGCACTCTTTGCCAGAAGCAGAAGTAAAATCCAGAGTAGTGTTAAAGTGCATTAATCATGAGCCATTTGTTCCCTGAAATTGCCTGTTTGGTAAACAGGAGACATACAATTATGGCAATGAGCATGATAAGAGTTGTGGAGATGAGCCCTTCTGACAGAGTGCTGAATCCTACTCAGAGCACTCCATCCTCTCTAATAAATGACTTGGGCATTTCTGGAGAAAAGCGCATTGAAAGTAATTGCACAATCACATACTGCATATTCCAAAGAGGGTGGAATTTGGGTTTTCATCCTCATTTTGTGAGTCCGCTAATTTCGTACTTGGTTTGTCAGCTTTGCTGCTTTTCATGAGTTCTGTTTATGCCTAACTTTTTGCTTTAGGAAATTTGGAAAATCTTGTTCCATACATTGACAGCCTATTGTAGCCTACATGGTTTGTCATCTCATTTGTAATGCTTGCTGTTTGAATTGAGAGTGGCGGCCATAAGTTGTTTTCTCTCTTAACAGAGCATTGGAAAGGATATAGATTTAATAGTTATTTAATAAGACAGGAATTATTGAATATTTGGTGCTTTAATACGCAGACAAATAGCCTTTTAATAATGTCTCAGCTGGTGGAAGTAGTTAGCTGCTCCGCTAGTAAATCACAAAATTCACCTTTGGTAAACCTATAAACAAGTAAGAATAGCATCATAGGATAAATCTTGATTTTTGAATACATACTGCTTGTTCTATCTGCTGTTAAGTTGTATAAATTTGTTAAAATATGATCATTTTTGTGTAGTGCTATTGTGTCTGCTCAAGTATGCTTTTTAGAATTATGCTAAAGCGTCCTTTTTATGTTTCATGTGTCTTTCAGTTAACGTCTCACTTCCTAGTTGTGGTTTCTGCTTTGAAATGTTCATGAGTGTAAAATAATAACCCACAGCATTTGTATTCTAAGTTTCAGGAAGTACAGATAAGGGGTACAGTCAAGTGAAGTGGTTAAATTAAAAAATGTGACAGCTTAAGCACTGTAAAAATCTTATTTTTAAAATAGGTGTGCAGTCAGCAAAATGTGAGAATTGCAGTGTTAAGGAAAATCATACAACTTTGCAGCAGCTTTTTACTGTTTAAAAAATAGAAAACATGGAATCAGAAAAACACATCCTTGTTTATTTTTGGTATATTTGTTGTATGTCAATGCTGTGAATGCTGTGTTTCCTCCCAAGGAAAATGTCTTTTCTGAAATTTCCATGCCGTGGTTGATAAACTGAAGTTCACCAGATAAAAGGAAATGGCTAATTTGCCAAATACAGTAAAAATGTTAGCAGTTGAAGTATGCATCTGAAAAAGCATGCAGTTGTAAAGGGTCTGTAAGAAAGATAGAAGAAAGCTATATAATACCTAGTTTTGCCTTTTGGATTAGGTGAATGTTGAAATTGGAGTGGAAAATCTCTCATCAGTGGATATGTTAAATAAATTTGAGGCTACTATTTTAATAAATTTAATTGGCATCCAGATAATCTGATTTATTGATTTTTTTTTCCCAATGTGAGAAGATGGTTATGTGCCATTCTTACTGAGGTCAGAATCTCAGTTTGAGTCAGTTCTTGTCTTCTTCTAGCTCTACTTCTCTGGACCCAGCTGGTACCCTCTGAAAGAAAACCTACCCATAGCGGATGGGAGTTTTCTGCAGGCTCTATTTCTGCCACAATATGGAAGCTCATTACAGCAGATTTGTGCCCTTTGCAGAGCAGTTTTCCAGAGGTGTCCTGTCCCTGGATTCATGTTTCCAGGAAGCATGCAGTTCATACCCTGTGCAAAAAAAATCAATCCGATGGGCTCTGACATGGTGATTTCTTGTGCTCTAGAATTTCATCACCAAAGTCACCCCAGCTAGGTTTGGGGGAGCCTAAGTGGGGATGGATGTAGGGATTAGCAGTGTGGGTGTGGTCAGTGTGCTTTTGGGGAGGGCGAGCTGCCATTTCCAAAGCTCTGATTAAGCAGATGGTTGTTAACATTTGGTCATTACAATAGGATGGCTTGTGTCCCTCTACAGAATTTTTTTCAGATTAAGTTGGGATTTCAGGTTTAAAGATGTAGTCGGTCAAATTCCCTTCAGCTGTCTCAGAGTACAGTAAGGCAAGAATTCTGAGGGAGCTAAGTAACCCTTGTCTACAACACAGCATTATTATAATCCATAATTTATTGCTGAAAAACATCCATGAATGGTGCTATGTTACGAAGAATATTGTCCTTCTAAATTAAATACTGGTTGACTGATATAATTTCTGGAAAGAATAATTCTGAGAGGCAGATGGAAAGACTGGGTATGAAATAATAATCTGTTGCAGTAAAGATCAGGTAGGCCAAATCAGGTATGCAAATAATATACTTTCTATATGAAGAGTCCAAGCATGCATGTGCACTTCAGGACTACTTGTCCACACATCTGGAAGATTAAACCTCTGCCGCTTTTAACTGTTTGTTATAGCATCTGTTAATTAAAGCTTGATTCATTCATACATTTTCAAGTGAGAATAACAGCTTGCAGAAGGAGTGTTAACTGGGAAGGCTGATGACACCCAAACAAAACTGGAGGGAGCTAAGAAAAGGTAGGGTAGGTTTCTTCATATATTTTGGTATATTTTTAGAATGTATGTGTTAAAATTTGTTACACACTTAAAGCATGTAAAGAGATACAAATGCGTAGTTCAGTCATCTACATTTCTGGTGAGGGTAACTGTATCCCATTTAACAGAATTATCACAGTGTCTTCTAGGACATGGAGCATGGGAAGGAACAGTCATTCAGTTCAGGAACAGCAAACAAAGGCTGAAGGCAACACCTTGCACTGAACCACACGATATGTTATATTTCCTGCAGTGTAACAGCCTGGGGTATCGGCATTTGGGAAGAGACAGGACTCTCTAATGGACCTGTGGTCCTTGTGGCCAGTATTTTCTGTACAAAATGCTGTGTAATCAAACTACATTAAATGTGGTACAATGGTGCCAAGGAAATAAGTGACCTCGAGAAGACTGAATGAACAGTGAGTTAACTAAGTAGAGGGTTTAATGAACCAGAAGGATGTAATTAGTTTAATGAAGGAGGAAAGAAGAAGAAACATCCTGATTGCTCTTTGAATTTCTTTTCAAAGAGCAATAAATACTTGGAACTAGATTATGTTTCTCCTGAGGGGACCAGTATTGTCATCTATTACAGACTAATGGCAGATTTGTTATGTAATTGTTTTGTCTGAAGTGAGACATTCTGGCTGATATTGGGCCATAGGAAGAAGTTAAATGCCTCTAGACTTTTAGAAGTATTTCACATCCTGTGGATTTATCTTTTTCTGAGGCTGTCCTTAAATCTTGAGAGCTAATACAGTGTTACTGGAAGGAACTTCTAGTACTTTTCTGGATTTCTGTGTTGAAATGTGCAATGGCAGCAGCCAGGTGAATTTTGGGACCTGAAACCTTTCCAAGGAGGAGTCTTAGATGTAGCTCTGTGATGATGAGAGACCCTCATACGAGTATTCCTCACTCTTGTTTCCCCTGAAGAGGTGTTTGCATCGGCAGCCTCAGGACTGAGGGTTTGCTTGTGGGTTTTATGTGTGTGCTTATTCTGACTTGCTGTGTATTCATCTCAAGATGGGTGACTATCAATATATGAAACACTACTTTCAGAGGTTTGGGGGTTTTTTTCAAATAATGAAGACTGCTTCCTAGCCTCAGAATAGAGAACTTGGTATCTGATTGAAATCTAAATATCTAAAAGAAATCAGCAAAGAAATAAGTTAACTGTGCATAGAATAACTCTTTAGTCAAGATGGTTACTACAGGTACTTTTTAATTTTAGTGTTGACTCTTGCTGCCACTCTTGTTTTCACTGTCATTAGTCATCTAAGACAAGAAATCTCTTGAAGATGTGGTAGTTTAGTTTTCTTTAGTTGCTCTTTTTTTGTTCAGAAGTTTCTTTAATGCACAAAATAATACATTCTTTAAGCAAGCTTGAGTCAATGATGTGTGTATTTTTTATTCTGTTCTCAATTTGTGGTCAACTGGACATTTTAACATTATATATTTCTTTGTAATGCTGGACCAGTCCTTTTCTTTAGCTGGTACAATTTGTTAACAG
Organism: Origma solitaria; assembly: GCA_013397895.1. Lineage (NCBI taxonomy): Eukaryota > Metazoa > Chordata > Aves > Passeriformes > Acanthizidae > Origma > Origma solitaria. The sequence continues at coordinate 908,393 of VZRL01004325.1, read as the reverse complement.
GGCTGGAGATGCACAGTACCTGCCACATGATAATCACTTTTAGGAGCCTTATCCTGCTCAATTCATTTTTCTTTTGAGATCTAGTGTGGAGAGACGTGTTTGAACACTGCAGAATGGAGAGTTCAGTGAAAATTTGTTAGTCAGGAGCTCTCTATTGAGGCCATGCGTTTCTTTGATTGTCCTTGCATCCTGGAACTGAACTTAGGGAAAGTGTAATTCTTGGAAAAACAGAGGAAGGAAAGGAAAACTTTCTTTTTTTTCTTGTAAGCACATGAGAGGTAATGAGAAACTAGGTGTGTGTACCCTTTGAAAGCAGAGTGGAGGCTTATTTTGTCACTTTTTCAGCTTTAACAAGGCAACAGCACTGAGTCTTTAAGCACAATGATAGGATGTGACTTGTGTCAGCTAGCTGAGCTCTTTTCTTCCTAACCTGTATCTGCCTTCACCTCCTTATTTTTCTGCCTGGTGAGATTCAGTCTTGCTATTTAGCTGTGTCTGTGAGGTGGAAACTTCTGCAGGGTGGAAGCAAAACTGGTTGAATAACTGCATCTAAAAATCACTTACTGCATGGTTCACTACCAAATGTCAGCTCTACCCTTTACCCATTCTTTCACAGAAGGCCTGAGATGATAAAGAGCATGTTGAGAAAGTTACCAGGCCATGGGAAGCTGCAAACAGCTGAAGGTGTGGTGGAGAATGAGATTACTGCTTAGAATAGTCCCAGCAAATGGGATGTCATCTGGAACAGAGCAGGGGTCAGTGAGCACTGTCTGTAAGCTGGACAGAGTGGATGTGTGGTGGGGGAAGAAGCACGGGATGATGAAGTTCTGTGAAAAAAACCATATATTTTTGGATAATTAACAAATAGGGTACATTATCATATTGTTAGGAAGAGGGTAAGCACTTGGGCAGGGAGCTCGAAAGTAATTAGTACTAATCTGTTTTTCTCAGAGGTGGTTGGTCCTACAGTATCCCACTGTTTTAGCTTCTGAATTCTTAAGTGAGATGGGGACCAATTGGAGGGTGTTTTGAGGATAGCAGTGGTCTAGAAAATGATTTAAGATGAAAGATTGAAAAAATCAGAATTGTGTTTTGGGATTCTAGGCAGAGAATTTGGGAGCTGTTTTTTTGGCTTTTATCTGCTTTTTCTTTTTTTTTTTTTTTTTTTAGACTGCTGACAAGTGTAAATCCTATTCTTTGATGGAGCCCACTGCTTCTTCTTATTTGCATGTATTTTTAATAACATCACAGCTGCAGGAGCTGCTAGGGAAAAGCGTGGTCTTCCTACAGCTGCAGGGATAAGAGAATGAGAGTGCGCTGTTTGAGGATGTTCATACATGACCAAGTGAAATCTGTGTAGCTTGGTACTTGCTACTGTCAGATAAGAAGGGGCTCTTGGCACAAATGTGGAGTAATAGTTCTGCTTTTACAGTTCAGAGGCATCTTGAGATGGAACTCTTGGTGTTCTACAGATCTGTGGTTTTCTAATGAATTTTTATAATAAATTTGTACTTCTTTGTTTCATGGTCTCAGAAATATCTTTAGGCATTGAATTATCTCATTTAATTATTTACTAGGCAAAGAAGTACATAAGAACAACTTTTTTAAAATTTCATTAGATGTTCTCAAGTTCTTCTGGAAAACACTTCAGGCATCTGACATACCATATCACTTTGTGCTATAATGATTTTTTCTTTTGGTGTACTTTGATCTTAGGCCTGTCATTCTTACCTGTTTTGTGAGCTAAAAAATTCTCTTTACTTTTTCTGTGTGGAAGCTGCTCCATGCTATGATCAATATTATCTGCACCTATTTTGGTGCTTTATGTTTTTCATGAGATAGAAGAATTTGAACATATTGGAATATATGTATCAGCAGCATAAGAACATACTGCATTCTCCCTTCCTATCATTTAAGAATAGTCTGATATTCTGGATGGTTTCTAACCTGACCACTTGAAAGCACTGAACAAATGCTTTTGAAAGTGTGTGTTCAGAATTTTTTCTGGTAGTGGTATTAAATACCTCCCACCAGTGTATTATGTTGCATTTATTGACATTTGACTTCATCTGCTGTTTTCTGTGCTTGCTGCTCGATGTTCTGAGGTTCTGTGGATTTTGTAATGATCTGTTAGTTTTGATTGATCATAATAATTTTGTGTAAAGCACAGATGCTTCTGTAATGACAGGCAGGTAACCATTCTGAAGAGCAGCCCAAGCACAATCATGGTGAGGCTTCTGAGCTCTCTCCCTTTGAAGCTTTGTCTCTTAAGTCTTTCCCTGGAAGGTATTCCATTCTCAAACAGCTTCCTCTCAGAAACATCATCAGAAACTTCTTAGAAGTGGTTAGTCCACTTCCTACACCTTTTTCCACAGGATCTTTGATTCCTTCACAGAACTCCTCAAGTTGGGAAACATGATTTTGCTCTGCAAAAACTGCATTGTTTTTTTTTTCTTTTGATTTATTCTAGTCTACAGATTCTTGGGTGTGGTTTTAACCACCTTTTGCAGTATCGCAGTCAGACTGTATTGTGCTTCTTCCAATTGCCTTGTCAGGTCTGAAAAAAAATTTGATATATTTTCCACTCTCGATTTCTCTTTGCTTGGTTCACCTTAAGGCTAAGTTTTTGCAAAACTAATGGTTTGGAAATTTGATAGTTGATACTTCAGTGCTTTGGCTCAATAGCATCTGACTGTTGAATTTTTACTATTAATTTGACGCATTAATTGCTTCTCTGATGCTTCATTTTTAAAAAATGCCTTATATATCCTAAATCTAAAGAGGATCTGATTAGGGATTGGCTTTCACCGTCTTGGTAGTAATTTCAGAAGACAACAGGTCATCTAGATTTTCTGCTCTGTCCTTATCTTCTTATAAATCTGTCTTTTTTGCCTTCATTATCTAGTGGATTATTGCACTGGGGTAGCAAGATGTCTGTAACTATCAGATTCTCCTATGTTTGAGCTCAGAAATAGCAATGGGAATTTTGTGAGGTTTTATTGCTCTCTGACAGATGGCCGCGCAGCTCACTGGAAAGCTTTTATTATGCTTCCATGTACTAGCTAGTGTATGTCTATCAATTAGACCAGTATTGGACTTGTGTTACCAGGTTTAAGTTCTGCTGATGACCTCTATGCAGATGAAAATATGCACATAGGTACAGCGTCAGTAGTAATTGGAATTCTAAAGAAAAGTTGGGTTTGCATTTATTTTTCGTACTGACAAAGAGTGAGTGTTTCTAAAATATGTGATAGAGTAGTTCTTTAAAAAGAAAAAAAAAGTGTGTTCCTTGTTTGTGTTCAGGGAGCAGAAGTGTTGAAGTGGCTCCAATCTGTTGTTTCATATGATAAATGGAAATTTTTTAAGGGCTTCATTTTACGACATGCAGTTCTTAATATCTGCTTGAAACTTGAATGTGCCCAGGTGCTGGTGGTGGTGTTAGTTCTACTTTCACGAGTTCCATTTGAATGTGGATTAGGATTTGTGTTCCTGTCCAGAGATAGTCCGGTGTTTCCACCTGGTTTGTGTTTGTATTGGGAAGACTGGAGCCAAATTTACTCTAATGTTTTGCTCCTGCTTGTAATTTGTTGTGAGTGAATATTTTCCCTTGGCTTTGCAGCTCTGAAACAAATTATTTTATATCTGTTCTTTAGAAATGTGATGAATTTTATAGTGCTTGTAACCTCCTGCATTTTTTTTTTCTCCTTTTGTATCTCCTTGCATAGCTGCTGTTCCTTCGCAGTGAGTGAATGTTAGCTTCAGTTAGTCTTTTCTATTTTTGGTCATGGAGAATAGAAGTTTTGTATTTATATTAGGCTGTTCTTTGTGTCTCGAACGTCACTAAGTAACCAGAAAGGGATACTAAATAATGCCTTCTTGAATATGAACTAAGACTATCCCTTCGTAAGATTTTATAGATGTGATCAGTGCTTTGTTTTAAGTAATGGAGATCTTGAAAATAGTTTTTGCTTTCTTCACCCTTGCACACTGTGTCTTTCTTTCAGTTTTGCTTTATGTGTTTTCTTGTAAAGGGCGTTGCTGACCTGTTAGGAATGTCTCAAATAAGTTGGACATTCTAGCATGAGATTTTGAGGGATTATTTCTCATGGGTCCACATGTCGATTATACAGTGTATCTTGCACTCATAAGCTGTATGCAAAGCTTGTTCCTTACCATTTTTTATATTTTATATACTTTTCTTCCTTAATATAAATCTTCAAAAACCTTTTGTGTCAGTTTGCTTCACCTACATTTCAGTCTGGAGTTACAACTTCAAATTTTGACCCTGCTAGTCATCCTAACTTCCTGACCTCTTACTGTTGTAGCACTTACAGCCATGTAAGAAATTGGTGTCTTGAATGGCTCCTTTCTCATGTTGCCTGTTGTTTTCTTACACTTCTATGAAAACAACATAAATAACTTAGTTTTTCATGTAACAAACTTTGGCTTTCCATGCTTTCATTTTCCTTGTTAATGGGTTTTTCGTTTTGTTTTATCAGGGGCAAGGTTCAGAAATAAAAAAAATTGTCTAGATTTTCCACTACAATGCACTTGCCGTAAGAAATTCCGAGAACTTAAAAAAAAAATTCTAACGTGTGTAGAGGCGAAATTATTTATTCACTCAAAATTACATTTGTGAAGTGATAGCGTACTACTACTTGCAGTTGTTTGAGAAGTCCATTCTTCTTTTAGTTGAACTGCGTTTTTTAAAAAAAAAAAGCTGGCTTATGGTGATAATCTGAACATGCAGGGCAGCTTACCTAAGTTTGAGTTTTGCAATGTATTTGAAAATACTGAAATAGTAAAAAAAAAATTGATATATTTTTCTTCCACAGAGTCCTCAGAAAAGGAAAAAAAAGAGTGTATTTCAGAAAGTGAAAATCAGAGGAAGTAGCTGCTGACAGAGGAAAACTGTACTAGAGGACATTTCTGGAGGAAAACTTCTAAGGTATGTGAGCTAAGTTAAGCTTTGCAGAAAAGCCTTCCTGAAAATCAGCTGCCTGCTTTGCTTTGAGTGGACTAGTATTTCAAATAAGTTTTGAAATAATCAGGCTAATTTATTAACTTAGGATGTTTATTTTTGGCAAAAATTCTGTAGAAGAATTAATTTTGTTAGTTTATGTTGCATACATTGTGTCTGTGCATACAAAGATGATCTGAGTATGTGGTTAGGTAAATCGTGTTTTGTGTTTCATGCTCTTGTGCATTGCAGGATTGGATCCTACACTAACAGAAATGTGAATTGTTTGACCATCTAGTTTTTATTTAAGGTGTGGATGGAGAGCTCAGAATGATTTATTTCATTATTTTAATGGAACACAACTACTGTAAGCCTCACGTTGAGAATTTGAGGACTGTCTAACAAATTGATAACCTACTTTAAAAATGCTTTTAGATTCATACAGAAGCCTTGATTTTGAGGATTTGTCTCCTAAATCCAAATCCTCTTTCTTTTCTGATTTTGACATATTTTTAATGTTTATAGGAAGTGTTTGCAAAATAAAAGACGTTCTATATTCTATGTGATTTGGAGCCCATGCAGGTTTAGGAGCAAGGGAGCAGACAGCATAATGAAGAATGAGAGAAGCCAGATCTGTGCTGTGCTTTCCTGGTCAGAATTTAACTGGGAGCCAGGTGTGCTTTCTGGGGTTGTGGTTTTTTAGTTGCCTACCTTGTCACTGGTACTGTGAAACCACAGGTTTCAATGATGTGTGTGGATCCATCATTATTTTAAGGTTATCAATCACAGTCTTGGATGTAATTGATGGCAATATGTAGCACAAGGCACCAGTTGTATGTTAAGTAGGAGAGCATCCTGCAAAAGTGTTGCTTTGTATGTGCTCTGTTCTTCACTGCTCATTTGATTTCAGTCAGTGTCAGACACAGGACCTTTGGTGTGATGTGGTGTGGCCACTTCCATGTGTCACAGACAGATTGTAGTCGTTGAACGAAATGTAGATTGGCTGTGGAAACTACTTTCTTTAGAGAAATCCAGGAATTTTTCTAATTCTGCTGCTGGAATCCAGGAACATAACTAACTGGAATATTTGCTTTATTTCTTGAGGAGAGTGTTACAATATTGAAGGATTATATGGCTACCACTGAAGTTTCTCACTGTTAGGCTGACAAAATTTAACATTGATCTGTTTGGAATCTGATGGCACCTCTGTGGTGGTGGTTGAGACAAATTGTAAATTGTCTTTAGTAATTCTGCTTAAATTTAGAACAGTTTGAGATATGGTTGCTCAGTCACACTATATTATTAAATGTACATTGAATGTGTACTTCCTGTAATGATTTGTTCGTTGTTTTGAGAGTGACACTATAAAGAAAGTAAGCCCTACTTTCTTGGAATCGACTGTGAGACATATTTTACTCGTAAGCTTAACAATTATTTTTTGACTAATTTACATATCCAGTGGTTTTTTTAGCAATCTGTATCTATCTCTATATGTCTATATCTACCTTATATTTTAAAATTTAAAAAAAAGCTGAAGCTCGTTTATTTGGTGGTACTGGTATTTTATTGCTTTTACAAGACATGCTAGAATGTCTTGAAAACTTCACTGGCGTGTCAAATTATGCAAGCTTTGTTCATGTGTGGAAAAGAGATAAACCTCATGGGTATCTACCAGAAGCAGAAGAAATCTTTTCACATTAAGAGTAAAGCAATTCCTGAAGGTTTTCTTCTGGAATTCTGTATGAATTTAGTATATCCTGTTTGTTGTTACCACTTCTCCATCTTCTTTTAAAACATTATGTCATCTCTGTTTTTTCCTCTAAGATAAAATACTCTCCCATATTTTTTGGGAAAGATTTTCTTCTCCCCCAGAATAGCTCTCACACTGTATTTTCATCTTCTCAGCACTAGAGAAGAAAGAATGTTTGTATCTCAACCATCTCTCATACCAGTTCCACATTAAGTCTCTTCTGGGTTCTGATTTTGTTGTACTTCTCAATTTTGCCAGTAGTATGTGGTTGCAAAATCATTTGGGAACCTGTCTTTGTCTTTCAATGTGAGCATTTTAATGCTGTATGGCAAAGCTAAAAATATGGGAATATTAGTATTGCATAATCCAGTAGCTGTGAACGTGGGGAAGCACAAGGAAGGTCACACCATGAGTAGCAGCCCAGCTGTTTGCTGTCCTTAAACATCTTCTGGTGCCACGGCTGGAGACACGGGGCTGATCTAAATGGATCATCGTGCCCACAGGATCATTGTAGTGCCCTTCTGACTGAAATACTCTGTTCTCTTCGTCTGACCCTGTAGGGCAGCTGTCATCTCATCTGTGGTCACTAATGAGGGAGATACCAAATTTGGGAAAATACCTGTCTGTGTTGGTGCCAGATGTTGTCTGTTTTAACACTGGCCTTTCAAAATGTGCTTGTGGTTTTTAAGAGTATTTGAAAATCAGATTGTTTGTGTGTTTGGTAAATCTTACAGTTCTGACTTCAAATAAATGGCTGTGTGATCTGTACTGTTTTCAATTGTTTAAAAGTATTTAAAAAACATTAAAAAATTAGAAGTGGTTTTAATTGACAGCGGTGGTTTTTAACAGTGTTTAAAATTTAAGCTTACTTAAGTGCCTTAGGTCTAGAATACTTCACCACTTCTTCGCCTCCACAATAAAGTATTTGAACTTGGCTGGATGTCTTGATTCAACATTTTCCGAGTTTACATGGACATCCCATGGCAGTTAGCTTACGCATTTGGGAATGCTTACGCATTTATGCTTGTTAGTTTAATAAATCAGAGTTTTATCACTTCCACAAAACAAGTTTTTACTGTGCTGCTTCTGTCATAATGAAAGGAATAATTTAAAGCAAAGACAAGAGTCCAGTGTGGGTACAATTTTTGCCTATGTATCCAGGCATCTAATGGTGGAATTGGAAAAAATGTGATTACTCTTTTGTGAAGAGAAGCTTAGCAGGCTGGAATGAGATATTGTTGAGTCTTCTGTTCTATTGATTTTTGTAATCTTACAGCTCCTCTGTAAATCAGTAGAAGCAGACTGAAATATCACATGCTGAGAATATTTCCTCCTTCCCTTGCCATACTGTGTCTCAGTGAAAAACAGAGTCTAGGGTAAAAGCAAGCAAACCATTAGTTTACTCATAGCACAAGGCCAAACTTCACTGTGAGTTTCAGTTCCCATCTCTTCTAAATCTGGAATGTAAGAAAACAAGGATACTGTCTTTTCTCACGGCTATTGTGCTAGAGTAGTTAGGTCATATGCTAAAATGGGGTAGGAGAAAAATGAAAAGTCATAAAAGTGGATCCAGATCTAAAGGCCATCAAAAATTCACAAGTTCAGCTTTAGTCATGTTAATAAACAGGGGCTTTAAGATTTTTTTCTTTGGTTCATATTACTAAAATGTTTGTGGTTTTGCAAGACTATGCCTGAATTTTAACTGTGGAGGTATTTTCATTAATGCTACTAATAATGACATAGTTCATAAATAGGGCCAACATAAACTATTTGCTGTTGCTGTGTATGACTGAGTTCCTAGCTATCAGGAATAATTCTGACTAAAATACACAGCTTTAAATTAAAGAGCTTATGAAAGCTTGCAGTGGGTTTAAGGTTACTTATACAGCCTTGACTTGTCTGTATTGAGTAGATACATAGTAATGTGGCACTGTTCTAGTTTCCTTTGCTGGCGCTTTGTTTCGTTATGTACCATGGTTTGTGTTCTGAGAATAAACACATAGTACATGAGGCTTATTTCAGAGGCTGCTTGAGGTTCTGATTTGCAAAATCTTCTGAAATTTTGTGCAGTAACTGAAGCCAATAACGTATTTATTTTTTCTGAATACCTAATATGCTAAAAATGCTAGGCACTCTGAAAAGTCTGTCTTTAAGCCTTGTACATACTAGTTTGAGCTGCCAAAGTGTTGACATTAGTTTATGTGTCTCAGTTCTTAATGTAAAACAAGAATATTAGTCCTATTTCCCTCACTGGACTGCTAGGAAGATAAATTTGTTAATGTTTGTAGAACACTGCTAATTTAGGTGGCAATGTAAAGCCTGTGAATAAGTGGTTATTTCTGTGTTAAAAAGAACCAAGACTTTGCTGTAGTGCAGGAATTAGTGAATAGGCAATGCACAGGCTGTGGCTGCACTGCAGTCCAGAGATAAGGGTTGCAGTTTATGTGAGTTTATCTTACCTAGAAGGAAGCTGATTAGTATAGGAACAGGTAGTTGGTTTGTGTACATGGAAAAGAGGGTTCAGCCCACATTACAAAACCTGTGCAAGAGTGTGTAGAAATTACTTATATGTGTGGGTTTCAGCTTTTCCACGATGGGGCTGCTTGTTTATCAGCATCAGGTGCAGGTGTTTCAGAGCTAACTTTAGCAATGTGTCTTTGACCTTCAGTTCTGCTACAGGATTTCATAAGGCAGCATATCTTATTGGTTTATCAATTTTGTTTTATGTCAGTTTGGTCCATAAGACTGGACTGTCCTAGGGAAAAATGGTGTGAATTTAAGAACTCTGACCCAGGGAACCAGTGTATGGTTGGATGGAAAACCCGGTTTGGGATATTATCTGGTTTTTGGGAGGTTGAATCTGCAGGTTTAATGGCCTGTTAACACAGGGTTTAGGAGCAAACTAGCTTTTAGTTACCAATTTCCCACAGACGCAGTGCCTGAGAGCTGGTGTTTTATTTGGATTTTTCTGTGCTCTTAGGGACAGTAAACAACACAAACAAATGTTTCAGGTCACCAAGAGTGGAAAAGTGCAGTTGGCAGCTTGTCTGGAGATACTGTTAGGTATACTTATTTGGTTAAATATGTAGATTTGTCTTTAGTGTTTGTCTTAGATGCTGTTATGTTTTCTTTCATATTGTACTTTAAGTCAGGGAGGTACATTTTCTTAGAAACGGAAACTGGAGAACAGTTCTAAAGCTGAAATCTTTTCCAGTCAGACTTTGGTGTTCAAAACAGTGCTCTGACCCTCCTTTCAGTTTATACTGAGGAGATAAATGTATGTGGTTAATCTTAAGATTAAGTTATTTCAGGGTTTAGACATTAATAGTTGCTCTTTGTCTCACCAGAAGTTTTTCTTTTGATAATTGTTTCATCAGTCTTGTTTTCCTTTCAGATGTGGTGAAGAGCCTGTATTTTCCCCTGTCTGGTATATAGTGCCTTAAAAAATGGGGTTTGGAGGTGATCTGAAGTATTCTCATGATGCTTTATTAAAACTGCAAGACTGGGAACTACGACTGCTGGAAACAGTGAAGAAATTTATGGTAATGAGAGTAAAAAGTGATAAGGAATATGCGTCCACTTTACAGAATCTTTGTAACCAAGTAGATAAAGAGAGCGCTTGTCAATTGGATTATATCAGCAATGTGTCCAAGGTAAGTCTGAAGCATTTTGAATGTGGAATATCTGTGGAAATAACAGTGCTGGGTTATTTTTGTTTGTGTTGGTTTGAGTTGGATTCCTGTTCATTCAGTTTCTTGAGAGTTAATGCTGCCAAAGTATTTAAAATGGGGTTCTTATAGTTCCTAAGTGAACTATGCAGAAGTTGAGCTCTATTCTTACTTTGAAAATAATAACTGAACTAGAATCAATCCTGATTTTTGAAATTCAATATTTTACATAACTGTTAAATACTCACTTCTTGAGCCTCTATTATGTTTAGTGTTTTGAAAATTGAGTATGCTATAGTAGGCTTTTCTTTTAAGATAGGAACTATTGTTTATGTTATGTAGAATTTGTGACAGAAATAGAAAAATGCCAGGAAACTAAGGCAAAGCCTAGCATTCCAGCTGTTACTCATACTGCAGCATGTGTTTTAAAAGCAAAACATTAATTCAGGATGTTTCTCATAATTGTGAGGTTATTTTGTATTCCATTTAAAATGACTGTGTTGACTTTTTAAAAAGGTAAGGCTATCTGTTCTCCAAATTACTGATCTTCAGATTTAGAGCCGTAAATGTACTGATGAAGCAAACTTGCTTTATCACCTGTTTGAAAGTTTTAGTCCTGACTTGGATTCTCTATTGTCAAGAGAAGACTGCTCTGTTTTGATGGCTTATTCAGTTCTTGGCCCTCATGCTGTAGCAGTGGTTACACAGTCCCTTCAGTCTGGCGTGAATCCTCGTTTTCTCTCTGCAGGAAAACACCCTTTCTGGGTCAAGTTAAATTTTAGACAAAGCAGTTTTTATGTAGTGGGCTTCTGGGGTGCCTGCTCGGACAGTAGCTGTGGCATAGCATTAGGAACAGGACCGCTCCTTGTGCAGCAGGAGGGATTTGCACAGGGTTAAAGTGGCTGTGTGTGCCTTGAAAGCTCTGCTGCCCTAGCTGGGCTGCTTCAGCACTGAGCAGTGTTTATGTAGAACATGTTTTGTTGTTGCTTCCCTCCCCCACAATAATTCTTGCCTTGTAAATTGAAATACTGCCCCTTTTTTTCATTGGCACAGTATTTAGCATTATAAGGTATAAACAACCATTAATCTTCACATAGGTGGCTCAGCCCAGGACAGTTCATGTTAATAACATGAACAGATGAATTTAGAAAAACTGAAGGTCTGACTTAAGCCATGTTCTTTTTGGCTTGAAAAGAGACATGTGTGTCACATTTTGAAATCCTGTTTTGAACATAGGCACTCTAGTTGTTCTTCAGCATCATTTTTGTTCCCCTTTTTTTTTTCCTCTTAAGGAGGCATAATGTTTTGCTAAGTTGCATCCCTGGTTTCTACATCTTTATATGACAGCAAAATATTTGTATAAACTGGCAGACCTTTTATATGGGCTTGCCTTAAAATTTTACTGACACCTTGGATTTTAAAGTTGTGTAGTGACATTTTACTGGTTTTGGCAGTTAAAAAGCCTGAATTATTTATTAATTTACTAATTTCACTCTAATTTATTTTACTCTTTCATTGTACTTTTTCTCTCTTCTTTACATTTCACAGAACCAAAGGATGATGCAAATATTATGGGACATAAGTCTAATATCTTGCATCTTCTAAGATGTAAAATACCTGTGTTTGGTATTTTGGTATTATCTGGCATTTTGTGGCATTAAAACCAAATAGCAAGCTGTTTAATTTTCCATCAGTTTTGTTTTGTTGGTTTTGTTGTTGTGGTTGTTTGTTTTGTTTTGTTTTGATTTCTAAGAATGAACACTTAGAGAGAAATGGTGTTTGGGAAAATCTGTCCTATTTTTTTTTCATGTGGAGACAACAAATTTGCTGGAAGGCATGGTAGTAGCAGCTGGTAATGCTAGAAAAGAGGTATTTGTAAGAGCTTCCAGACAGCTCTTTTGTGTGTGTATATGTCTAAAAAATACCGTTAAACCAAACAAACCAAATAATACTGTATTTTATTGCATTTGTTGGATTGTGGTAATTTTCTGTGGAAGGAAATGCTTTGCCTTTTCTGCTGTCCCCACCCAGTTTTTTTTGTCCCATATAAATCTCAATTTTTGAAGCGTTTTCACTTCAGCTTTTCCTCTTTTGAAGTAATAAAATGTAGTCTTACAAAGCACAGAGATGCTGCTTAACTGATATTTCCCTATGGAAACATCACTTTCATCTTTTCCTGATGGAAAGAGTGATTTGAAGAACAGGAAAATATGCAAATTTTTTTTTTTTAATGGGAAGGGAAGTGTTTGCTATGTTTCTGGCTTATTTAAGCTCACTTGGTGAATTGTAAACTAAGTATTTCTTTAGAATACCTGTACTGTTGAAAAATGCTTTTGTTGTGATTTTTCAGGATTAAAACAGTAGTTGTCTCATCGGTAATAAATCAGCCATACAGAAAATGGATGACTGACTACATTTTCACCTCTGAGAGCACTTTTATGAACTCTTCTGTAGCCACAAGGCCCACTCCTCTCACAGAGGTGTTCAGTGATGTTTTATCCTATGCAGCTTTGCAGTATGGCTTCTGAAATGGTTTTCAACCAGGGAAGCTTTAGGCCTGGACCTTTTACAACACCACACTTTGAGCAGTGTAGATAGCTCTGTGCCTATCTGTGGGATATTTACAAGGTAGTGGAAGTGTTAAACATAATTCAGTATATAGGGGACTTACTTGTCTTTTGTTTTGTTCTCTGGAATCTAGTTTGTGTTGCAGCATTCTTATGTAGAGATGGAAATATTACGGGATATAAAGAAACCCCAAAGCTAACAAACAAATTACTTTTCTAAGGTTTTGATCTAAGGTTGATTTCTGTTTTAGTAAGAGTGAGATAAATGCCAATAAAACTCATATACTGGCTGCCTTCAAAACCTGGTAATTCTGTGGCATGTAGCCTCTCTGAAATCTTAGATATAGCATAGCATTCATTGTCAGGGAGTTACCTTTAAGGAATCCAGTGTGTGACAGCAATCCTGCGGGTAACCAGGGCTTTTATTTGAACTGAAGTTTAATTTCACATTTGTGTCTGTGATGTCTGTAGATGTGTATCTGCATTCAAGGCTGCACGCAGCACATTAAGCTGTCCTGAAAAGTGACAGAATGTCCAAGAAAGCTGTTAAAGCAAGGGTGCAGAAGGATGCTGGGTTACAGTGACAGATGAGTGTTGTGTCTGTGCTTTGGTACTGGTGGCCTGACTGATGCTGCTGTGTGCAGCAGCTGAGGAATGGCATCCTCTTAAACCACCACCGCTGCAGTGCACCTTCTGTCAGGTATTTAAACAAAGGTGGAAGTCAGCTTGGGCAGAGCAACTGTGTGGGGAAACTGGAGCACAAAGGATGTGGGAACGTGGTTGTCAGGGGTGTTGGGGGTGAATTTAAAAAAAAAATAAGGCTGCAGTGCTTCCTGTGGTGTTCAGAAGTACTAGGGTAGTGCAGAAGAGTGAATACAAAATACTGTGGTTTTGTCACTGGTGCTTTTTGATGTTTTTATTAGTGAGATTGAGGTATGATTTTGCTGTTGCAGGAGGTTCTCAAATGCATTTGGGTAAGTTTATAATTAGTTCTTTTGCTGAACTTTTTTAGGGTGATGCATCTTTTCCCACTATTAATTGTTTGGTTATTTGTGAGCTGAAATAAATGAGTGCTTTTCTGTTCTGACTTTTTTTACAGTCTTGGTTGCTTGTGGTACAGCAAACAGAACAGCTGAGCAAAATAATGAAGACACATGCAGAGGATCTTAATTCTGGGCCCTTGCATAGGCTTACAATGATGATCAAAGATAAGCAGCAAGTTAAGAAGAGTTTCGTAGGTGTTCATCAACAAATTGAAGCAGAGATGTACAAGGTATTTTATTAATCTGTGCTTGATAAATTGATTATAATTCTGTATGTTTAAAAATACTAAATTGAGAGTGGATTTTTTTTAGTTGCTCTGTTCATGCTATGGTAAAAGCGTAGTGTGTGATATGTAAGAATGCCTAGTTTTAATTTAAATAATTTTCTACACGGTTTTTCTCTCCTGCTAGCTGTCAAGGCAAAGATGGAAAACTTTCTTCTGTGGACAGATAGCACTGGAAATGCTCTTCTTACAGTAGAGGATAATTCTTGTGTGACAGTTCACTGTTCCATCTCTCTTCCTGTCCTCATTCCACTCTAGATATTCCTGGGACCAGGGCACTGTAAACTTTTGTTAACGAGTGCTCTTGGCAGTCCAGACTGTTTTGGGTGGGGACAGGATTTTAGTCCCTCTGCTAAAATATAAATCAGGTGTATAACAAATATTGAGACTGCAGGTGAAACTTTTCAGAGTGTTTTCCATGACATGTCAGTTGTCCTGCTTGTGTTGAAAATGCTGTATCTTGTCAATAAAGCTGACAGAAATCACAGTTTCAGACAGATGCTCTGGGGGAAATTTAGCTACAGATGTCAAAAATCAGAGTGATAGTCCAAAAGCTCTACTGAGAGAAGGAAAAGCACTGTTTCTTTTTTCTTCCAGCAGAGCATTTGGGATTTGGAGTAGTGTAATTAAAATGTAACACCTGAGTAAAGCAGTAACACTGTCACAGACTGATGAGTAAAAGGTTCTTGGGCCAGTTATGAGAAGAGCTATTCTCTGTTTAAACTAAGAATATTTTAAGTTAAATATATTGGCTCTAACAAGTTTGCTTGCACAATATCCTAGAATCTTGGCAACTCCCCCCAGTAGTGAGCATGGGGACTACATCTTTTTTGATGCATGGTCCATAGGCTGTCTTTATCTGATAAAATTTCCAAGCCAAATAGTCACTCACTGCTACCTCTGGGTTGTTGCATCTCAAAAATGCCAAGATGGAAGAAGAGGAAAAACTGGTAGCATGTGTTAGAAATAACAGAAGTTAGAGAGAATTGCAGAAAGAGAAAAAGAAAGATAAGAAACAGGCTGAATGGAGTATGATGGCTGGAAAGTCAGGCATACTTTGAAAACAGACTATGCAAAATGGTTTTCCTTTTCTCTTAATAGGTCAAACCCTAATAAAATCTCTAATAAAAATGTCTTCTAAAGTAAGACTTTTCCAAGAAAGCATAATGCATGTTGAGCACTCACCAAATGATTATTACAAATGATATTGATTTTATGTAATTATGGACTGCATAGCCATGAAAATATTTTACATCCTGCTGAATAAGCTTGCATTGTTATTTGGTTTGAGGTTTTTTGGGTTTGTTTTTTCTTTCTTCCCCTTCCTGATTCTGCAAAGAAACATTTCAGTAGTGTTCTCCCAATTGTTAGCTGACATTGTTTGTTCTTTGTGTACGAGGAGCACTTTGAGAACAATTCCCCGAAATACAAAATGCTTCTCATGTTTTGTGGTATTATTTCTGCATTTGTTGCACACAGAGGTAAAATGCTGATTTTATCCCAGGTCAGTGTCCAAAGTTGGTGAACCGCAGCATCTGTGCAGCTCCTGGTTTTAGGACATGCTGGCATAAAAGTGTGTTTAGGTGAAATACATATATATATCCTTTGTAATTCTAGAGACCTCTACAGTGAGGAGTCTTTTGGGGAAAATTCTTAAGGACAAGGAAATTACATGGCTTTTGCACAAACATCATAGGGCTTGTATCTTGTAGATTTATTCCACTCTCCATTAAGATGTTAAATAGTTTCTTCATGAAATTTGAGGGGAAAAAAGTAGAGTACTGTGCTAATTAGGTAGGCAAGACCTTTTGAAATAAAAACTGAGTTTAAAGTAATCCTTGACCATCTTAGTTCCTTAAGTTCTTTGGGAACAGACATGCTCTTGGTGTTTGTTTTATCTGTTGGAAGAACACCATGCAACAATCAGGAAAAGATATATTATAACTATTACAAAGGTTTCATAATGCTAGTGGCCTGTCTTTCATTTTTCAGTTTTCTGTAAGAGAATCTGTTTAAGTTATATCTTAATTGTGATCACTACTTCCTAATTACATATTTTCCTCCATTTCTCATGATGTCTTTATAATATACACTTGTCATAAAGTTATTTTTCTTGTATCACCTCTATTAGTGTATAATAACAGCAATTGTGAGCATAATTTACAGTGTCTAGAAATATGAGATGAGTATATGTGATTGATGTCGAGAAATGATTCTGCCTTGGAATTAAATTTTGCACAATTGGCCCAAAAATAGAAGCTGTAGACAGCAATTTGTTGCATCTTTAAGGAATTCTATTAGGTTTTCAGGTGTTCTGAGGGGTGAAAGTAATGTTATCTGGGCCTTGCCTTGTGAGAAAAAGGGAAAATTATAAACTTCAGCCTTCTCCATGCCAGCTGCAAGAGGAACAATTTTTCAGTAGAATGGACTTATTTTTCTGCTTGTTCACTGAGGGGAGCCCTTCCGTTAAAACAATAAGTTTCCATGATTTTCCAGTGGAAGTCTGTTTTTTTGTTGGCTTTTTTTTTTGTTGGGTTTTGGGTTTGGTGGTTTTTGTTGGTTTTTTTCTTTTCCCAGGTAATTTTTACTTTCCTTTACAAGATATGCTAGCATTTTTTGGTATCATGATGACTAGTTTGTTACTGGCTTTTGTTTGCAAGTTCATGATTTGGGATTATTTCTGAACAGTGTGCTAATTTTGTCACACAGTGAATGAATACCGGGGATACAAAAGACAAATATATTTTGATTTTTTGACCAAAAATGTCATGTTCAGTGCTCTTTTTCATGGTAGAGATTTTTAGTTTGGTTGGTTGCTTTTGTAGCTGGGTTTTTGTTTGGGTTTTTTTGTTTGTTGGTTTGGTTTTCCTCTTTTAGGGTTTTAAGTTTTAAAATTGATAGATTGTTTCATGCCAAGTTGCCCTTCCTTAGTTATTTGTATGAAGTGTAACATCTAAAATTCTGCTTTTTTTTTTAGGTGCTAAAGAAATTCCTTCCTATGCATAGGATGTTTTAAGCTAGTATGATCTGTTAAGCATCTTTTTGATGTTCTTTCCTTTGTAATTTAAATGGAATATTGTTGATGATTAGCTGGATTTCCTGAATATATTTTTAATTACATTGATGGGAAAGGGGATCTGCGTCTTAGGCCTCTTATTTAATTCCATGCATTTATTGATTTTGATTTTGCACCATGTAATTTGCAACATGTAATTTGCACAGTGTAATTGCTCCATGTAACATCCTTTTAAGATTATCTCAAGCCAATGGAAAGTGTAGCATCCTTATTTTGTATAATAATTTTTGTTAACTCTCTTTCACTAATGCTCTGATTTTTTTTATGTGTTGAGAATAAATATTTTTAATGCTTTTTATATTTCTCTTTTCTTAAAGGTCACAAAGACAGAACTAGAGAAACTAAAATCTAGCTACAGGCAACTAATAAAAGAAGTAAATTCTGCCAAAGAAAAGTACAAAGAAGCTGTGGCTAAAGGTATTACTGACTTAATTTTTTGTATTTATTACTGCGTTTTTCAAACCTGCTAAAACTCTTACAATGAACCAAGGTAATTTTTTTTGAGCACCTTGATTGCCCTGTAAAAGCTTTTTTAGTGTCTTAAGTAAGACAGACTGATTGTCATCATGTATGCTTGGTGTAATCTTTTTAAAATACATAAAATATATATGGTGATTCTTTTAAGTTCTGGTATTATTCCTTCAGTGGATGTTTTTGAAATCTAAAATTGCTCAGATGGACTCTTGTTCCATCTGCATTGTAGCTGCAGCCTATTTGCCTGTGAACTATTATTGTTGCTACAGTGGCATCAGCATCAGTTCCTGTCAGTGTAACACACCAAACCTTGGTCAGCCTCATCTGAAAGAGGAAAATAAGTCATTTGCACGCTGAGATTTTTTTTTTAGGGAATGATGTGTTCGATCTGCATGGATTTTGATTCCTGTTGAAGTGTCCTGTTGAAGTGTACTTGAATGATGAGACAAAAGGAGCCTTTGTTCTATTTTATATTGAAATACCAAGCTAATACTTGTTCTTACATGTCCTTCTAAGATTTTCTTTTCTTCCTTTAGTGAAAATTGACTGAATGGCAGTGTGTAAGTGTAATTCCAAGATTCATCTTAAGGTTTTTTATGACTGCCTAAACGACAGTTAATGTTTTTGGTTTTATTGTAGTGTAATTATAGTAGCTCTCAGTGAGGGGAGAAAGATTGTTTCTTTCCAGATTTGTCTAACATTTGGACAAAACAGCAGGGGATGAGAAGGTACACTTAGCACTATTGAACTTTTAACTGGTGGTTTTTTTCTTAATAATCACTTAAAAGTAAAAATACATGACTCAGTTGTTCATTTCATTCAGTTCCATGTTTTCTGTATGTAACTTAATTTGGTTACTTGGTTTATCCTCAAGTAACTACTTAACATTGGAATATGTGGTATGTAACATGGAAAATGTAATAAGGTGCTCTGATCTTAGTATGTTATTTTAAGCCTGTTCTATCCTGTCTTGCTGTTACCAGTCTGGTCATTCTCTATTCCTGAAGCACCAAACTTTCTCGTTGGAATAAAAGAGTGTTTTGGCTGTCAGCAGCTGTGATGTTTTGATGTGGTTTTGATTAACTGAATTAATGTTTCTTCAGATAGACAGCAAACATAAATTGTTTTTAAGACTCTTATCTCCTGTGGTTTTCTTTGGCCTTCTCTTTCAGGCTTTTATCTAATGTTTGTCTTATTATAATTCATACTTAATTTTGCTTCCTCTAAAATCTTGGTGTAAATCTGTTTTGACAAACACTGACGGCCATAAAAATGTTACATGTTTTTCTCCCAGATGTTGCAGAATTGCTGCATCCCAGACCCTGTTCCTGTTTACAAATACTTGTGCAGTTGATGAGCTACTACAGTTGTTTATCAGGTGCAGGTCAGCTGAGTCGCTTGGATTTTTTTAAGTCGTTGTATTTCTGAGCTTTTAAGTTGTCAAACTGGTTCACTGGTGAAATGAAATGTTAGGGAAGTCTTAAAATTATAATACTTCATTATTCCAGGCTGTTCTTTATTCAGCAAGCAATGCTTATTCAAATTATGTGCGATTAAGATATATTACTTTTGTTAATGTACAAACTCGTTCAGTTTTTCAGGATTTCAAGAATTGTTGAAAACAAGGGAAGAAACAGTGCTTACCAGAACAGTGGGAGGGCATAACCAAGTATGGAAAATAAGCTGAAAACCAGCCACTTTTGTTTAACAAAAAAATGAAAATCTTTCGACATGAGCTCTTGCAAGTATTGTGTTAAAATAGCCTGCCCAGGTTCATTTGTGTAAAATGTTGTTTAAAACAGAATAATTTCCTCTGGAAATCAGTTCTGTAGGACAGTGACTGGCCTTGCTGCTCTGGAGCTGAAGGGGACAGCTACCCCTTAGGACATACAATTTTAGCTTTACCCTGGGGGTTATCTGTGAAATCATGTAGCACCTGTATGAGCTAGTCCCCAGGAAAAGATTGAAAATCACACGAAGTAACGACTGAAAAATGTCTCTGTTTGGAAGAGCAGTGATTTTGAACTGTAGTGGCTTTTTTTCTGTGTTGTTTTGGAACAGCAAACCCACTTTCTGGTGTGAGAGTGGGTTTATTAGAGCTGCTAGTGAAAGAGGTACAACTGGTTCTTCAGCTTGTGAAGAGTTGCTCCCCAGTTTTTTGGTTGAGTTGTTAAAAGTGATATTAAATTCTGGGCTAAACACACGCAGTGGAGGATATTAACTGATAAGGGTAAAGGCTGGCAAAGTTCATACAGTGAAAAGTGATATTATGATTTTCTGAAATCAGGAAGTATTCTCAGGAAAACTTGAATCTGTGTGTGTTCTACTTTGCATCAGCTGAGTGGGCAGTCACTTTGAATCAGTGACACCCTAATGCGGGGTTACAGGTGTTTTCATTTTTTGCTGAAAACACTAGGAGGATCACTGGAAAGATGAAGTGTTAGGGACTGCATAATGATACTGGTTTTGTTTGTGTTTGGGCAGTGGGTGAGGCATCTGGTGGGAATTTCTGCATAGATTTTTAGTGGGGAAGAGGGAACTGGCTTCTGAAGGAATGCAGGAGCTTCATTATGGATGACTGCCCTCCAGGTCTGGAGGAAGGTTAAAGTGTCTGAGATTGTGGCCCAGAAGCTGTTTTGGGTAGCCCTCTGCTAGCACAGCTTCTGCTTGTGCACCAAGGGAAGCAGAGGGAGCACCACTGAGCCTTGGCTGCCTCTTCAGCCTTGCTGTGGCCACCAGGATCTGCCTGATGGCTCAGTGAGAAGTGACTGATTTATCTTGTTTGTTCTAGCCCTTACCTAGTAAGTCATGCATAGCTGCTCCTTTCTGGACCAGTGATAAACCTGGGAATCACAAATGCACTCCTGTTGGGTTTTCTTCAGCATGGAGGCTCCAGGTGTCAGGCAGTCTGGTTGATCTGAATTATCTGAAATAATTTAATGACATTTGCATGATAGGTTTCTGCTTTTTTCCCCCCCTCCAGTCATTCCACTCTTAAGGTTTTTTAATGTATGGTAAGAGAAAACAGGCTGAGAGGAGTTGAAGTCAGCAACCTGGACTAGTCCAGTGCCTCTTTAATGAGGCATACTTCGGTTTTTGGGACTCTGTGGAATGATCGAATGAAATAGTCTCTTCTGGACTGGAAAGCTGTGTTAAAAAATCCCACAAAGTATGTACTTTGTATGTATATTCCTTCTGCAAAGGAACAAAGCATGTTCCTTTGCACAACTGAGGCATTGGAGTTATAGGGCGTGCAGGGGTCTTTGGAGAAAATGTAAGACAAAAGCTTATTATATTATTTTTCTGTAATGAAATAGATGGCTCTGTGAAATGTTTTGTATGTGTGATACTGAGAAAAACCAGTGTAAACATGTTACAACAGCATACAAAGTCTCCGAGTGCATACAAGTCTGAGTTTACAGTGCTGTGCTCGTCAGTGATGCTGAGTAACAAGGTGATTAGAAATGTGACAGATTGATGTTGTTGCTGCAGAACAGCACATCAAGCCAAAATTCGTGCCAGATGGAAAAGGCATTGTTTCACTAAAGAAGCCACAAATCTTCTGAAAGAATTTAGTGAATAATGTATTAAGAATACAAAATGGAGACTGTAGGACAACTCTAAGTATGAAGTGTGATATTTCATTACAATTTGAATCTCATTTGATTGGACCATTAACTGCTTCCACTTGAGTTTGCTGTTTTCACAATTATTTTTGGTTCTGCCGGATTGTGCATCTTTATTAAGTATAGTTCCATCTGTCTGTGGGGGTTTCAAATGTTTTCATCCTTTAATTTTTTGATTAAGCGCTACTTATTGCTATATAAATAAGGAAATAGTGATTACATGAAACAACAATTACAGTAATTTCATTACATGTTTTTAAAGAAGTTGAAATGCAATAATAAAATTTAGCATCTGTTTTTGTAGCTGACTTTGGTGTTAGATGTTGAAGTGTGAAACAGTTGCTCATATAGCAGTAGATATTGCAAGTTGGAACAGAGCCAGTGTAGCTTTGAGAGGTTCATAGTGAATTTTAATACAAAATACTCTTTAGAAAAAATCATAGTTTTTTTGTAAATGCATTAATTACAGGTGTTTATTGTATTCTTATTCCCAGTTCATTTCTGATTGAATGTAGGAACTGTGTTGTAGCATGCTTATTTGACATAATGGATCTGAAATAAATAGTAAAGGAAAAATATATTGATTCTAAGTATTTAATATCATAATTTCATTTTATGCTACTACAGCAACATAAAAAATATTGCACGAGATTTCTCTAGGCTTGTGTTCCTTGACAACATTGTGATTTAGGAAAGCCTAGAAATATTAACTGTACACCTTGCGCATTACACCACATTGCTTCTGCTGGAAGAATGTTTTCCCTGCAACTCCAGTGATTTAATACTTCTGAATTGATGTGACTTCTGAGGTACAGACTGAAGTTGCACAACACCGTAAGCTTACATCTATGATAAATAAATAAGGGAGCTGTTAAAAAAGCTTTCATTAAATCAAATTATTGTCCTACTATTCTTTATAATAGCCGAGTGGTTAGAAAATACTTATTAGGTGGCTGGTGCGTTCATTCTGAGATGTCTGTAAAATTGTTGTTATGCAGGTAAATTTCCTGGTGGCATGTGTTGCTGTAGTTGCTGCTGCAATGAGGGAAACTCCTAGTAGGATATTCTTTTAAGTTTAGTTTTGATTAAAACTCTCATATTGTTCAGGCAAAACAAGTAATGCTGGCTGAACTGGTCTGTCTTACAGAGGTCTGCAGACTGCAGAGATTTAAAATTAGTGCTCTACTGTGAGTGTTCCAACATGTGTATACTACCAGTGCTTGCTTGGAAGGAGTAGGGTTGTTTGTTCCGTGTAAAATAAAGCTTCTAGAGCAGGAAACCCTGGGGATTGGAAAGAGATTGTGGTGACTTCTTGTGGAGTGTGGGGTGAGCTTGGTTCTGTTGTTTCCTCTTAACATGGACATGCAGCCCCAGGATGTGCTCTCCTCAGTCCTCACAGACCAGCAGGACTGAGAGAATTGGCTAGAGGTGCTTAATAGCTCAGACATCTGACAGCAGTTCAAAAGACAGAACATTCATTTTTGCTATTTTTATGCGAAGTTATATATTCAAGTTTAGGCTGATAGCTTTGGTGATCTAATACTTAACTCAGAAATTTAGATTTGGTATTCTGTAAATTTGAACTTCTTAAATATACACAAATATTTGGGGTTTTTTTTCCCATTAGAAAAATAATTATTATTTGCAATCATTACTTTGTTAAGTAATAATTGAGGGAAACCTCTTATCCTCTTCTCAGAAATCGGTTGTGTGGAGGAAGGAGTGGGTGATTTTATTTGTTGAAGAAACACATTCATGTAAGAGTCTTGCAAAACATGAAGGAGAAAAAGCTTTAAGAGATTGAACATGGAGATCCTATCTTGTTTCTGTCTATCATTGTGATTTTCATCTTGTAAACCCTGTGTTAATTAAGAGCACTGTGTTTGCACCTCTTGATTTGCAGAGTGGCAGTAAGGCTGGTCACCCACTAAATTTCTGACTGTGCTTCCAGAGACAGAGCTAACAGTCAAAGCTATCTCAGTTCAGTGGCAGCAGTTTGCTTAAAAACTACTTTGTAGATAGCAATAGTTAAAAAGCTTTGGACACAAGTCTGGCATTATAGTATGAAATACAGAATTTAAGGAGATAACTTGGGTCAGGAAGGTCCTGAAATCAGTTAAATGGTGGGTATTATAGAGTAAACAATTATAGACTTATGTTCTGCAACCTGTGTCTTTCCTCTGGAGTGATGAAAACCTCGGAAATTGAACAAACTATGAGGAAATAGAACTGGAGAAGTTAAAATTTTGCTTCCAAAAGCAGGGTGCAACAGATTTTTTTCTCAAGAACTCATTGTAAGTTGTGTAACATTCTCTTCAATATTGGGAATCAATTAACATAAATATACATAATTACGTTGACTTGATATATGAAGTAGTCCTTTTTTCTCGTCATATCTAGGCTTTTAAATTATTTGCTGTAATTTAAGTGCTCAGTCCTTACTAAAATTCAATTGAGATAAAGACCATGTTGCAGTCCCCCTAGTATTTGCTCCAGTTTCAGTCTGTGGAGCAGTTGTGTCAAGCTTCATGATTCTTTAATGTAAAAATATTTTATTGTTTTAAAAGAGTATGTTGCTAGAAAAAGAGCTGTTTGAAAGACATGGCCATCTCATTCATAAATATAAAGAATGTGTTCAGTACCATAATGTAAGCAAATAATACAATGGAGTGTTCTTTTCCAGGCACAATTAAATAATGCTCTGTGAAAAGGTATGTCTCCAATGTCGAAATAAATAAGGAAGTGACTATATTGGAGTTTTGTTGTTGATAAACAAATGTAAAGACAGCAAAATGCTCAGAATTATCTCTGTTGTTGAAAATGCTGAAAAAATATGGGTGGAAAGATAAATGCAGTTCTGGAAAATTATTCGAAAAGCTGCAATCATAAACAATGGGAAATGAGTAGTAGATCACTATATGCATTGGCAGCTTTATAGTTTAGTACTGGTATTTACAAAAAAGTTTCTAAATCAAACTGAAAAAGTTTCTTCTGTCTGAAAAATTATTTTATGCTCAAGATTTGCATATTTACTCAGGTGAGGATTGTTGCTTCCTTAAAAAAAAAACGAAAAAAAGGAAGAAAAATAGGAAAATGTCTGATTCTCCCCTCTTTTTCAATTTTAAGATTTTCTGAAATCAAATACTGGGATACTTAGAGAGATTATAATGCAGAAAATTGCAACAACTCTGAAGTCAAGCTGCTTGGCTTTATGTGGGACGTTGCCTGTTCCCTCCTTATTCCGAACCCATGAGGTCGCCCCTTCTCTGTCGCTCCTCATCCATCCTGAGGCAGAGCTCTGTGCACAGCTGCTCTCTCATGTGAAGGGCAGCTCCCACTCCTTGACTTCCTGGGCTGCTTTTCCCCAGGAGTCTGAGCTCTCCATTGCATAGCTCCGGTCCTGCCCCTATGATCAGACAATATCCTGGCCCTACAGACACCCAACTCTCCATGGTTATGTAGCCCACTGCATGCAGTAATACATTGTCATGTCATCCCAGCATGCTGAGGTCCTGGAGAGGATTTAGGGGGCTTTTCTCACATTGGTGCCTTGTAGGAACCTTCTTGCCCACATGCACCTGCTGCAGGTGACCCCATCCAAGCCTGTTTTGTTTTATTTGTGATCCCATCTTACCATGCACTTTCCTTTGCAGTCTCCTCCACTGCCCCCTCAGGAGTGCCAGTCACGCTTTCCATCCTGTGTAGTTCCTAAAGTCCTCATAATGAAGTCAGTCATCTTTCCAGCAAAAATACATTTACTCTGCTTAGGAAGGTGCTTCCTATCTTTCAAGCAGATGGTGGTCTGTAAGAAGGGTCCCACAGCTGTAGAATCCAAACCCCTGTGGCTAACACTGGTTCCACAGTTATGATTTATCAGCCTGTATTGTCAGTGCCCTCCTTGCACCCTTTCCCTTCACTGGCAGGCTTAAGGAGGTCACAGCCTAGTCCCTTGTGCTTTTCATGGCTGCCCCCAGAGCTCTGTAGTCACTTTTGGTGCTGTCCAGGTTTCCCCTGGCGGTGTCATTGGTGCCCACATTTCTTATGACATTGTCTCTGCTGTTTTTCCCTATGCGCACCTATACCCAGAAATTTGAATAGATTTACTTTTTGCAGTCCCTGAACTACAAGAGAGAGCTTTGTGAGTTCCTGGCATGTATTTTAGTCCTCAGTTTCTCTGGGATTGGTAGTCACAGTTTTATTTATGTATAAAGACTTTCTTCGTTCTTGTTGCTCATGTGGATTTTCAACTTGTCCTTCTGTTTTTCATTTTATTTGTCTGTTTCCACAGTTCTTGCATATTTAAGGTTTCTCGCTGTGTTTCTGTTGGAGGGATGTAACCATATATTATCACATCAGATGTGTCATTGGCTCCTTTTGAAACGAAATGAAATTAATTCTCAAAAACTGGGCTCGTGTGTTATTGTGTCAGATAGATATTATCTTCATTGGTGTAACTTCATGGGATGGCATTCACTGTGCACTGAAGCCAAAGGTCACATTTCAATACCAGGAGCTGTAAATATAGAAATTTCGTCCATCTGTTGTGAGCTAAGCCTTTGTAATATCTCTGTTGCTTCTTTTATGTACACTTTGTCCTCACTTCTGAATGGCTGAAGGTCTAGCTGGAAAGAGTTGTAAGAGGGTAAAAATCTGAGCTTGTTGTCTTGCTTACTTCTTTTGAAGACCAAATATGTGTGAAAACTTTCTCTATTTCCAATATTTATTTCCTTAAGGTCAGTTTCTTTGAGGCATTTGCACTATAATTGATGCTGATTTAAAAAAAAAGATAAAGCGAACATTATGAACTGAAATTTTTCTGAGTTAGTTGTCCCATCCAGTATTTTTTGTTCCATTACTAGGCCACAAGAGTCTAATATTTATGATTGCAAGAACTTCGGATTAGCAAATCTGCCTTTTAATTGAAAATAGCCTAAAACATTATTTTCCTGGATGGCTGTGCTGTACTGTATGTAGTAGAATCTTAGATGAGTTTCTATTAGAAATTGAAATATTAGACTCGAGAATGATTGAAAAAGAATGCCAGCCTTTTCTTTGTAAATGCAAAACCTTAATAATTGAATTTTGCAAGCTTCACAGTACAGTTTATGGTGTGACATATTGTATACACAGTCAGTTTCTATTAACATTAAACAGTTTTGTCAACAGCTGATGACAGTAGAATTATAATTAGATCTATTTATGAAATTCATTATACAGATAAAGAAAATTTGATGTTTTCCTCTGTGATAATTGACATATAGAACAACTGTGTACTCTGCCTCACTGCATTTTGCTACTTTAAAAAATAAATTACAATATGGAAATAATACTGTAACTGTGTTCCCTGAATTAAATATAGGTCCAAGGCTCTATTTTAAAGTTGAGTGAATATGATAATTTGATTTATGTCTCAATTAGTTGAGGTGTTCTGCTGAGGAATAATATATAACAGAGGTATTTAGTTCTTAAAACATATGGGAAAATCGGGTAGTTTAGCTGTTAATGAGGTTTCTGAAAGAGATATAATATTATTAAATCGCTAGTTATATGGATTTGATAATTTCAGTTTGAATTCTCAGTTTAGTTTAACAGTTGAAGGTGTTTTGTTGCAGTTCCCAGGTCAGAAGCCTATACTGGTGTTACATGGTTTGATTTCACATGTGTTGGTATTTCATGAGCTGAAAACTGGTAAGGGATGAATTTTAAACTCGTGCATAGACAACTTGCAGGTTTTAAGCTCCTGAACTCTGACACATGGAGATAATTTTGGATTATTTGATCTAGGGTGTGCTTGAGTAGGAATAGCCAAACACAGTATAAACTCAAGAAAGAATGCATTTTTGCCTCTGCCACCACCTTGTCTGACTATTCTGGCTTCCCTGGACAGTGTCTCCCAATAGACCGGCAAGCAAAACTTGGTGCTTTCAGCCTTGGCTTCCACCTGCCTCGTCCTCTCCTTCTTCATCCAGTCTTTATCCTGTAACTGCTATATGACCTGCTCACTTCCAAACCTCCTGCAGTCATCTTCCATTATTTCCCCATGTTCCATATGCCTCTCCTTCTCCAGGAAGACCTTAGAGTGTGTATGTTTTACTCTGACGGTAACCAGGTTGGCTCTGTAGCCTACTGTATTTAGAAACAAGTCTGTGGGATACTTCTGTATGATACTCTGAAATGAGCTGAGGTGTTCTGCTCAGGAATAATACATACGGAAGAGAAATTTAGTTCTCAAGGCAGATCCAAAGTGGAATTTTACACCATCCCATTACATTGTTGTGCTTGTGTCAGACCACGTGCGTTTGAGGGTATTTAACTTCTGCGATGGTATTCTGATGTGTTGGATTTTTAAAATTTTTTTTGCCCTTATTAATCGTCTATGTTTCATTGAGAAATAAATAGCATGTAGTGGGTTTTGTTTGTTTGTTTTTGGGGTTTGTTTGTCTGTTTGTTTGTTTGTTTTGGGGAAATAAAAACATTATTCTCCTCATGGAGCATGAGTTTATTTGGTTTGCCAAAGACAAAACCTGCTATGAACGGCTAAAGTTTAAGATAGACTTGTGAACATTATCTCGCCGGAACAATTCTACAGAAATTTTTGAAGGGGATTGTTTCATTCATACCTACATGAAAAATTCTTCTCTGGTGACAGCTCTGGAGATGTGTTTTGTCTTTTTCATACCGGGTAACTCAGATAACTGTAGTGTAAGAAATCTGTACTTTCCATGTACAAAATTAGGTCAGCAGTTAGATTGTTTTCAATTAAATGAAAGACCTAATATCCTTTTAAAGTGATTTTTATTAATCCATGTTTGAAATGTAGCTGACAGTGGCGAGGTAGCAAGTGTCTAGAGAGCCATACAAGAGTGCAGAGTGATAGAAACGTGCTCCAGCTTCATGGTAATTTGTTACCTAGGGAGTTCCTGAGTCAGAAGTGCTGTCCTAGTTTTTAGTAGCTCTTCAGGATTTTTTTTTCATACACTTGTCCATTCACTGTTAAACCATGTAAGTTTTTCAAGTGTACGATAATGTTTACTGAAAGAATACATAGGTTAGCTGTGTGCTCGTTGAAGAAAGTCTTTGTTTTTGCTATTTCCATATAATGCAGCTTTTACATTTTTAGAGGTTGTGCAGGTCTGTTAACTGTGTCTTTTCTTACATGTTCCTCTTCAGACTCTAGTGCTTCAGGACCCTTGATTGTAGTCATTCTTTCTGTATTCCTCTTGTTTCCTACCTTGCTGATGGTTAGTGCCCTTCTCTAAACCTTTTGCATGTCAAATATATCCACCTTGAGGCCATTTAGGCATACTTTTTAGTGGATTTAATCAGTGGCATAACAACCCTGTCTATTCCTTTGCTAAATAACATCGTGTCCAGGGGCTTCTGAACACAGAGTTAACATTTCCATCAATCGTTCTGATCTCATTTTGGTGTGCATTCAGTAAGCTTACAACAGATTACAAAACCTGAATAGTTTTTTACCCACGTGCATCTCCCTAAATATTCACTATAATTTAGCATTGTGAGTTTTAATCAGTACCTTTCAACATTTCTTTTCCAGTACTTCACATGTGGTTTCCCTGTTTGCTTCTTTCAGATGGCATCTTCATCATCATCTTCATCACCTCATCTATCAGAGCACAGCTGATTTTTCTGGGCTTTCCATGAGTGCCTGCTTCCTCCTGTAAAAACTAATCATAATATTTCAGCTAAAACTTTCTCAAGTACCTTTGAAATTTCAAACCTAAGCCCCATCCAGTCCTCATAATTTGTTGTTATTTCATTTATTCTCTAACCTCTCCTTCTGATGCCTCAGAAGAAAGAGATTCATTGACTCTTTCACAAAGTAATGTTTCATCCTGGAAATCTCTGAAGGTCTGAGGTAGTGATCACAGAAGGAAAAAAAAGTCTTTTTTCTTGTACCAATTCCTTTTATATGGTGACTGTCGTTTACTTTTTATGACAAGCTTGCTGACTCCAATGTATATGAAAGAGGATTTGTTACTGGTTTTGCCTCAACTTTTTTTTAGCGTGCCTTTAATGTGTGTCTGTGTTTTGATTTATTTCAGTTCACAGCCCCTTGTGTATTCCTTATATGAGACAGCTCTCCAAGGTCTGCTTTCTGGCAGCTGTTCTGCCACTTAGCTGTGAATGCTTACATTTTCTCTTTTCTCAACTGCTTTGTGATGGGTAGTAGACATGTTTTTTATTACATAAATTATTTTAAGTTTGTAAGAAATGCAGTGGTGTGAATGGGATTGCTTTAGTTAGTGTATGTTTAACTGTACAGGTAGTTGTGACTCTGCACTTGATATTTGCAGGCATGGGATTCATTTAAAATTGTTTTAGTTCCTGAAAAAGTAATGAAATACTTCATAAATATCAAGAAAACGGCAAGGATGTCATTAAAAGCTTATGTGCCTGTTCTGATTACAGCTGAAATAAGAGTTAACTTTCTTCACTGTAGCTGTTATGGGGCTATGTTTTGGATTTGTGGAAAGAGTGTACCCCATATAGCTGTGCAGCTCCTGCAGCAAAGAATGGAACAGGTGACCTCTTGAAGTCACTTGTGGCTCTGCAGTTCAGCCCTCACCTGGTCCTGTCAGCCTGAACTTGAGGACTTCCACTCTCAGTGGTGTGAAGCTGAGGCTATAGAGCCAAACCTCCTGATCAGGGTATCAGCATGACAGGGAAATGTTAATTTGTAGGAGAGAAGCTGCCCATTTTGGACAGGAGTAATAATGTGAGAGTTCAGCTACTCATATGTAGACTGCATCATTGCATTATTAGGCTTACATGTAGCAATAAGAGTGTTTAAACACAAAAAATAATAGATTTTTAATTAAACTGACATAGTGGGACATCTCTCTCTGTATTAAAAATACTTATTTGCAAATAAAAGAATAGCTTTGAGGTAGTTATGTGTCTGAAATTCCTTTCTTCTTCATAGTTATATGAAGTTATGCTTGTGGTTTTCATATACTTTTAGATAATGAATTCTCCTGTTTCTGCTCAAAGAAAATAACTTTTTTCTTACATGATTTATTAGTTAGAAAACTTAGACATTTGAATGTACTAATTATCTGAAAATGGTAGGATTCTACCTACCTCAGAGAAGTACCTTACTAATTACTGTAGAAAAAGGGGAAAAATTGCCTTTAATCTACCAGGTATGTCATCTACAGGCCTGTATACTTTTAAATCACCATATGCATTTTTGTTTTCTTTTCTCTTAGGGAAGGAGACAGAGAAAGCCAAAGATCGATGTGAAAAAGCCACTATGAAACTTCATATGTTGCATAACCAGTATGTATTGGCACTAAAAGGAGCACAATTACATCAGCACCAATATTATGATACTACACTTCCTCTGTTACTTGATTCACTACAGAAGATGCAAGAAGAAATGATTAAAGCCCTGTAAGATGTATTCTTACATATTTCTAACCTGTACAATTTTCTATGTGTAATATTCTAAATAATTTACAAGAATAGTTGAAAATAAACTGTGATTAATTAAGTGTATTTAAGGGGATAAAAGTTGAAAAAAGTCAGTCCAAATGGTGCAGACAGTAGTTCTGAGTGCTTACTTTTGCCTACCAACAAGACAATATCTTCTTATAAATTCTTACAGATTGATACAGATATCACTGTTGATATCTGAGCTCGTGATTTATCCTTCAGCTGATAGACTATGGCAAGGTTTTTGCCTCTCTGGTAGTCATTATTATGAAATTCCACCAGCAACAAATTTGGTTTAAACTGCCCAAGTCTCTTGAAAGTGATTGTGGAGGAGAGCCAAGCCAGATGCATGGTTAATTATATCTGTGGGAGAATTAACAGGATTATGTAAACTTGATCTCACTTAAGGAATCCACCCTTAAAAATTATCTCTTTCCTAAAAGATCATTTTTACATCATTACAGAGTATGTGTAGTGTGATGATCCCTGAGAACAGATATTGAGGACTTTTAGCCCTCCTTTTTGGTTTGTAACCACCATGCTGCCTCTTTGTCTTAGCCTGAAAAAAAGGGCAGTTACCCTATTTTGTAAGTATTGCTCATTTAGATGTGAAACACTCTTCTTTAACTCATTTTCTTACCTATTCTGAAGTCAGTGTTCATCTTGATTTCAGTGCACAGGAAGTGAGGGAGAGTTGGGGATTCCATGCATTACATGGTGCAGGCATCATTAGCTTCCCTGTGCAGTATCATATTAATTTTTTTGATTTTGCTGGTAATGAAATAAACCTTTGTAGTAGTCCCTGTATAGTCCTTTAAATTTTGTATGTAAGATCACAGCAAAAGGCTATAGTTAAATGTGTGTGCTCTATTTAAGGTGATTTTTTTAGAGTCATGAGATATGATAATTAACTGAAAAAAATTATGATGGAGCAAAAATTTAGTGAAACCACTTATCTTTGCTCTGCCTGGAGTAAAAACCTTTCAAAAATATTTTTGTCACTACCTATACATTCTTGTGAGTTCTGAATGTATTGGAAAATTATTCTTTTGTAATAACTTTGGTGTACATAAAGAGATGCTGATTTCAGGTGTAGAGCTTGGTGTTACAACGTGTATGAAACAGAACTTTCTCAATAACCCTAATTTTGCAGGTGAATTGTGTTTTTTTAAAATTGAAAAGGTATAGATTAATATTACTAACTATTTTTTCCCTTTTTTAAAATCATTGTAATTGACACAGATTCTCTTTCTCTTAGACATGGCATTGCTGTAGTTGATGTTTAGCTATGTTTTCATCACACTCCATGAGATATTTTCTGGAATCTTTTGACACATGATACTCTCAGACAGGGCAAGATTTAATGCTGTCTCTTCTCTGTTTTCTGCTCAGAACAAAAGTATTTTGAAAATATCCTATCACAGAACTTTTTTTTTACAGAGTAAACAACTTGAGGTTTTATCTATGAAAAAAGTATTGATACTTTTTTCTCTGCGTGTTCCTCTGGGCTAGCCAAAATTCTTCAGTAGCTGCCATGCTTCAGATCCTGGCAAGCTAGCAAATTCGTCAGAGATAAAAATGAAGTAGGAAGTAATTATGAAGGCACATTATGAAGGAAAACTAAAGGGGAATAGGAGAGTGTTCTGAGTATGTGTCACTGGATGCTAATAGGAGTAGTGTCACAATATCACCTGATCACTCTGCCATTCACTCTTCACTTGGTTTTTCTCACTCTTGGAAGCAGGTAAAGGCAAGGTTGGATAGCTTGTACTTCCTCACAGCAACTTAACGAATGATTTTCTTTCCTCTTGTAAATATATGCTTACTTGTGGTTTATGCCTGTTTTTGTCTGAATGACAAATCATTATGTAAACGTATGTACAAAAAGAAAGTTAAAAAAATACAGAAAACCAGTTTTTAAAGGAAATGCACACCTTTCTGTGACACATTTTGCCTTATGCCACAATATATTTTGTCATGAGGCATAGAAATAATTTAGTGTAGGTTGTAACAAGCATGGCAAGTCCTGTGTGAAGAAGAGTGTCATCAATGAATTCTGTACATTCCCTTTCCTTGTAATCTCTCCAGTGTTTGCTTTAGCTGTGCTGTATGTAGGTGCACTGAAACCAGCAGAACGAGCATGGTCTTAAAAGACTCGTAGCCAGCCTAAGCCTGTAGAGAAAAGGCCTCAGGTGATGCATTATTTCTTCGAATCATATATTATCTTATTTTTCCCTTTTTAGCCAGTTGCAACGAGAGTTTGTAGAAACAGGAAAATGAAAGTTTTAAGCATCTTCAATGCCATCTATGCCTTTAGTGCCATGTTATACACTAGAATTTTTTTTCCTCTCTAGAAAAGGGATCTTGGATGAGTATAGCGAGATCACCAGTCTTGTAACAGAAGAGATTGTGAATGTCCATAAAGAGATCCAGACCTCGGTGGAACAGATAGACCCTAACTCTGAGTACAACGACTTCATAGATACTCACAGGTAAACATTTCCATCTCATGTTTCTTCTTGAGGAAACCCTGCATTAAGCTGTAGCCCTCCTTAAATGTTCAGAGGAATTTGCTTCCGTTTGGTTCCTTTTACATTGTAAAACTTGTAAAACCTTATCCTAATTTGAAAACTGTTCTACTTGCAAGTACAGAAAGCTGGCTGAACTGTCTCTTTGACTGGTTCCAGAAAAACAAATTTCCAGTTACGTGAGAAGAGCCATAACTTTGGTACTGGCAGCAGATTATACATTGCAGTTTAGTCTCAGAGTGAGCTAAATTACTGTTAATTTGGATGCAATTTGCGTTCTGGGCTAAACTTGTTCTGGTTTAAAGTCAACTCTAGGTACCTCTGTACTCTGTAATTGCAGGTTGAGCTTTCGGAGCATGCAGATAGTGCAAGAAAGTTTTTACTTAGAAAATAAAGTGCATTTCCCATTTATTAAACTACTACTCTGTATTAGTATATGCAGAAATAGCCCTAAGACTTCTTTCATTATCTTCTTGTTGTTTTTATTATGTGTGAATTGATGGTTGTCATGTGCAGTTTTATGGCAGAAGAAGGTAAGAATGTGGACTGCCATTCGCATTGGTAGTCCTTGAGAACCTTGATTGTGCTGTGAACTTGATTCAAAGAATTGTAATGCATTTTATTACCTCGTGAGATCTTAGAATGATGTTCTTTGTTCAAATGAAAAAGAATAAGTATCCAGTTGCTATCTATCCTTTTATTTCATGTGTAATTTAACTATATTCTAGTCAATAAAATATTTTAGAACCTCATTATTTGCTCTATGATCTACTCAAATATACAACTATTATTTTGAAATACTAACAATTATTTACTAAATTAGGTCATCAGAAGTTGTTGAACAAGAAATAGAGTTTGATACATCTTTACTAGAAGAAAATGAAAACCTTCAAGCTAATGA
The DNA here is from genome assembly GCA_013397895.1 of Origma solitaria. Taxonomy (NCBI): domain Eukaryota; kingdom Metazoa; phylum Chordata; class Aves; order Passeriformes; family Acanthizidae; genus Origma; species Origma solitaria. Next base: position 874,057 of record VZRL01004325.1, on the reverse strand, counting down.
GATCATGTGGAATAATTTAACAGCAGAAAGTTTGCAAGTCATGTAAGTCTGTCTTTACAAATCTTTCATCCTTTGGAAATGGTATATCTGTGCTCACTGAGATCCTTGCATAACTATGTCCCCATTTTTAAGGTCCAGTTTCTAAATGCAGTATTTTCAGTCTACAGACTCTCTCCCATGCTAGTTCTACTGTTCTTTGCTCAAAACCCTCCTCCTCAGTTTTCCAAAAACTTGTAATCATTTTTAATTTATGGTCCTCTCTGTGCCAGTTAATACACAAAATGCCCCAAATCTACCATGAGTCCTCTTTGGGAACATGCTGGTTCATTTTCCCAAAAGTGTTTCCACACTCACTAGTATAGGAAAAAGAATGAAAAATTTTGATTAAACCACTGGGTAGAATTATGTGGTCAGTGATTTAAATCACCACGTAGAAAATTTTCATGAATATATTTATTTCTCCTGTTTTTTAAGTGTTCACTTTTGTTTTCCAAAGGAGATTCTTATTCATTATTGTAACCTTTAGAATACATTAGCTTAGTAACACAGATGTAGCTGTTGTATAGCATTTCACAGAGCTTTTAGCTATTCAGGGTGATGAACTACCTCTCTATGTGTTTTGTTAATATATTGCCTAGTTAAAAATTTTCATTACTTTCACCAACTTTACCTTTAATCATTTGTTATGGGGAACGAATCGACTGCTGAGATTATTATGTTCATATATTATCAGCCTTAACTTTTGACATAAAATGGTCCTGTGTGGTCACTTGTGAGATTGCAACTATTAATCATGCCTTAAAAATGGGAAATTAAGAATTTCATTGGCTGATGATCTTTTTGCTGTGTCTACTGTATTTCAGTTTGTGTTTGACTTACTTGAAGTATTTTCCCCTTGGAAAATATAACTGATGCAAATAAGACATCAGTGATATATTGTGGGAGTTTTAATATTTATTTTTTTTTTAACTTTTTAAAAAATTTCATTTTCTTACTCAAACTGTCATCCTTATTTCCTGTAGGTTTTTCTGAAAATCAAAATCAGGCTGAGGTATTTCAAACGTAAACATATTGCAGTGTCTTCTGCAGGTTACTCTAGTCCCTGTGTTCTCTCGACATGACAGAAACCAAAAAGCTCAAAAAGATAAATTCTTGTTTTGCTTGCCTTTTGTATCCGGTTGTTTAGAAATAAGACATCAGCATATCTAAATTAAAGAGATTAAATGTTGCTTTTCTGATAAATACTTCTGATTAAATTTATATTTGTGTTATAAATGTATGTCTGTATATTTGCCTACAAATATACATTTTTCAGTACAGTTTTCATTGTGTTCTCTTGCAAATCTTACATTCATCCACTTAAAATTGTTTTGTGAATTTGAATGAGAAATTTTATAGTGTGGCATTATTTCTGGCACAGAAATCAGGTAGCTCGGTTAACTGTTGCTGTCTTTAAGGTGTTCATCTTCTGGTATGGATTTAGGACTCTTAGAAAAACAGTTAAGCCATGTTAGGTCAGACCAAAGAGAATCATTGCCTAGAGAATCCTTCAGTGTGATTTTCTGACCCCAGCAGCTCATCAAGCCAGTGTTTTCAAGGAATCATCTACTGTATCTCCAAGATCGCATTTCTGAGTGATTACAGTAATTTTTGAACCACTTTCCATTCTCTTCATAAATAAAGCCATGGATTATTTTTTCCCAACTGTATATTTGCCTGTTTACATATGTATTGAAATGATAGCCCAGGTACTGGGTGTCATAAGGTCCGGAATAATCCTTCTGCATTCTTTGCATTCAAACCATTCCTCCTACCACAAATAACATTATGTGATCAGCATTCTTTGTCACTTTTCAAACTGTCCTTTTATTTGGATTATTTATGAACTTCCACTGTCTCCTGGGGCGGTAAAAACTCTTTATTCTTATCCTGTTTGTCCTTTTGCTTTTTAACGCAGGTGTGAACCCTTCATTTTTTGTTGCAGTTCTCTGTAACTGTCTTTACTCATACACCTTGTTAACTGTGTTTTAGATATGTTGTTACGGTGTTGCCTTAAAGCCACTGCAGCCAAAAAAAACCACACAGGTATTTGTATCAACTGTGTATGACTAGAATGACTTTTGAAAAATCAGCTCTGGATGTGATGAAACAGTAGGAATTTAACTGCTGAACTGTAGAACTGAAATCATGGCCTTGAATCTTTAAAATCCTACATCATTATGTTTCTGCAGAGGAGAACTAAGTTCAGTATCTACCAAATAAAATAAGTGCACATGGTGGATTTATTTTGCAAACATTCAGAACATTCAAAGATGTGTTGAGTTGTAATCAATAATATTTGGTTGAATTGGCTGGTTTTTTGAGTATGCAGTGGAAAAGTGACAGCTTTACATACACTACTGTTTAAAGGTTTAAATAAAGTATATTTTAATGGAGCATGATGAGAAAGCTGGTCTTTACATTCTAAGGTAAACTTATATTTATGAGTAAAGTTTTGACAAAGGGAGGTAGTTAAAAGTCAGTGTTGACTAGCTAACCTTTCTAAGGAATGAGTTATGGTGTCTCCTGATAAATATTCATGGCTGTCGCTGAATAATTCTCAGAAATTCTGAAAGGTGTAACAGAATAAAAGTTTATGCTTTGAAGATACATGCATTAAAGGCTGAGAGGAAGCAACCAGAAAGAGGTAAGGGTTGATCAGTGAGCACATTAATATCCAATTTAGATTCAAAAATCTTCTGAAATAGAAGATTTCAAAGATCAGACATTTATTTTAAATGATAGTTGTGTCAGAATGAAGCTAATAACTAAAGAAATATGAAAGGGAGCTTTCCAGGTAGAGTTATTATGTGGTTTTAAAAGCTGATAAGGGTTATAGTGATTAACTGGTTAGTAATAGAAATCCTTTTGTAAACTGAATGTGTCCAGAAGGCAAATACGACACCACAAAAAAATTCCTTTGGCAGACCGCAGCCAAGACGATACAAGACAGATGCAGAGTTGTCAGTTGTAGCCAGTTTGAATGAAAGTTACTGTTTAAAGAAAGAATAGATGTTGAGTACAAGGAGGCAAGTGAGTTTAGTGTGTATTTGGTAGCTTTTTTCTTTTTATGTCCTGAAGTATCTCGAAAGTTTCAGGAATAACTACATCAACTTTCTGTTTTAATCTGATGCTGCAGCATAAAATATACAATGTAATATTTCTGAAGTGATGAAATAATGAAGATGTTGTATCTGCATGTATATACTCATTTCTTCCAGTCATGAACAGCCTTATTAATTTGGTTTTAATTTCATGACTATCGACGCTTGATCATTAGATAAAACATCTGCTTCCTGTAAATCAGTTGTTAAGCAAATACAGTGTTGATTAAAATTTTGTTTAGAAAGCTGATCAAAAAGCGGTTACAAAATTGTTAATTACTTTTTTTAGGAAGGTATTAAAATAAAAAAGTTAGTTGGTATTAAGTTGGAGACCCAGTATAGAAAAACACAGAGAAGTTCAGCATATGAATTTTGATGGCCTAAAACTAATAAAAATGTGTATGAAAAGGGGAGCTGTGAGGATGTTACTTTGAGAAAAGTATTTTGAATATTTATCTTATTTCAAAATAAACATGTGTAGAAGCTTGGTCTTTTGGGAAATAAATTTTGGTAGTTCACTCCATTGCTTTTATTAGTAATTTAAGTCTCCCAGAATAAAATGCGTGACTGAGTACAGACCACATGTAATCAACATTGTACAAAATATATCGGAAGGAGGGAACTGATTTAGTGTTTGGAATCAAATAATTCAGTTTTGTATGTATGGACACGTGTAATGTGCCTCCTCCGACTTAGAGGTTGGTGTGTGCCACTCCCTGGTCTGGAATGGCTTTGGGCCATAGATCTGTGCAGTGGTAATTATTGCATTTATTTTGCCTGTGTTCTACTCTTCCCTTCAGTAATTTTATTGAAATTGGAGTTGAAAATAAAAGGGAAAAAAGTAAGATAAGTTAAAGATAAATACCAAGAAGAAACAAGATGTACATGCTCATTTATTTTTAAGAGATGGTTCTGACTTAACAATTTCTTGAAATCAACATATTGATATGCATTTTAGACATCATTAATATGTAAGCCATTTACTTGCATTGTTCACAATGCAAATGTTTCTGTACATTCAGTGAATTTTTTTTGTTGGAATATTTACCACCATAATTACAAAGTGTCAGTAATGGTTTTAAAGTGTAATAACCCCTTCTCTGTTAGTATTGAGTATTTTTGTACAGTTTTATTTTTCCTTTGATTTAACCATTACCAGAGATTGTAACCTAAAAAGGGTAATTGTGAAGAAGGATAGAATCACTATTATAACATAAAGTGTTAATTTGTACTTTTGCTACTTCTAGAAGTAAATACAACCCAGCTACTGATTCTGTATATTTATTAAACACATGCTCTGGGAGTTGGAAGGCTTTTGTCTTTCTTAATGCATCTCATAAATTAGCAATATATTACGAAGGCATTAATTCACAGAACTCACCAGATATTCTGGAAAAAATACTGTCTTGGTAGGAGAACCTGCAGGCACAGCAGATCATTCTGTTACATTGTGTGTATGCAGATGCTAGTATGGAATCTAGCTAGTATGGAATATAAAAATTCACCAAGCAGTGTGTAAGATAATCTAAAAAATAATGCACCTTTGCAGCTTCAGAAAAAAAAAAATCACAATGTTCCCAAATAAATACAGTTTATGCATTCACAACTTTGGTTTCTGAAATCCGTTTTACAGGTTAAAAACAGTAATAGAAGAACTGATGCAGACACAGCAAACCCTTTTGAGCAAAGAGGAACTTGTGTTGGAACTAGAGAAAAAAATAGAAGAGTCCTCTAAGACATGTGAAAAGAAATCTGAGTAAGTTGAAATTAAATTTCAATATACAATAATTTGAGAGGAAAGAATTGTCTGTAATGCAGTTCATAAGACTTACTAATCTTGTTCTGCTTTTGTGTGTAGCAATTGCTATGAAAAACAATATGTTTCTCGTCTCTAAGATAACCATTGCCTACTGCAGACCCTAACTCATTGAAGAATTGAGCAGCTCCATGAGTTTAATATAATTGTCATAATTTTGGCATGGCTCAAAAGCTGGATCTTTCATTAGTGGTATAACTTCTGCTTGATCAGAGAATATGAGTGAGTTCAATTTTCTCTCTGTTGGACAGAATTCTTTGTGTTGGTGTAATTCTGTGAAAGGTTTTCAGAGTCACGTGCAAGACTTTCTTATGCAGTAATATGTTTGGAACTTGTCAGGTTAAATTCGTTCTTCTTTGCATTTCCTTTGCCGAAGTGTATATGTAAAGAATGTGAATCTCATGCCCTGTAGTACTGCACAGTGAGTAACACAGGTGAGGGATTAACAAGTGATTTAGTGCACCATAAATAAAACATTATTATAAAGAATCATTCTTGGGCAACATCTTTAGGTTTTTCTTCCACCTTCAGTTAGAAAAAAAATTCACGTACTCTTCTAAACTGAAATTAATACAACAGATAAAGAAACCTTTTGTCTGTAGTGATGTTTTTCTGATTCTTGTTGCAATCAGTCTTAATCTTACTAATTTGGTCATAAATATTAGTTTACAGTACCAGTAGTGAGTTGGAATGCAAGTCCTTCAGGTAGTCCTTCATTCACTGAAGAACTCTTGAAGCTCTTTGTTGAAGGAATCTTGTAACATGATACATTATATAGTATTTAATTCATACCCAAAACTTCATTTAGGTATATGATATCTGTGTTTTGTTTAGGTATTTCTTGTCCTTTCTTTGGTGGAGTTCACATTCACTCACGGTGTGTTTTCCAATTTTTGGTTCTTGACCTGTCCTCCTTGCTGTGTGCTACTCAGAGGATAAACTGTTTTTGAACTAGTTGAGTTTGACGGGGTTTTGTTTTTTTCCCCCTTAGTATTGTTTTTACCACTCTCTGAAAGTAGTTCAGACCACAGTATTGCTTACTGTGTGACCACTTCTCTCACTGATTCTTTAGCAGATGTATGTGGGGTAGAGGATATTATTTCAGTTCAAATTGCACCAGTACCTGTTTGTCTTATTAAAAGGCAGGGAATCTGTCTTAGATACCTAGTTGTAAGATGAAGACTTCCCTGAAATAATCCTTGTTTTGTTATGTCATTGATCATGCCTACCTCCAGCAAATCCCATTTTCACCTTTTACCTGCAGTGATCAGGGTGTTTCAGTGATCAGCGATCACTGAAGAGTGATCAGGGTCTTTCAACACATACTTACTGTCCCTGGAAGATCTTGTCCAACTGTTGCGTTGGGTTTAATCATGACTGCATAAGGTCATGCCTTATGGCCGTATCTTGATAGAATTACCCTGGCACTAATACCCATTTCCATCTTCAAATGGTGATATTACCTTCAACACAGAAAATGTTTTCATTGTATTTTATTTATATATGTGTACATGAAGCCTACTGTCTGCCTTCCCAGCGTGATGGCATATTGAATATTTGGGTTTTGATTCAGTTCACTTTTCTAGCACTTCCTCAGGGATCCTTCACACAAGGTCTGCCTCTCTGAAGTTGCTACTAGCTATTGCTAGCAACGAGGGCTTTAAAGTTTGCACTCATGCAAGCCACAGGCAAATAATTTTATAGATTCTATTTCCTCCTGCATGACTGGAGTGGCAAGCATTCAAAGTTGGATTTGGGAAACTGAATTAGATGGTAATGCATCTTGCCACAGTTCAGGAAATAGACTGACTTGTGACTGACTTTTCACTTGCAGAGTATGTCTTGTTATCGCTGTGTTGTGATAGGTTGAAACCATTCTATGTTTGGGGATGCCACTCTAGCCAGTGTGCATTCACCAAAGCCTTGCTGATGATGGAAGCCCATTATTTTCTCAGGGTGATGTCCTTTTCCTCTCATAAATGAGACCAGATGAAAACGCACTGTCTTGAGGATAAGGTCAGGATAATTGTTCATTTGCTTCTGTGGTGCTTTTAAATCTGTGAAAGCTCATGGCAAATCTCAGTTTCAGATTTGGTAATCATGTCTGCATGCCTCACACCCTTTTTGAATGAATGATCATTCTGCTGATTGTGCGGAGTTTTGTTCATTAATGATTTGGTGTAGCACTCATCAGTATGGAAATGATCTTCTCCTGCCAATGAGGATTTTATGACAGGTGGTTCCCCTGTCAATTTGAAAACCCATGTGAATGCTCATTTGGCTGAGCATCAGTTTGTGAAGGATCAATCCCTATGCAAACAACTTTTGCCTTTTTTTCTTCAAGGGTAGGGCTTTTTAGAGGGTTTGTCTTCTAGGCATTGTCCTGAAGATACAGAGCAACACAATACTCTGATTTTTCTTCATATTTTCCTCGTTCTTCGTAGTTCTGGTCCATTTACCTCTTTCATCTGTTCTTGTAGACTGTGAGAGCTGTCCGTGTCTTATAGACCATGTGTCCCTGGGCTCTGGTTGAGTACTTTTAAGGATGTCTGTATTGTACTGTGGGTGATTCTGTCTTTTATGAGCTTCTGTCAATCTTTGGGTTTGGGAATTCTTCGGGATAATAGAGTCATCTGGATACCTGCAGATGCTCTAAGTGCTTGTCCTTCAATTATGATGTAATCATGATTGTCCGAGTATTCAGGGGTATGAGGGGTATTCAGAGAAGAACTATAAAAATAATCAGAAGACAAAAAGTTGCTTTTAGCTCCTCATAAAAATCAGTGTATTTACCTTCATCAGAAGACAGTTATAACACAGTGCAGAAATGCTTACGGAGCAGAGGAAAATACAGATATCTCTGATGTGATGCCATATGAATTTATACGGGATATGAGGTGAGTCTGATATTCCAAATTATTACTGCAACAACTACAGTGATTGCAGTGGATTTCTCATCACTGGAAATCATTATCTAAAATTTATTTATTCTCTAAAGGAGGGGGAATACCACTGTTTATAAATTCAGTCAAATGTGGATTGTTTTCATCAGAGGAGAAACTCAGAGGAATTTCACCTATATTTATTACAGCATGATTTTTGTGATAGAAGAGAATGGGTGTTTTCCTGACAGAGAGAAGAGAATGAGTGTTTGTTTGCATTGTCTTGGTGCTTTGAAAATTTTCTAGAATTTCTTCACCTTTGAATAAATAATTTTGTTGAGGAACTGTCATGCTTTCTTCCCCCAAGCTTTTATGAAGCAAATTAACTAGTTTTAATCATGTGTATTTTAAATTGTTATTTTTCTCTGCAGTATTGTACTCTTGCTGAGCCAAAAGCAAGCGCTTGAAGAACTTAAGCAAACAGTCCAGCAATTAAGATGCTCTGAGGCAAAATTTGCAGCCCAGAAAGAACTGCTGGAACAAAAGGTTCAAGAGAATGATGGGAAAGAGCCACCACCTGTAGTGAATTATGAAGAAGATGCCAGATCAGTGACTTCTATGGTAAGTTTGACATCTGTTTGACTGAATTGTGTAGCCCTGCTGTTGTACTTCAGTCCCAGGACCAGATCTCTAGGGTGACTAAAGTGAAAGGACTTCAGTTTGCGGTTTTGGGACTTGTTTGGACAAGGAGTTCACTTGAATAATTTTTTTATTTATTTTTAAGTTGCAGTAACTCATAACAATCAGTGTCTGGGGACTTGGATTGGTCTTCTGTACACTTGGTGCTTAGATTTTCATTACACTGTTTTATAATGAAAAGTCTTAACCCTTACATAGATTTAGTAAATGTGATGAGTAGCTCTTGGTAATTTCCTTGGCTGTGTTGAAGAAATTAATTCACAGTTGTAGACAGAAAATTAACAGCAATAGCTGGAATTGCTGCATGTGTTACAAATTGAAAAATTAATTTTATGTACTGTAATTACTCTTTTCTGAAACAGAAACGAACATTGGTTTCTTTGCAACATATTTTTAAATGTTTACATGCTCTTAATAATTAAAAGGAACGTTTTTTGCTCTGATGAGACATCATGTAATTTAAATAAGTACCTTACTTCGCTAATATTTTGTGTGACTTTCTTTTCTCGATTGTGTGCAGCTATGTGCAAAGTTGTAGGCCACATAAAAAGGCAAACAAACAGTACCTGTTTACTAAAGGGACAAACAGCAGTGTTTGCCTTCATGGATTAGTTTTGATGTGTATGAGATATTTGTGACTTCTTTTCTTTGAGGTTTAGTCTGACATTCTTTTTGGCCCATGGGGCAGTAGCTCTGTGAAATGATAATTAAATGGTTGTTTCTGAGAGGAAAGGTTTTTTCTTCCTCTATCTGTGGAACCGTTTGATTCCCATTCTACAATTATCCTTGATTGTCAGCATTCTCTTGCTTCCACTGCTGTTTAATATTTACAAGGCGCTAAGAGGTGGTTGTCATGTACACTGGTACAAAACATTATTTTGCAAAGCTTGTATACTTGTCATGACCTAGAAGGAGTTTAAAAAGTGCAAAAAGATGAAGAAAGAAAAGAAGAATCGGGATAATGATTGCAAAAGTAGTTTGGGAGGCTTGGAATCTTTCTGGGGTAGGCTATCTTGTTGGGTATTTAGTATCGTGTCATATAGTAGTGCTAATGAATAGTGTCTGCTGGGGTGACTTGAGATGATTAGTCTAAAGGGGCAGACACTATTCATTAGCACTGGTTTCACCAGTAAGTGAAATTTAGTGTTGAGGCAGCTTGTGAAAGTAAGTCAGGGATGCATTCTTACATCAGGGATAACATTAACATTCCTTTTTTACGTGAATTTTGTACTTTCGGTAACTTGCTCTAGTTTATGTAGTTCATCTGGCTTGTTATCTGAGAGTTCAGAGTGCCTCCACCTTTTATTAAAATAATGCTGATCATTCAAGTTACCTTGCAGAGAAGACCCACCATGAAGTGTGATTTGTGTAGTTTTGTGTGAAGAATTTAAGTTGTGCGGAATTACCACTTCTCTTGCTTCTTCAAGGCAAAGTTTGCCAGAAGGACTAATCCACTCTTGGGCATGCAGACTTATTTTGAAGGTGCCAGATGTGGAAGTCCTTGCCTTGCACAGGAGACTGAATGGGACTGAAAACAGGATTAACTGTGAAAGCAGGCATCTTTATTTCCACAGCTAAGTCAAGTTCAACATTTACATGCACACAATTCAGCAGGCCTTTGGTACTGAGGCTGCCTTGGGATCAGCAGACATCGCCCCAGGAGGAAATGGTCACGATCCACTACAGCTTGCGCTGGATCCTGCTCATCCTACTGCTCCAGCTGTTTTTTCCCTTCAGACCTGCTGGATCTCCTGCCCCTCGGTAAAGAATTCTACCAGCTTTCAGACTTAAAAAAAGACAGGAGCTTAATGTGCCTGATGGTGTTGGTATTGGCCGTGCCTTCTGAGAAGGCGTTTGAGGCGATCATAAAATGATTTGGTGCCTGTGATGTTGGATAAAGCCTTACACCTGGGTGCTGGGCCAGCACGCAGCAAAAGTGCTGAGAGGTGGGGCAGACTCTGGGGCATTTTGCTGTCACGCAGCGCCTTCCCCAGCTGATCACTCCAGTGACCTGTCAGATCTGCTGTCTCTGCAGACAAAAGGACTGCTGCCGTCACCCTGCAGTGGAGCAGAGAGGGTTAAGGTGGTTTTGGGTGGTCACTGCCAGTAGTGAGGCTGTCTCCTCTCTCACAGCCCCTGCAAAGCTGTGTTCCTGGCAGAGCAAGGCTCTGTGCAGGTGCTGGAACCTCTCCTTTTTTAGGCTAAGACTATTTCCCTTTATCATATCATTGTCTCTGTAAAGAGTCACCCTCCATCTTTCTTATGCGATTCCTTCAAGTGCTAAAGGGCTTCAGTGAGATCTTCCTGGAGAACATCTTCCTTCTCCAGGCTGAACAACTCCTCTCTCAGCCTGTTGTCATAGGAGGAGTGCTCCAGCCCTGTGGTCAACTCAGTGGCTTTCCTCTGGATTTTCTCCAACATCTCCATCTCTTTCTTTGTGTTAAGGACCCCAGATCTGTGTGCAGTTCTCAAGGTGGGGTCTCACGAGGGCAGAGTGAAGGGGGCAAGTCACCTCCATTGTCCTGCTGCTCACAGAGCTGTCGATGTGACCCAGGGTGTGGTTGCCCCTTGGGGCTGCAAGTGCACACTTTTGGGTCATATTTAGCTCTACCAAGTCCTTCTCTGCAGGGCTGCTCTTGATGTGTTCTTCTTTCTCCCAGTCTGTGCTCATGTCTGGCATTGCCTTGACCTGGCAGTCTTGACTGTATCTCAAGATGAAAGAATAATACTCTGATGGGTTGTTTCTGTAAGTAAATATCCTGGTGATTTTTAAAAGGAGATTTTTTTTTTTAGCAAAAGTCCTTAGAATTACAGAGCCATAGAAGATCAACAATGAAATGTTCTTAACTGCTGATGGCTCGTCCTGCTATCATTCAAAAGGATCACTGCTTGTTCCGCTACAAATTCGTTTAGGTTTCTCCTCTTTATCTGAGAGCAGTTCATCTAAATGTTGCTCTGATACACTTGAATGTGGTTATCTATTCCTCTTCAGAAATTAATTGTAAACACTTGTTTTACAAATTCTTTTCCTAAGAATTACAAAATTGTACTTAGCTTGTGTTTCCAGCATCCATATGAAGCAAATTTTCATGTCCTCAGTCACAAGTAATTTTTTTGTTTTGTAATTTATAAGAGGATGTGCAAAGCAATTTTGTAAAGTTTCATATCTCCTAAGTATTTATATCATATAAATAGAGCCAATTTCATGGTGGAATAGTTTGCAAATTGTTTTGTTTCCCTTCTCTTACATTAGGTAACCGTATAATAGAATACTAACAAAGAATGAAATTCTGAAATGCTGTTAGATATGCTTTTATAGACAATGTAGTGTTACATGAATTTTTTAACTTAGTTTCCTTGTTCTTTGTGGCCTTTATTAACTATAGGAAGTTTCAAATTCTGTTAGTGTCTTCAATATAGTTTGCTTCAGTCAATGTATTTTATTTTTTGTAGAATGTTACCAATGTATTGGTAGTCATGTACTCATTTTAGGAAAAAAGATAAATTGCCAAATGATTCTATTTTTTCAATGAGGATATCATAGCAAGGAGTGAAACAAAAATGAATTTTTGTTGTTTCTGAACATTGCATTCACAAGTTTTGTCATTGTATATGGAAAAATGAAATATTTTTTTGTTTCTAGCAGTTATACTTTTCTGCTGACTTATCCATACAATACAGCAATAATTATAATGCTGAAGGTACTAGAAGTTTAAAATCTTGTCTTTGAGCCCCTTAGAGTTATGCATTATGCTACTCACTGTGTTAATGAGAGATTCATAGTTCTCATTTTCTTCTGTATTTAAAGTGTGGAGATAGATACTTAAAAAAAGCTGGTTATTCCTTGTAAACAGATATATTTTGGCAAAAACGTAGTAGTATCCAAAGTGTTATGTATTATGTCACTTTTTAAAATTTAACCAGTAAGCAGAAGCTACTTGAGCTAAGTTTTCAGTGTTTAGTGGACTTAAGGTCGTTCATTTGTGTTAAGGTACTAAGGTATATTTTTGCTATTAGTATGATCAACAAAGCATGGCAGTAGTCCATGGTAATTAAAATGAAGAAAACAACAACAACAAAACTTTCGTATGTCTAATGATCAGATTAGAAATAAAAACATAATTTATTTTTGAATATTGCAGTGCCAGCTAAACATTTACTCAGGTAATTAAGTACAATTACAACAATTTGCATTTCATGGTAAAGCTTTAAGTTTACAGCATCAGTATTGCCTTGGAAATTGTTACAGAATAAGAAATCTTCAGGGAGTGCTTAAACCAGGTAATAGATTTAGTTAATATAAAATAGTAATTAATTTTGTTTGGCAATAATATAGTGAAGTCTCTGTACCACTTTAATATGTCTTCTCCTTTTTCCTTACGTGGCAAAACCAAATTTTATAAAGGCATAAACCCATTATATTAAAGAAAGTGTGTTTGAAATTACACGCTGTTCTCACTGTGGAAGCGTTCCGCGTAGATTTATTTTGCGTACTGCAGCATTTTCCTGGAACTGGCTGGCTAAACTGAGACTTGGTGTGCAAGCTCTGCAACACTTGAGAGACTTGTCAGCAGGTGGAGCTCAGTGCCAGAAGACTAGTTATGACTGAATAACCCAAATCTGTTAGCATGAACTCGTGAGAGGTACACAGGGCAGAAAAGTTGAAGCGCCGTTGTGCAGCCAGAGGGATGCTATAATGCCTTACGCCAGTAGAGAGCCAGGCTTAAAACTGTACACAGCAGAAAATGGTTTTATCTGTTGTAGCATAACTACTTGAAAGGAAAATAAGAAATAGAAGTTCACCTCATATATAATTGCTTTTGTTGTTTGTTATTCCTTTGTAAAAGGCTTCAGAGATCTTATCCTTAGTGATTGCTTTAGAAGTAAGATAAGCCAGCTTTTAGTGAAGATTGTGGTAATTAAAAAATTACTTCTCGGTCATTATGGAAGGAAAAAAATACTAAATGCATGAAATAGAGCTAAAGTGCTACTTCTGTAGTTTGTAAATTATTCTACCTAATGTGAATGCTTTATCTTTCCATCCTTGCTTTCTAGAATCCTTGACTCACTGCTCTTATTAGTATGATCAAGAAACCAATAGTCAGTCTTCCACTGCAGGTTTGAATTTGAGGTGAATGTTTTCAGGACTCTCACTAAAATTGTAATTGACAAATTTAATCAATTCCTATGTTTTGAATTTTTTACTGTCAGTTACATAGATATGGAGGAGGATTTTCAGGAATTTGCTATTTGAGTAAAGATGCTTCACTGCATACGTTTTAGCTGATGGATCAGAAAGGCCTGAGACATAATCTGCTGAGAGAAGTACCACACTCTTGGGGATTCCTTTTCCCATGCTGTCTCAGGCTATGCAGGATTTTTGTTTTCAAACAGATGCAGGGAAGTGATTGCCTTCTGTGAAAGGCCATTGCAGCAGTAGCAGGAAGCATAACAGCAGAGATAAATTTGTCATTTTTCGTACTGTTTCAGGAGAATTGACGCATTCTTATGCTCTGCAATGTGTCACCCAATATCTTCCATATCTGTCCACGGAAATAATTCTCTGCTGATTGGAGGCTCGTGACATTGATATAAAACTAAGATTAAAATTAAGGCATGGTAGGGGAGCCCTTCACAGTTATTTGGTTTATATATTTATAAACCTTGTATGCTTCCACTATGTTATTGCGAGATTTTAGCCTTCTTGTCAATAGAAACAGGACCAGACTTAGTCTGTGCAGCATTGGTATCCTTATCCTTTCTTTAATTTTAGTCTCAGTGGAGGAAATGCTGCCAGTGCGGTCATGCTGTAGAAATTTTGCCTATTTATTCATAAAATACCTGGAAATAAACAGTTTTATTTGGTGGTTGCCTGGACAGCTGAAGTTCAGTTAAGTGATCTTTGTTTATGGCCACTTTCCAAGCTTGCTGGCTGGGGCCTGTGTTTCTGGCTTATAGCCAGAATTTGATATGGATCAAAAATGACCCAATTGTCAGATGCTTTTAGGAAGTGTGGAGGATGAATTCTATTCATCTTTCTCTCGTAGTGAATATGTTCTAGCTTCTGTTTCTTCTTTTTGTAAATCTCAATTGCCTAACGGACACATATCAGAGGAAGAACAATACAAAAGGAGATTCTAAGGTAGTAGACAGAGAAAACCAGTTGTACTTTGTCCCACTGACTAGTCCAGAATTTACAGGATGAGAAGTCAGTGGAGCTGTCAAGTCTCTTTCCAGTGAACATGCCTGGAAACTTCTGAAGTAAATGTTTGGACTAAGTTCACACACTAAGTCGCAGAACCTATATATTTATTAAGGTTAGCATATTATCTATCAAAAAGTGTTGAGAAATAACCTAGTCTTGAGGAAAGGTGAAATTAGAAGTGTGAGCAAAATTTTGAGGAGTTTAGGGAGGTGGATCATTCACAGAAACAGAACTCTTCGAATATTTGAAGTGCAGAGTTAGTTTACCCTCTGTGTATGAAGGGGAGTGATAAGTACTTGAGATAAGAACCTAGACCTCTCTTGAACTGCCAAAAATATTTCAAGAGCTTTCATTTCTTCCTTGAGGAAAAAGGCTTCACCATGTTGCAGAACTGCATACCCACTGGGGATTTGTTATTTCAGTCAGAATCTTCTGTGGATTAGGACAGCTTCACACAGAAGTTTCCTTTTGAACAGAAATCACATACTGGTATCCAGCATATGTTTCTCTGTCTGCTGGGAGGAAAGTAGTAATTCTCTGCCAAAATCATCATCATTGCCTTCTTGCATCTTTTTCATAGTAGTGGGACTGAATTAGTGTGATTGCTAACTTCTCATAGCCTCTAGGCAACACACAGGAAGTAATGTGATAGAATTTGGCTGCTTTAAATCACCTCTCTGCATTTCTCTCTTCCTTTTAAAGTGGCTGATTAAAAACACTCTTGTCCTTAAAGGCAATTATTATGCTTCTAAAACTCCTAAAATCTGCTATAAAATAATTCTTGGAATTAGGATTTATGGTTTTAATCTAGTGTCACTGGTAGTTTATTGCCAGATTGAAGTGAAGGATTTTATGCTTCGCTTTGTGGCTTCTGATTTTTTTTCTGCCACGTGGGGAAGTTCTCACCTGCTACAGGCTTGACAAACCAGAATGGCAATCCAATTTTCAGACTACTGTCTTTAAGTCACAGACCTATTTTTTGTTCTCCTTTTTATTTTTTGTTTTTTACTGTTGGTGTTTTTTAACAGTAGGTAGATGAAATAGCATGTTTCAGGTATTACCTTTTTTTTTTTTTTTTTTTTTTTTAAAATCATCCAGCAGTCGGATAGATGCAAAACATTTCTGGTCAGTTTGGGATCCAGGTGCCAGAACATCAGCACTAATACCATTTTTAGATTGCCTAAGGTATCCTGCCTGTGACATGAAGCTGTGTTTCATGTATGCCAGTCCTGTGTAGATGTCTTGGATAGCCTAGGCCATAACGAATACTGGATATTAATAATCAAACAGGTGAAGCCCCCTTTCCAATAGATTCCCAAGTTCTTGGTTCAAAATACTCTTTAATGGTAGGGAAGGTGAAAGTTCTCTGTGAGATAGTGGTAGTCACTGTGACTTTGTAAAAAAATTCCAGGATTACTGACCTCAACTTCTTTTTAGGGAGGTACAGAAACAGATCATAAGAAACTTGATTTTTATTTGGCTGTTGTATTAGGGTAATGTGAGAAAGGCAATGACATTTGTGTGAAAATAATAGGAGATATCCAGAGGTTTCTGAAATGAATGTCCTCATCCTAGAGAAGAAAGGAAGCTTGGAGTATCACAGCCAAGGTGCATGGAAATGTGTCATTGTCAGAAAACGACTGAAGGTCTTTCCTTTTGGGAATCTCTAGGATTTTGTGGATCAGAAGCAGGTTCTTTTTCTGGAAGTTACTGCAAAATCTTTATGCAAGCAAAATGATTTTTAAAGCAGATTTTTTTTGTCAACTTCCTGCATAAAGCAAGCTAGAAGCTGTCTAGAAGCTAAAGTTTAGATCAGTGAAAGCAGAAAAAATGAAAGAGACAAACCAAATTAAGGATAGAGTGGCAGAGCCAGATGGTGGTGGCTCCAGAGAAGAGCATTTAGTCAGGTTCAGGGTGCACCTAAGAGTCCTGTCAGGAGCAGAATGAAAAAGGGTCAAAGACAGTGCTGAGGACAAGACTTTAATGTGGGTCCGAAGTCCCTCTAGGACACAGGACTAAATGTAGGATTGGGGAAAGCTACAATATACCCATGTATTCCTCATCCATGAGGAAGGGCTGGAGACAGAGCAGTTGTCAATATAATTTCATAAGACCGTATTTCTTTGAGACTGTGGCTCTGACTTTATCTACACGTTACCACTTCAGTACGTTGGGTGCTAAATCAAAGCAAGAACAGTATGATAAGAAAAATACAGTATAGAAGTGATAGAACCTGAGCTATATCTGCAAAGGTTTGTTTCTGATGCACCTCAGAATATTTGTTTCCAGATTATGAATACTAAGATGAAATGAAATCACTTAATGTTTGGCTTTATATGTAATACAAACTTCTGTCATTTTACTTTAAATTAAATTTACCTATTTTTGCCAAAACTCTGTAACAATGAGGACCTTCACAATGTCTAACTGAAATTATATCACTCTGGAAATGTGCAGCATTTACTCAGCAACCGCTATAAAAATGAAACAACTGTAGGTAGGAGAGAGAGAAAAATGGAAACTCACGTATATTGGGTTTGGGGTGGTGGGGCTAAATGAGATGCTTGACAGGGTTGACAATTTCTGTATTGTGTTAACCTGAAGTTTTCATCTTCTGTGCTAGCTGCTCTCTAGAGCAGTTGAACTTGGTGATTGTTTATACCAAATTCAGTGTATTACAGCGAATATTGCAGTACAAAAGGAGCTGATATGACTGAGCTGGCCATAGGCCATTGTACTGAAGGAGGATACACGTTTTTGTATAATTTTTAAGTGAGGGGAGACGTATTCAGAGAGTTCTAAAAAAAAAAAGTTAAAAAGTAACTTCTGGGTTTAAAAAAACAGGCCTTTTACGTACACTTGTATTTTGTTAGTCTGAAAGAGAATCCCACATCCTCAAGGAAAATGGAAGTTCAGTGCTGCTGATATAAATTCAATTTTCTTATGTTAATTTGTTGGCCATTATAGCATAAAAGGGAGATGTTGTTTTCTCTATAGGGGGTGAGAGGAAGGCAAACCTGCAGGTGGGAATTGTGAACATTTCCTCACTAATAGGATGCTGTTACAGTGTAGTTGTGTTCACTTTGTGATTGCTGATTCTAATTCCAGGCCACAATAATATGTGACAACTACGTAAGTACCATTAATTGAGGAATGATTAGTCTTAGAGTAGTTTTTGTAAGGGTCAATGAAGTAGCTTTTTGACAGAAATGCGGCTGTTTTCTTCTCAGGCCGTTTTGTGGTAGTATCCAAAGCTGTGCTGTGTATTGGAGGGTTTCAGTCTGATTCACATGCTGCTCCTTTTTTGTATTTGATCTGTTCAGTCTGTAGGGATTTATAACTTGAAAAGTAGCACTGGTTATGGGGATAGGTGTATGTAAAATTTGATCTGGGCATTAAAGTGTCTCAGGAACTGTGTAATAATGAAAAGGAGCTTTATAATATGTAATAAAAAACAGTGAGGAAAAGAGGATTTTCAACCAACATGACTGAAGTATTTAATCAGTTACTTTCTTCAGCATACATTTTAAGAAGTTGATGCATTGAGTCATATATAACTGTACCCACAAACTAGAAATTACTGATTTTTTTGGGGGGAGCTGCAAAAGGAGTTTTTTTTCTTTGATTCGACAAGCAGCTTGAGCATGCTAAATAAGTGCTACTTATGGAGTTTGAAGAGAGACCGCTTGGTTGTTCAGACCATTTTTAATAAGTAATGACTGAAATAAGAAAGAATATCTGTTGACTGAGCTAATAAGTCAAAGTCTTTTTGCATTTCTGTAGAAGAAGAGCTGCCTTATTTACTTTGATTCATTGTGCTAGATAAAATTTATGAACCTCAGCTTGAATAGGATTGAAATCTGTTACTTGTTGGTACCATTACTGACTTGCACACTGAGTCTGTCCTCCTTGATGTCTATATTTTCAAAATAGTCTTGTTTGTGTCTGTGATTTGTAGCTGGGATCTGTGATGGGTTCAGTGGACCGTAGGCTTTACTCAGAGTAGGATTTGAGCACTGCTGATTTTTGAGGGTTTGTGTTTTTGTTGTCTGTTGTTTAAATTGGCAGATATTTGTTGTTTTGGCACCCTGCAAAGATTACTCATTAAGCCTACCTCAGTTATGGTGCTCAAGTTGTGCTCAAGCTGTCACAGAGTTGGTCTATCATTTTATCTATTAACACGCAGGCTGATTTTGTGCATGAACAAGTATCTGTGAAAACCAATTGCAAACATCATATTCTGAGTATCCTTCCAAACAGCTGTAAAACAGAAATACCTGATCAAATTTGAATCTAGGCATACTTCAAACTCTTTCCAGTTATGAAAGGTTCAGTTTTATTCTTTCATGTGTCTAATGTAAACATGGATCTGGCTAAGAACCATTTTTCTCCCATCTGCCTGAAGCTCTTCAGGGTTAACTCCACGAAACTTTTATTGTGGTAAAACAAATGCATCCTCTCTCAATATGATTTTCCTAACAGGTTACAATCTCCAGTCCATATTTAATAAGACTGTTTACTGGGAGAAGAAAGAGGCTTCACTTCCTACCCGATCTCATAACATGTAATGCTGTTCCTTGTTGCTTGACACAGCATTTTCCAATTGGCTTCATGCCAGTCAGTGAGTCAGCCTGAGCCGGTTAATGAATTGTGAGATGGATCTAGATTGGTGTATGCCAATGTTTAGATGGAAGAATTGAAGAAATGTTACCTTGTACTAATCAGAACAGTGTGATAACAAACATAAAAACAGTGCCCTTGTGGTACAATCCCATGCTGGTTGGCTGGGAAGACTGGATTCTCAGGCCTGTAAGGACTTCCTTTAAAGTTAGAACTTCCTTTATTCTCCCCCTAGAGCACAGTGTTTTCTGTAGGTTGGCATAGACCTCTGCAGCATGGGATCCCACAGCTATCGGATATTTAGCTCTTGGTATCTTGTGAATCCTAGGAGGATTTATGGTTACTTGTGGATTTCAAGGTCGTGCAATATAGTGGTGCTGTTCTTGTTCTCTGGTTTTTTTATGTTGACTTTTGTCCATTTCTTCCCCAACAGCTGTTCAGGGCATAGCTGCTTCAATACATCTAATCCCTTGCAGGACCAGACTTTCTTGGGCTTAAATGCTGAGAATCTGTAATGTAGTGCCTACACTAGCTTTGTAAGGTACTTACCTTTAGCAGGCATTACTGAGTATAAATGTGGCTAAAAGCCAACCAAATCTGACAGTGTTTGAATATATTTGATGAGATCTGGAAAGACTGTCATTGCTCCTGTTAGTGAGTAGTGCGTTCTAATTAAAGTAACTGACCTGTATACTAAGTGCAGTCCCTAACAGATGCTGCAGTCAGTTCATGCTGTCTCTATAAATACTGCATTTAGATATATTTTGGGCTGAATAACCCCCAGTTGGCAGAGTTGGCAGCAGCATCAGCTGCTTCATTGGCCTATGCACAGGGTACTTGCTCCCGTGGCTTTAGTTTTCCCTTTATGCCATTGGTACAGAATCCAGTTAAGTTGCTTCAGTTGTCTTCCCATGTCTTCTTTGGATACAAAGTGCTGAAGTCTAAAGAGATGCAGTCCTCCTTAGAAAACACTGTTTTGGATGAAACCTCTGCTTGAGTTGAGGACAGACAATTTTTTTTTTGTTGTTTTCCAGAATCTTTAGGAAGCACCCCCCCAGACTGTCCTTCTCGCTGACCTGTTACCTTAGTTGCACATTCCCTGTACTTTCCTGGAGCATCTTTTGACAAACCTTCATGGCAGAAATAAATCACCTGCTTGTAACTCATGTCTGTAATTTTCCTCTTTGCTGACTTCTAATCCCCCACCTACAAACCTCTATGCAGATTTGCTTTATGTGATTATATTTTGTCAAGATACTGATTCCACTGTACTCAGTGGGG
Source organism: Origma solitaria (assembly GCA_013397895.1). NCBI lineage: Eukaryota > Metazoa > Chordata > Aves > Passeriformes > Acanthizidae > Origma > Origma solitaria. The sequence goes on along the minus strand of VZRL01004325.1, from coordinate 853,411 downwards.
CCAGAGAAGCTTTGCCTGTGCAGATCTGGAATAAAAGATTGAGAACAGTTCTTGTTTTGTGCTCCACTGAAATGTGGCTTGGCTTCCAGTCTGGGGATTTCAGAGTTTTTAAATAACCAACGCAGGTTTTTATAGTAATGAGAAAAGGAGAATGGTTTGTGCTTCTCAGTCTGCAGGGTGTGTAAGTATATATGGATTTCTGGCAAGCCTATTACTGTTATTTTAAGTTTGTGGCTAGTAAAGACAATTTCCAGTTCCAGATGGCATTCTTTGGCATGCACACTGCTCTTCAGGAATTCGCCAGCATGCTTGTGGTAGCTGTGGGTGATCTTCTCCTCCTTACTTCAGCTACTGACTGTTGCAGAGAGCATTAGGAATTGAGGTATTTTGGACATTTTTTTGCAAGACTTTATGTTTACTAGTCTGGATCCTCATGTAAGAATGTCCTGGACATTGTGTTTGTATTTGCTTATTCTGCTGAGTTCATTCTGTTGAGCACTGCGTGCATAGCTTAGTTCTTCAGGCATTTGCGCTGCAAAGTTTTTCATGCCTCATGTGAAATGCAGCCGAGGGGTTCTTCACCTGTGGCTTTGTGTTATCAGTCCATATAGTCATGACTCTTGTTCTTTTTACTAGGCCAGTAGTTGTAATAAAGCTCTGTTAGACATTAAGTAATATTCAACAGTTTGAAAAGTTTGATGTAAACTTTTCTAAAACTTGAGCTAACTACAGTACTCCTAAAACTTCACTGTTCCATTGAGGAAGTGCCATTACAGAATACCATCATTTATTAACAAGTGCCAAAACTGCTCTCTACCTTTTTTTTTTTTTTTTTCGTGTGAATAAATGAGTGTATGAAAACTTCAGGACATAAAATTTATTTTCTACACTGATGCCCATCTTCAGTAGAGGACAATTGATGTTTTCAGCTGATGTTTTGTCATAATCTATTTAATAGAGATGCAGTTTTCCACATAAAGAAACGCTGCACAGCATATGTCTACATAGGAAAAACCATTTCTTCCATTACCTTACCAAGAATTTTCATCCTAGGTCAGGTTTTCTTTTTTTTTTTTCGAGTTGAAAGGGGTGTGGCAAGACCAGTCTGTGAGTGGATCGGTGTATATAACCAGCTCTAAAACATATTTCACATTGAAGACTTTACCACTTCAAATCGCAGCTGTAGTGTTGGTCTTGATTAAAACTCTGGGGCAGCATTTCCAGCATTTCTCTGTTTTTCTGTGAATTTGGGTCATAAAAACCTGAAACTATTTCAAATGGATATATGCAGTATTAAAGAATAAAATTAGCCTCTTTGATTCAAAAATGTTCCTAAGAATTTTGTAATAGAAGTGGTGTGTGGATGCATGTTTATTCACTGCTTTTTGACTTGCGATTCTTGGTTTTCTTGAAGCAGCAGCAGCACAGCCTGAATGCTGTGCAAGATGTTGTCTTGGCGGATGCTGACCTTCAGCAGCAGCCAGTTCATCATACCACTGGTTTTTTTCATGCCATTGGTTTTTTGAATGATGAACTGCCAGGGAATGCAAGATGTAGGCTTTCTTGCTTTTGTGATCATTAGATACTGCAGTACAGCTACAAGCACTCAGTGCAATCTGTTTTATGTTCTCCCATTGAAACTTGATGAGTTTACACAGAATTACAGCAAGAGAGAACTTGTGGGTGTATTTGGAGGTCTGCTACTGTGATGTGGCAATGGCAACCGAGGAAGAGAAAGACCATGCCGTGAAAAGGTAGCTCCCTTTCATATACAGCCAGTGCTCTACAGACTGGGATTTGATTATTTGTTACTACTTGAAACTAGTACAGTGATAATTTAAGAATTAACCTTTTTTTTTGTGCATTCAGTTAATAATGGCATTGTTGATTAATAACAGTGTTCTTGAAATTAGTGAAACAGTTCATATCTGAAAATGTACACAGCAGCCTGGGCTTGTTTTAGGATGGAGGTCTTAATTTTCCATGCTACATGTTTCCACAGTTAAATAAGGTGGATTTAAACTTAATTTTTTGAAAAGTATTTATTTGTTCTACGTTTGTCTTTAAACCTTAAGAAGTCAAATTGGTTTTTTTAAATTGCCTTTATTGAAATCAGATGTCATTTACTTGGCATCATTATGTGATCAATGCATGGAGGTGTCTTTGGATTTAGTGCTGTAGAGATAGGTTCATTAAGCAAAGAAGGAATACTTTATTTCAGTGGCCTATGTGCATTGCAAAAGCCTTTGTCTGGTTACCTTTACCTTCTTTATACACGACCTTCATGCCTCAGCTTAGGTGTTGAGGTACATTTAGTCATCTTTTTCCCTAGAGAAGCGTTGACATTCTTGATGATAATTTGGTGAAATCAAAGTATCATCCTTTTAAAAATAAAAAAGCTGTTAGGTGTATAAGAGTTAAAATGTACTGTGTTTCTGGAAACATTATTGCTAACCCCCATTAAGAGGTGCTTGACTTCCTTTAAGACCTTTAATACATGTTTGTGTGTTTGGAAGATTTGCTAATTATTTAAAAGATGAAGGTGACATTTCCCTGACATTTCATATGTAGCTTGAAAAATTAGTCCTTTGAAAGTCTTAATTAAAACAGAAAACAGAGCAGACAACTTAACTGTACATTCTGTTATGATAGATAGGGATTCAAAAAAGAAAGCAGAGGGTCAATCGTATTGTAGTATTCATAATTCTTTTGCAAAAATTAATCTGTTTACACAGAGTGTTTGCTGACTTCTGAACCTTTCCTAAGTAAAATATGCCAAAGATTTTTCAGGTTTTTGTCTCCAAATACTTCACCAGTCTCTTGCTTAATACATTTTCTTACTGCCGTTTTCCTGGAAAAAAAAAAAAATTAATTTCTAGCCTCTGTTATAGCTTCAAGATCTGGTGTATAAGAAATAAAATGCATGAAAGTAATAAAGAGAGAAAAAACCTTTATTTTGAAAGAAAACAAGTGGTTTTTGATAGTAAGTTGAGTAAATTCCTGAGCTTGTTACAAATTGCATATATTGTGTCTAACAGCCTCTTAAAAATCTTTAATATTAACACTGTATTGTGTTATTACATTCCTGCAGAGCAGCCTGTAGGAGCAGTGCCTCATTTAACATATACCAATAATGACTTCGGAGTTACCACTAAAAGTAAGGTCTAAATGTTCCTGAAGAGGTCAGGTCACTAGAGGTGATCAAAACCAAAATAGAGGTGAAAATAGAGGCAGAAATTTTCAGGAAAAGAAGAAAGAAGAGAGCAGAAAACATTACATCACTGTATAAATTAATGTGCACCTGCTTCCCAAATGTTATAGAGCTGCAGAATAATTTAAATTGGAAAAGATCTCAGGGGGTCCATCTGGTCCTGCTTCTTGCTCAGAGCAGGGCCATCTTTCAAGTTATATCAGGCTGCAAAATGCCTTATGCAGTTGAGGTTCTAGCAGCTCCAGTGATGGAAGTCCCTCTGGGAAACCTGTTTCATTATTTGATCACTGTCCTGATTGTGGGTTTTTTTCGGTGTCTGACTGGAGTTTTTCTTAATGCAAATTTTCCTTTTGCTGTGTAATACAGAAGGGTTCGGCTTCATGTAACCAATTATATTTTCAGCTCCCCTAATTGGAAAACTTATGTAGGAGAATTCAGAAAGGCAAAATAATGCTCAGAGATGTGGAGGAGCTTCTGTAGAATTAGTGAATAAGAGTGAATAAGTAGATTGGGCTTTACAGACTTGAGAAATGTAATGAAGGGGAGTGTAATAGAGATGTGTTCAGTGTGTTGGGTGTGGGGATAGATGGGAGAAGTGAATGGGGAATAATGACTGTTCTCTGTCTTTGCAGAAGCAAGAAGTAGGGACCATCAAATAACCGCAGCAAATGACTTAAAGGAAGCACATAAACATGTTCTTCAAAGACATGTAACCAAATTGTGCAACTGGTTGCTGCAGAAGTGGGTTGCAATAGGTTATATAGATTCAGAAAAAAGCTGAAAAATAGGAAAGGAAAATCCTTCCATGACTTGCATGTAGAAATAGCACATCCTGACTAAGTTAGTAAGGCTGCTCTTATAGCATATGTCTTCAGAGGACGAAGACATGCTGTGAAGAATTGTCATTCTCTTTTTCTCACAGGTTATTAGTCCACTGGCATGGTCTGGGATATGCCTTTGGTCTGAGAAAATATAACTCTAACTAAATTTCACACTAGTAGGTCTTGTTTCTCAGGCTACGCCCTGCAATTCAGAATGGGGAACATTAATTTGCCTGTTGTACAGTATTTTACAATATGTGTACATCAATTATGTATCATTTCTGCTGCTTTGGAAGGTATTAGTTGTGTTTAAAACAGAAAATGCTGCCTTACCATAAAATAATTTTTGAATAGCTATGTTGTTTAATTGGTTTCACTATGTACTTGGGATGTTTTTAATTAGCTATGAATGTTTAGATTTTTAATAACTATATTATATCTACATGGCTCTGCACAGTTCTAGATATGTACAAGAGCAAACTAAGAAAATGTGTGTTATAATAAGGAAATGCATATTGTGATTCCTGGAAGGGGGTTCCAAAGAGATGATCTGCTCAACTCAAGTAATCAGCTTATATTCAGCTAGCAGTGGGTTTTGTCTGTGAGTGCCATAGCTAATAGCTTTAAATGCCCTGTGCTTTTTTGGTAAAGATTGCATGATTCTTTATCTGGTTTTCTGCGTGTGGTCTGTCTGATGTACCCAGTTCTATCATGGATGGAAAAAAAAAGAAAAGAGAGGAAAGCCTTTTGAGGAACGAGATTAGTCTTACTTCTGAAATCAAGTCAGACTTCAGGGATATTGGCCATGTTCCACTGTATGCTCATATTTTAGTATGTCAGCATTTACATCTCTTTCAGTATGTGCTAATAGCTATAAAAGAGACACATGAAGATTTTGTGGTTAGTTTATCCACTCATCAATAGGCAGGCCATAGTTAACGTTGTAGTCTTAAGTTTATGACATGCTTTCAGGGCCCCTCCTAAATAACTTCTCATCTCTACTACTGAAGTGACTAATGCAGAGGATCCTTTTCAGAAAATTATTTTCTCTATTTTGAATTTGTACAGTCTTCCAAAAAACCAGAAATATTCCTTGCTCTGCCCGTTGTCTAAATTTGAAGCCTTAAGATGAGCATTGTTCAGGCACCCTTTTCATCGGGGAAATTGTATCTTCAAACAAGAAAGGAAGCTAGTATTCACTTTACAATAACTGTGTTAGTTGCTATGGCACATACTGTCTGTATGCCTGTTTTATCTGTATGTTCATTGAACATATCGTTTGCCGTAGCTACTGGAATTCCCCTGTCTGGTTTTATCTTACAGCCCTCGTACTGTACTGAAATAGTTTTCATCAAAATCTCTGAGGACCAGTTCCCCAGCCAAATCACAGAAACAGTGCTATCACTCTCATCTTTCAGATATCACTGATTATGTTCTTCTAATTGAAATCTCATTTTCTTCCGAGAAAATTTTCTCTTTGAGTTGGAGTGTCCTCATCACATTTCCTCTAAATTTCCTGTGAAGGTTCTGTGATTTAATTTGCAAGTCCACATTCAACTTTTCTATCCATGTGGATGGTTCACATCTGACTCACAAGGCATTTTTTTCTTTGAATTGAATAATATTAGAGTATGGGCTTATTTATATCACTATACACACATGTCTGACTAGTGTTTTAAGAATATAAATGCTCCATTTTTCTTTATCTCTCTTACTGATAGTCTTGCACCTTTGATTGGTAGTGTTACTATTTGCCTGTCCCTCAGAAGCATTGATTCAGTTTTATCTTTATCTTAGGTATCTCTCCAGCCTCTTACTTCATAACAAGAGTATAGACTATTTTTCTTTTATAATGACATCTAAAATATAGCCCCAATCCTGGATTTATACAGCTAAAAAGCTCTTCTGGGCTTTTACATCATGCAGTTCAATTTAAGCAAAATCTTTTCTTCCTGTTGCTTTGTTTTGCTCATGTTCATTGAAAATAGTGTTATGACTGTGAGATGTCTGGCCTGTCTTTTTGGTTGTGTTGCACTGATGGGTAATTGTTTTATTTCTTGTTACTCCTAAGATTTGCAGTGATTTTGCTCAGTGACGGGACTGTGTGCTTGACAAGTGGGAGATTGTGGTCCACGAGACCATATCACTTGTAGTGCATGACCACAGGAGATAAATTGTAGTGAAAAATCCACTAAAACACACACAGGACCTCACACTGCACAAGATCCCCCAACGAGAACAAAGGAAACACAGATGCCCAGCTTCTGGTCATATATAAAGATGCAATTGAAGAAATCCTCTTGTAAAATAGCAACTACTTCACTAGTGTTTTTCAACTGACCTGCATCCTGCCCTTCTTTTTTGGTTCTTATGCTTTATTTCTCCTTTCTATCTCTTGTGAGAAGAATGAAAAGTGGAATTAAGAGTGCCAGAATGGCTGTCTTCTGTTCTGACATCTCTTGAAAAGAGCTGGAATAATTGTTTCCCCTCTTAAGAAGGAAATAAAACTGGAACATCCTGTATCCTTCCATTCCAACACTCGTAGGAACTGCCCCACCGTGCCTCAGTGATACCAGGAGGGTTACAGCCCTGCAAGCAAGAGCACATCTCTAGTTCTTCCTGTTTACTCCCAGCTGTGTGCATCAGCATGGAGGCATTCCAGTGGGATCCCAGTGAAGCTGACTTTGTGCTTGGAGTGGGTGAAATTCCCTGGTGTTCTTTCAGGTGTTCTCCTCCTGACCGGTGTACCCTGCTCCAGGCTCTTGGCGTCTCACTGGTGTGAGTGGGATGGCATCTCATCCCGCACCTTATCGTTGGTAAACCTGATGATATCCCCCTCCCCAGTGATCTCTACTTTATGAGATAGTTCAGTTCGTTCTGGGGAGTGGTTAGAAACATAACTAGTCCTCAAAGGGAAATACTGGTCAATGCATTTTTCATAATTTCTCGTATTATGTGTTCTCATGACTCAGGTGTGTTTAAACACAGTTAAGATATAGGTTAAAAATGTTCCCTAATGACTGTATGTATTTTCATACATACCTAGCTTCTTAATGGTAGAGTACAATTTTTTCTGTAGTGATTCAGTTATTGAATAAAATATTATGGCCCAGATTAGTTTGCTTTTTAGTGAAATTAATGTAGTATAAAATAAAGAAGTGAGCAATCATGCTAGCATTTCCTTAATATCTCTGAAAGTAATTAATTTAAACTGAAATGAAACTGAATCAGCTAATATGCTTTAGTAGCTGGCTTATGTATGCTAGCAAGTATATGCTACTCCATAATGATCTCAACAGCATCCCTGAAGCAGAATTCCTAATTCCTTTCCAATGTCAATCTCAGGTTTGTTGGTCTGATAGTCACATGTCTCACAACTTTGAAACTTTTGTCATGACTACATAATTGTCATGTTTGTTCTGTTTGGTGACATCTGGTGTTTGTTGGAATGAACATTGTGTGGAATTATAATGACCTTTCTGAGCGCACAGTTTCCTTCAGAAATTTTAAATAACCTAATACCCTGAGATAATCCTTTCACCTACTAAATCCTTTGTTGAATTGAGAGGGGCTTGACTGAGAGATTCAAAATCTGATGTGGCTAGGGTGAGATCACTAAAAGATAGCCCTGATGTGTGTTTGCTTTATTTCGTAAATCAGACTTAAAATAACAGCCCGATTTAACTAGTAAGATCATACACAAAGGTATATAAATACATACGTATGAACATACATACACATAATATATACTTATATATATAATATATGCATTTAAAAAGAAGTCGATGGGATGTTCTGGGTTGTAGTCTTACACTAGCTTAGAAAAAGAAATATACTTAATGTGCATATAAAAATCCCTTTCTATACTGATTTGTGTACTGTTCTGAGTGAAAACACATTTCCTGCAAGATCTAATGGATCCTTCTAAGGTACGCTGCAGCTGGACAGTGGCAAAAAAAAATCAGTTGAAGACCACTGCTGCAGCTCTTTAGTTTTATCTAGGTTGCCCTAAAAATACTAAAATGATATAAATAAACTCAGTACAGGTTACAGTTGTGTTTTGTTATATATTTGGTTATGCCTGCCGTGCAGACAAATTCTGAATCTTCATTGCTGTAAGATACAGAGTAGTTTTAGTATGTCAGGGGTAAGAGCTATGGAAATGCTAGATACTGTTTATAAATGTATTGCAGTTGGAACAGGACATGTACTACATTTTGAACAAAGCCAAGGTTTATCCTTTAAATCCACATTTCAATTCTCAGTCTATTTAATGTGACTGTTTCCCTCTGTGTGTCATTCAGTGGTGCTTATCAAAGTTGGCCGAGTCCTTGAGTCTGGTATTTTGAGTCAAAAATGCTTCCTCTTGTTAATATTTTTTTGTTGACAAGAAACTGGTGAATGTAGAACCTCATTTGTAGTTTGATGTTGTTACTGGACAACCGGGTTGTCAGCGTGCACTAGAAATAAAACTCTTGAGTTTTGGCTGTGGGAAGCGAAGTAGAATTCGTGCAACTTTAGATAACTTTTTTTCTCCTTTCATATAAAAAGTATACATTAATTGGTGTTAAATCTCGTGGCTCACTTCTGAAGAGATGTGGGGAATGGATCATTGCACAACCAACATGCAAGCAGAAGTAGGCTTTGTGTCTAAGTTGTTAATATGGGGTTTTTTGTTTGGGTTTGTTTTGGGGTTTTGCAGTTTTTTGTTTGTGAAGACAGTTTAATTCAGCAGCATTATAAGACTAAAAATTGAGATTCAGCACAGATCTGTTTTATTAAAATGAAATTATTTGGTATATGATATTACTTGAGTCTGATAAAAGGTATAAAAATGTTACTGATGGGTGAGTGGACACATGGGTATTTCTATGATGGAAGCGCTCCCTCTCAGGGTTTTGACAATTTGACTGGTTTTTGCACTCTTTTACTTATAGCATACAAATTAGGGCAAACTGCAGAATTTTGCTATCAAATAAATAATGTTATTTTGATAAGAAAATGTTTAACATGTATCTTGTAAAATAAACTATTTTAAAGTATTTGGAAATAATTTTCAAACACTGCAAAATTTGATGTACAGAATAAATAGATTTTGTTTCTTGTTTGGAAGTCTTGGAATAAACTGAAGCAGCATTTATTACATTATGAGATTTTTGTTTCTTCTGTCAAAGGGGTACATTGGAAACTTGGAAGCAATTTTTCTTTGTAACACTGGCAAACAGTTGTAGTCTATCTCCATTATCAGTTTTTTGCAGTTTAGTTAGCCTATAGCTAATTTGAATGAGGTTGTTAATGTGTGGCTTCTCTGCTTCAAGTTTATTTTCTTTGTGAGTACACATTGAAATATCTTTGCTGTTTCTAAAGGTGATTTACAAGCAAAAAACTCAGTTTATCCATGTTGAAAGCAGTTTGTGTGGTTTTGGGTTTATTAAGAATCGTTATTAATTTTGAGAGCTGATAGTAAGAGATGAAGAAAAATACGGTCTTTGGACTCAGTCAGCTTATGAGGCCTTGGAATTTACATTGACTTATGCTGAACTAGAGATGCTTTTAAAGGCTGTTTCAGTGTTCCAGTCAGAGAATTCTTGCAGAATTTCAAATCCAGACAGTGGCTGCACTTACGGTTTATAGTAATGCCAGAATGCTCCTATTACTTGCACCAATGATGCTAATATTTACAGGTAGTTTGTTGTTAGAGAAGAACCTCTTAATAAAGCGTAAAAACCCTAAACGTGTACTAAGTAAGGATAATGCATATATGTAGAGTGTTTTACTATGTAGGTTTTTAAAAATTATATATTTTCAAATCATTGTCCTCTTAAAATGACAGGTATTTCAGGAGAGCTGAGAGTTATAGCTCTTTATTTTTGGCTATAAAAGAATTCCGGTTTCCTTTCTACTTAAAATAATTGCTCAAAATATTTAAGGAAATACAGAATTAGTAAGTGATTAAATTGATCTGAGCTTAGTCCTGCTGATGTTGACATTTCCTGGCTTGTATCGGTAGAAGCTCAGCCCCTGTCTTCTATTTAAATAAAATTCAGGAGTCTATATTGCACATTCTCCAATAAATTAATTGTCATACAGATTTGCTTGTTTTCACTGGAGATTCTGCTCTTTGTTCTAGGACAAGAAGGATAAAGTCTCAAGATTTGACACTATACGTCATTCCATAGCTGGAATTATAAGGTCTCCAAAATCTATGTTGGGATCATCATCAGTAAGTAGTACCAATACTGTAGTGTTGTGATATATTCTGTTATTTTTACCACTTAAATAGGATTTTTCTTGAAACATCGTGCATTTCCATCTAAATGGACAAAAATTGCGTTAAAGTAATATTATATAAACACTGTTCTGATTGGTCAGCATACTGGATAATATTATGGTATAATGGTCTGTCAGAACAACTTGCTACACTTTAGGAGAATCACAATTTGTAAGTTCTTTGCAGCTCCTAGAGTGGTGCTATATTGTTCAGAGTACTCTTCCCAGTGAGGTTGATTTTCTTGAAATGCATTGTATTATAATAATCTGTAGTAGATGGCCATCTGTGTTTTATCAATTGTTGCAATAATGACATTCCCCATATTTGTTTTAAAAGCATGAATGTATAAGCATGTTGTTACTATTGCTACTACTGCTGGTACTATTTAAGTAACTGTTACAGATCTTGCTTAAATGCCCACTAAGAATAAATGGTTGTTGAGTTTCTCTGAGTTATTGTTGGCCTTAGTTCAAGTTCTATAATTGTTGGATAAACTACCTTGTTTCTTTCACTTTTGTATTTCCTCTTGTTCATTTCATGTGGGAGCTTGCAAGATTAGTTGGAATCTTTGAGTACCTACTTAGGGATGTGTCACATTTTACTTGAAAAGCTTCTTCCTGTTTTTTCTTGAAGTGGAAAATGTGATCATCCCAACCCTCCCAGCATAAAATCAAACCAAACCAAAAAACAAAAAAACAAGTGAAGGGGGGGAAAAAAAGCCTCCAAAAAAGTCAGGCAGAGATTTTGAAACTGTTTAAAAATGTCTTTTAATTGTGATCATGTCACCTGAAATATAAGCTCAAAATAACATTCTTGGGAAAACTTCAGAAGCAATGGGTCTTCTATTTTATGCTGCAGGATTGCATCCAAGGATGGATGCACAGCAAACTGTATTTAAGGACACAGCAAACTATATTTAAGCTAGACAGTATTCAGAATGGGTGGAAGAGATAATAATTACATATGTATAAATACACATGTGTGTAGAGAGGTCAGCTCCATATAGTGATGAAGGAATGGGAAAATAAATATGACAATGAGATAAAATTAGGGTAGAAAGGCTTTTCCTATAAAAAAGTGAAAGTTGTATAACATTTGAAAAGTAACAGGAAAAACCTTGCTAAAATATTAAAATATCCTTAGTGCTAAACAAAATATCCACATTATTGTGATCTTCATTTTATGAAACTTCTAATTGTTATAAAAATGCAGCATTTCATAGTAAAAACCCATTAATGTGTATTTCTTTGACCTTTCTTCTTTGTGTAGCTGAGACACAGCATTCACCTCTGTTTCTATGTATTATAAAAACATGCAGCTTCAAAATAAACCAAAAAAACTTCTACAAACCACAAAACAAAGCTACCTAAAACTGCTTCAGAGAAAAATTGGAAGAGAAAAAAAACCTCAAGAGGAAGATCAAAACAAAACCTTTAGATTAAATCAGGGGAAGTCAATGTCAAAATTTCAATTGGCCTAAAGTGATACTTCAAATAAGCTATGTGCCACATTCTGATTTTCATTCCATGGAAGCTAGTGTGAACCTGGCTGTAGATACATGGTAGATAGGATTGGCAAAACCTTGGAATATGTTTGGAAGAAGTAAGATTGGCATTGGTTCATTTGAGTCAGGAAGTAAAATCTGAGTATCAATTGCGATCTTGACTACCTGTTGCTTAAATGAAACCTAAATTACTTCAGAGTTCAAATGTATAAACTAGCCAATTTCCAGTTTTGCTTTGTGTTTTGATTTAGTGATTTCTTGTGTGTTAGAAAAGCTGACCATACATATAAGGCTAAAACTTGCTTCAGGAATTATTGCTTAGCTATTAAATGTGGTCAGCTGTTTCCCGCTAACTATTACATAACCATGCTTAATTGCTAGATATATGAACTGGTGCTTAAAACTTATTATCCATCCACAAAGTATTCAAAGTGATTATTGAACGTGCATTATAAAGCAATATTAATATACATAAAATAATTTGTTACTTTTTCAAATAAACCAGTACAAAAAGGGATCTCAAAGCAGATTTGGAAAAGGACCAGTACTGATCCTCTCATATAGTCTGGTCTAAAATGTGATGTTACCTACCAGTTTACAAATTATCTGTTTTAAGTATTTCAAGTTTTTAAAGTACTTTTAAGTATTTAATTTTTAAATATATTGAAACTTCAGAAATTGAGCAATATATTGGTTTAAATGTAGTGCTATTTTAAAAACACTGTCCAATATTTAATTGGTGGGATTTTTGAATTGAATTTTGTTTGTGTAAATTAGAGAGGACTAATTTTTTGTATGTCATCTGAAACAAGTCAGGGGGAAACCATGTCATTCCAAAAGCAGCCAGGAATTTTTGTGTATTGGCACTGAAATGCTATATATGCTCTCAGAATGAGAAGCTAAGGGGTAATACAGGAAAAAAAGTGTCGTTTGAAAACAAGGCTAAGGATTCAGGTGTTTTTTCTTGGACAAAATCCAAGCCAGTTTTCTAATAGAAAGGGATGTAAGTTTAATCAAATGAGGGGAGGACACACAACAGTGGGAGTCACTTTCATGTACCAGTAATGAAATGCTGCAAATAATCTGAATGAAGAGTCTGAGCTGATTGCATCATGAATGCAAGCTTCTGCCCTTCTGCGTGTTTTTTTTGGTACGAGGCATTTGAGCTTGACACAAACATCTGCTTTTGCTTATAGGATAATTTTTTTATTGTTTATAGGATAATAGGTGGAATTAATGCATGTTTCAGATGGTATATTGTTAGCATGCGGGAATGAGCCAGGTATGCAGTGACAGAATATTCCATAGGGTATTGTCTCAAATTATCAACCTAAATTTATTGCTTTACATTCTCATTTGTGTCCGTGCTACTCTTTTACACTGTGAAAGAAAAAATACCTTGAGAAAATGTTTTGTTTGCTCAAAGATGGAAAATAAGGAAGTACAGAACATTTACATTCAGAATACATGTGAAAATACAATTATTACTTCAATAAAATATCATCCCCATTATTATTTTTATTTAATTGGCAGCATAAGTGCAGGAATAACATACAAATTTTTTTTAGTTAGAACTAACACACTGCTGTTTGCTCAGTTTTTCTCTTGAAATAAGGGCAGCAGCTGGGGACTGCTTCTTTTTGCTATGGGAGAAGAGTATCTGTTCCAATGGATTGTTAAACAGGGAGAGAGAAAGAGGCTCAATATAAGTAGAGGACAGTACTAGATCCACGAGGAGCATTGTGAAGTATATGAGGCCATCTCCTTGTGGAAGAAAAAGTATGGTTAAGTAGATAAGGATACACCCCCAGCCCCACCAATAACCCATGAGGGAAATACGACAATAAATGGAAATCTTGAGGGAAAAAGAACAGGCCAAAAAAAAAAGATGGAGGAGGGAGAGAGAGTAGAAGTTTTCAGTGTGAGTTCCTTTCCTTCTGCATGATTTGGTTAATTGTTTATTTTTACCTTCCAGCCAAATTAACAACATAAATCCTAGAAACAATATTTCTTCCTTTAGGCTGTTGCATCACTGAATGCTTCTGTAAGTGTACATACAAATGAACAAGAGATCTCATCTGCCAAGTGAGATTGTAAAGCATTAAGGCCTAGAATATAAACTTGTCATATTAACTTGCTGGCTGATATTTAAGTAGAGTTTAAAGAAAAGAGGTGGGAATTTAATATTGTGCAGGTAGATTTTTCTTCCCTCCCTTTGTTTTCAACAAGGACTAACCTATCATTTTATTCTAACTATAAAATGCAGTAGAAATATTAGTACTAATACTGGTAAACTGAGTTGAAATCAATATTAAAGTGTTTATATATCTTGCATTTGTACTGTTTTTCTGGGCTTTCAGACATGTTTTATTCTATAGCAAGTCAGGGTGAATATTGTATCATAGAGAAAATATGTTGGAATCAGAAAACTTATTCATAAAAATAATGCAATTTCAGTAACACTCAAGAATAATTGCTGCTTACTTCATCAGAAAACCTACCTCAATATGATAGAAAGTAGAGGTAAGGTAAGGTGAAGGACAGTCAACAGAAGAAACTTCGTGGAATTTTCATTGTGTCATTCCAAAGTAATAAATAATAGTTCAATCAAATTTAAAAGAGAGGGAAGATTGATGATAGAGTTATAGACAACACTGTAGTTATCTATGTCTAAAATGCTCTGTTTTCCTTCCATAAGTTCTTTCTCTGTCATAAAGGCACTTAAGATACTTCGTTTTGGGATGTGATCCTGATTGAACAGTGCCTCAGCCTCCACCCAGTTTGTACGTAAGCAGGTGTTACTGTCTGGTGGCTTCCTTTTTAAGCTGTAAAATAAATTGTGCGTCAGGGGTTTTTTTAAAAACTTTATTTTGTGAAGGCCACGAAGTCGATTAGTGACCCTGAACTGTCCTCTTCTCCTTACAAACATTCCCTCTCAAGTAAAAAATCTGCTCCTTTGTTATAGGGTTTGCTGCTCTGAAAATACCAGAGGTCTAGGTTTTCTTTCAAGTGAAGCTTAGCATCTCTGAACAATAAATGTTGGAGTAAACACATTGTCTAACAATTTGAAAGCTTTTCTCTTTCTTCAGGAGTTTGTGAAAGAAAATGACATGTCATTTAACAGTGGCAGACAGCTTTCACCTGAGATGTATTTAACTGTTGATGAAATTGAAAGATATGACTACCTTCTTGGCCAGTCAATATCTCCGATTTTTAGCAGTTCACTGTGCTGATAAACACACAACCATGGAGTATAGCTTTTGCCCCTAAAAACTCTGTGCAATTTGTGTTCAAGCTGTAGTTATTTCTTACACAGTCCTTCCTATCCCTGACTCTGTAACAGGGCACACTCACTCTTTCTAGGGGTGAGTCTATTAGGTATAGAGCTGGCTTCAAATCTCAGGTCTGAAATTATCCTTGGTGAGAATTTCATCCGTGATGACCTTCTCTCTGTGTCTGTTGATGTCTGAGAACACTAGGCTCTATCAGCTTCTTAAATATGTTCTCCAGTTTTCCATCAAGATCCTGGCTTCTGAGGCGTAACTTAGAAAGACAGCCAGGAGCCTACAAAGACATTTTTAATAGCAAAAATTTTATGCAAGTGCTAAAGAATTGCAGGTATTTGGAAACAAGGATTTCTTAGTAGCATCTGTTTCTTGGGTCTGCTGCTCATTTTCGCTCTGAGAGTTTGAGATCATTCCTAGTGTGTTTTGGACTAGGTGGGGCATTGTGATCTAAATATCTTCTGGGGAAGACCTTAAATATGCAGATGGCATCCAACCTGGGTTTTCATCGGGGCAGAGCAATAGGAGAGGTTAATTCAAGAATGGTGTGCTTTGTTTGTATCTGTTTGATTGTCCTTCTCTGAGGTGTAGATCTCCATGCTGTTACCTGGATGCAGTTCAGGAGGCTGGGAAACATACACAGACCTGTTCAAATCACAATAAACTGTGTGCTGGGTTATGCTGTTCAGAGTTTTACCACTCTGGCTGTGAGAATTTCTGTGAACTCTCGCAATGGTTTTGAATGACCCACAGCTTAAATAACAGCTTGCCTTCCTATCCATAACAAATAAATCTGAGACGGTGATTGACAAAATATGAAGTTTTCTTTAGTGTTTTCTTAAATAATGTAGGCATGTTAAAATTAATTTGTGAAATCATAGGTTTAAACTCATTAACTTCCACTTGCAGCTATTAGCTTCCATATGCAGCAAATTCCATGCAGTGAAAATAATTCCATACAGTCTTTGTGTCTTCAGAAACTCTCATCACAGAGTTAATAAGGACAGTACACCGATGAGTGTATTCTGCACAACAGGGTAAATGCTAGGGAAAATGTCTCATAATTATTAATTGATTTGGATGCAATTGATAAATTCTGCATGAACAGTTTATCCAATTCAAATGCTTTGGATAAGCCAATTTAATATGGTTTTGTGTTTGAGAAGTTTCTGTCTGGATAGAGAAATGATTAATTTTCAGCTGTTGTTTATAATGTTTCAGAATGCGTGGGAGAGAGTTGGTCAGTATGGTGTATGAAAAGAGCAAGCCAGATAAAAAGTATTACTTTTTTTATGGATGATTCCATAAACTTCTGCTTTTGAGGTATTAATTTTTGAAGTAAAGAAAGTGAGAGAAGAAAATGATCAGTATGTCTTTGTGCAAATGTAAGAACCTTGATTTTGCTGGTTAATAGCAATACATTATTTAGGTACATAGAAAAGAAATTATTGTTTGTGATACTTTTCATGTACAAGTAATAAATGTTAAAATGTACTGTTATAGTAACATTTTTCTTCAATATTTTTCCCAAGTTCTTTGATGTAATCTCAACCACTGAGAAACCATTGGCTGAGCAAGACTGGTATCATGGTGCAATTCCAAGAATAGAAGCCCAGGAGCTATTAAAACAACAAGGAGACTTCTTGGTGCGAGAGAGCCACGGGAAACCTGGTGAATATGTCCTTTCTGTGTTTTCAGATGGACAACGGAGACACTTTATCATACAATATGCTGATGTACGTCTCTGATATAGTACTGCATATTCAATTTAGGATCTACATAGTTTACTGTAGCAAATGGATTTAGCCTTTATGTGAAAGTATGAAAGCTGTTGGAAATATTTCCATCAGCACTGGAATCAGGGGAAAAGGTCCTTTTGGGAAAGAAATGAAGTATCAAATTATTCAGTATTTCTTATCTTATATTGAAAAGCCAAGATATTTCTATAAATGTTTTGAAATCTAGAACGTGTTGCTCTTTATTTATGCATGTATGTTTGGTTATTTTAAACTAGTTTTCATAGTTGGTGCTAATTAGGCCACTTTTAATTCGGACTGTAGAGATCCCATTGAATCTTCCTGAAAAATGGGAACAGGCATGGAGAAGAAAATAATCTGTGTTGGTTTTCATGCAGATGGCAATTGGAGTATCTGTTGCACTTGAGATGCTTATGTTCTTTTTAGACCTATGGTTATTGTGTTGTTAATTGTAACACAAACATTTCTGGATATTGCACAATGAATATACTTCTAAGGACCAGAACTGGGCCCCTTGTTGCTCTGAGGAAAAATTGATGACTATTAATTATTATATGCCTTTATCCAGTGTATTTATTTTTCTTCTTCTTAATGCATTGCTTGTTTTTTTAAAATGTATTTTAATGTGTTTTCTTTTTACTATGCAGAGTTTTAAACTTATTCAAAACATGACAGTTCCCATAATATTACTAGAAGTTTTTCCTGACATATGAAATTGCAGCAAATCATTCTCAGTTTTGATTCAGTGGTGCTGTCTCTTCAGTCTCTTGTAATAAAGTTTCTCACATACAGAAAAATTCTCAAATTTAATTGCATAATGATATTTACACTGAGGGAATTTAGTTGTCTGAATCCCCAGATGATGCAGCATGCCTGGGGTAACTCAATGTTGTGTACCTGGTTTATTTCCTTTCAATGAGAGGCAGTGTTATTTTTCAAACTTCACAGAGGTTGGAATGCTTCTCTATGATTAATGATTATAGACACTTGTCATGCTGGAGAGTTTTCACTAGTTCTCAACTAGAATTTTCCTTGCAGAAGTGAACACACAGTCTGTGTTTATTTTATTTTATTTTTATTTTATGACCTTAAAGTATTTTGATGTGTCAGAGTGCTGAATGAGAAAGTAACAGCTCTTAGACTACCTATACCTGGAGTCTTACAAAATGCATGGTGCTCCCTGATCTGACCTAGCAGAAATAAATGCACATTATATCCGTGGTGTGACTGAAATAATTTTGTGCAGATCATTGTATGTGGCAAATAGATCTTCAAAATGGATAGATTGGGCTTTCAAGTCCAATTTTGAGGCCTACCTGTAAGCGAGCTCTTCTTTTATGTTGTGGGGGTTTTTCCACCAAAGCAAAATGAAACAAAACAAAACAAGCTCTCTTTATCGCCATAATTTTGTACTTTCTCTTTTTATTTGGAATGTAAGACTGATACTGTTTAATGTTACATAGCTTGGACACTGACAACATCATCAGGTCAAGATATTTATCTGCTTGTGCATTTAGTAATAGAGCATTATGTTCATCTGCTCTTGGGATTAATTTGTGGTAGATTTTCTTGTCAATCATGGAAGATAAAACCTTTTTTTCGTAAAGATGTTCAGTACTTCTTATGCACTCCTATGCGGTGAATTTTCTGAGAATGAGAAAAACCTTATTAAGCTCTAGAAAGTTGGTGTTGGGAGTATTTGTATCATATAGTGAGGGACATATTAGTGAACATTTTTGTAGGGAAGTTTGAGGAGAGTTTAGTACAAGGATTTGTTTGTTTGTTTGTTTACATTGGTGTGAACAATGTGGAGTTGGGTCTCTGACTTCTCAAACCACACTCTTGGATCTGTGACAGGTCTCTGTATTTTCTTCTGAATCAAATACTGAAGACCAGAGTAGGGCATTTGTTTTAACAGCAGTCCCTTAGTTGTATAAGTGTTCTGTCTCTGGTTCTACCATTATTTTAAAGGCTAATCTTGATTCATGAATAATTTTATGTGTGATAAATTAATTCATCATTCAGCTTTAAGCATCAAAAGTCACTGCTGCCACTCAGGGCTACCATTGTTTTCACTTTGGCTTATTTGAGGCTACGCCATTAAAAAAAAATTTTTAGTGATTTTAGTAAGGATGAGGACGGGGTGTAAATACAGAGAATCAAAGGACACGGCCTTCTCTGAAGGTTTTACATAAACAGCAGCAGATGGGCGCATGGCTGGATCTGGGATGAGGAAGTAATAGGTGGCTGTGCTAAGGAGGCTCTTAGGACATGAGGTTTTTTGGATCATCAGCACTGAAGTATGAAGTAGCTTATTTGACAGGAATGGGAACTAGTGTTAGTGGTCAATCAAAGCTGAGTCACTATTTAATGAACAACGAAGCATTCAGATGGTGAAAACATTTTTATGATCGAGATCTGTGAATGTTAAAAAGAGCTGACGTGACCCAGCTGTCTTTACTAATAGCAGTGACATGTTTCAGGAAGTTAATGCTTTAACCCTTAAGGAGCACAATAACACTACCATGCTCTGTGCAAGGAATTCAACCCTGGGGGCTAGAAGGGATGAATGCCAGTGGTAGAGGTGCCCAGTTGTGTAAATGAACTTGAATCACCATCTGTGCACTGAGTTCTTTGAATTGCAGTACTTGTTCCTTGTTGTCCTTGTCAGGCTGGCTTATGGCAGCTACTGCCTTGGGGGTAAAGCTCTCTCTCTGTAGATGCTGAGTCTTGTGAAAGCAGGAGACTTTATCGTGTTTCACAATCAGCTGCAGGGTCTTGCCAAACTTCTCTTTGAATCCTGTGCATGACCTGCCTTTGGCTCTAGCTCCTTTAGACTATCCTGGTAAATACGCTTTATTACAGCAATGCATCCTATACTCTGTGCCAGGGATTTACTAATTTTATGAGACATTATAAATGAAGAAAGATCAGATTAAGAAAGTATTTGTATATTCTTATCTCCTGTTTTTTTTATTTTCAGAGTTTTTAGTTTGCTTTCTGTAATTTTTAGAAATAATTCAGAAGTTGGTGTTGTTTTGCCTGGTTTAGAATGTTTTTATTTCACTCAGTAATAGTTTTAAATTTAACTGGCCTTTCTATTTAAATTAAGAATTTAAGTAGTTATTTTATCATACTGCCTTAAATGACTGATGCAGTAACATTGCACTTATTAATTTCTCATTTTACTATCATTCTAGTTAAGTCAGTATAAATGTTATTCAATAGGTCAGAAATGGAATCTAAACTCTGTAAAAGTGTACATTTTTTTCTGTTTTGTTACTAGTGAGGAAAGTCTGGTTGTGCACTTTAGCGGTTTCTTGTTCAAACTATTGGTTGTAGAGAAGTAACTTCTTCCTTTTGCCTTCATACAGAATCAGTATCGTTTTGAAGGAACTGGGTTTCCAACTATTCCTCAGCTCATAGAACATCATTACACAACAAAGCAAGTTATTACAAAGAAGTCAGGTGTTGTTCTGCTGAATCCTGTTGTTAAGGTAATACTTACATTCCAGAGCCTTTATTTAACTGACAATAATTTTAGGAGGTTTCTGTTATTATTCAAAATAAGATCCTCTGGAACTTCTCAGAAGATTTTTAATTTTTGTTCATTTTGTGACTCTGCTCCTGAGCTCTTGCGAACTTCTCACCTGTGTGCAGTACAATCACTTAAAACAGCTCTCCATCCTGATTCTTATAATGAATTTTTGCTATTTTGAAAGAATGGTATTTGACTTCTTACCAAGTATTCTCTTATTTTTCTTTTTGGTTTCACGTTTGGATTTTCCTACTAAGTAATTCAAAGTAGTAGTTCATTGCCCTTCCTTCTATAAAGCAAAAAATTTCATTTATATAATGGAGAAGATCACATAAAATTTGGAAGACTTGTGACAACACCATTTTGTCTCTGTTTTATATCACAAAAATAAGTGGCAAAGAAAAAAATATTCCAGCATCAATGAAAATTTAAAATAAAAATGCCATTTTTAATCAGGAAGCTATTGCAGAAAGCTATTCCATCTTTCAGGATGGAAACAAAAAGGGATAAGTATTAAACTATATCAGTGTTTTAGGAATCTCCTTGACTTCTTCCAGCAGTTTTGCAATTAGTATCTTATCTTGTTGGTACTTTGTTCATAAGTCAACTCCACATATATCTTTGCATCTTAACTATGGATATGCCTTTTGTTCTTGATACATTTATTATTTTAAGACTCGTTTCATGCCTGTGCTCAAGAAAATTTTAGGAAGTATGACAACTTATATTTCAGCTTTAGTTACCAGCTCCAGGGTCCTAGTCCTTTTCTGCTGATAATCCAAAGAAAGGATGTTCTTTTTCTCAAAATTACACTTACCTGCACTTAACTATTTTATATAATTCTAAAATTTTAAGAATTGGACATGGTAAGTACACATTTTATATTAATATCTTGCTTATTACTAGACTGATGCTTCACTGAACATAAGTTATTGCTTATGTTCATTGTAGAACCCATGAGACAGCATAAGACACTATTTTTGATGTGTGAGTAATTCTTGTTGATATAAGTGGTTTAATAAAATAAAAGCTAGTCAAGCTCAAAATGAAATATTTTATATCTGTTTGTGAATTTCTCTTTCTCTTTAATACCATGTTTATTTTAAATATTTAACAGTGTTTTTGTTTCCTGACTGTACATACTGTGAGAGCAGCCCTGTTTTACCAAATGTTCACCTATGGTATAGTATGTTACTATGTAATCTCAGTTATTGTCTGTTAAACTGGAACTCACCGTATGTAAAACATCATCTATTCATTCTCTATTGTTTACTTTGAAGATAGAGGAGTTTCATATTCCTGACATTTGTGTTTCATCTTGCTCTCACTTTTTTATAAAGTTCTAATTTATCCATAGTCTTGTGTAACTGTAGCCAAATAATTTTTCTAGTACCCATATTATGGAAGAAACCTGTTCCGAAATGGCTTTCCTGGTCATTTCACCACTACTGTACTTGACCTTGTGGCCTTTGAGGTACCTTTAGATAGTGTAAATCCCTTGATGATCTGTCTGTGGTGGATCTTTCTAGGACTTGAATCCATACCATCAAGAATGCGTTCAGGTGCGTCATAACTGCCTTGCAAAGTGATAGAGGACAATTTTCAAGACAGACTTTTTAGCTTCCCTGCTGTCACAGTGTATAAAGTCAGGCTTTTTGTTTTTCTTCTTTTCAGGGGAAAATGAAGTGGGTCCACTCCTCTCTGGACTTGTTGACTTCAGTTAGTCTTGGTATCAATTAAACCTAGTATTAACTAAAAATTAGTGGAAATATTAGTATTTCCTCTATGACTGTTCTAGTTGGTGGTTGAGCTGCAGTGCAAAACTACTTCAGCTGCTCAGGTTTCCCCAAAATTACGCTAGTAATTGGCATCTATTCATAAAATCCACAGGCTGCAGCTATTTTTTCATGTGACTTACCTTGTCCTGGTATGCATCAATCTTAATATTCAAGGGTATTTCCTTTAGGGTTAATAAACCTTTCAACTTTCATTCTGATATGTTATGTAAAGTAATGGAAAGGGTGACTGTTAGAACTAAGAAGAATACTGAATGACAGGAAACTGATTGTATAGGGGTTTTTATGTATATATATATTACATAGATTGCAGGTCAGCTTTCAAGAATTTATGAAATAGGATGTCAGTTTCTATAGCTACTAATACTTGGTGTAAACTAAAACCAATGTATAGTATACTTAGTGCTTCATGACCAGCAGTTTGAGCCAAATAATGCAGTGTTGAAAAGGGTATTATTAGCTACAAGATTTGAATTTCTTTAGAGCAGCTGTTCTCAAAAATACTTAAATTGTTTTGGTTTGAGCTGTGATTTTGTGGTTGTTTTAGTTCTCCCATCTGATAAAACCTATTTGCTGTTATTCTGAAGAAATACTTCAGAATGAAGAAAAAAAGTGTTGTGAGCTTTCCTTTTTAATTTGCTTGGAGCTCTGGCATTCATATAGGAAAATGGAGAGATTTTAAGTCATTTTCAGAAGTAACATATGCACTCTGACACCTAGTGTTGGGGGTAATTTATGCATCATGTGCTATTACCAAGATGTCTTTAATCATTTCCTTAAAATTCATTTGACATCTGCAAAGACTGTTTTTGCTTTGTTCGCATTAT
Organism: Origma solitaria; assembly: GCA_013397895.1. NCBI lineage: Eukaryota > Metazoa > Chordata > Aves > Passeriformes > Acanthizidae > Origma > Origma solitaria. The sequence goes on along the minus strand of VZRL01004325.1, from coordinate 830,402 downwards.
AGCTGCAGAGCAATCTTTGTCATTTCGTGCAATCTTTAATCTTTTTATGCAAATTGCTGTCCCTGTAATAACCTATTTAGTACTTGAAAGTTAAATACGACAAACTTCATAGCAAAAGAAAAGTTTAGATTTTTAGTTTGTTTTTCCTTTCCTTCCTTCCCGCAGTCATTCATCCTCCTTTACCATATTAGTAAAATTAGTGTTCACCTTCTGTGACGTTGCCCTTGAAAGGAACAGGCTTAATTGTGTCACAAAAGGCCTGTCCCATGTCCCTTTTCATGTAGACTGAATCTGCCTGCTTGGAATTTTAATGATTTTGTAATAATAGAATTGAAATTAGAAAAACTGAGGGCATTAAAAAGATATCTGCAAGTAACTTCTTTAATGGAAAAATCTCTCATATTTATTTATAATCTTCTAGAAAAAATGCAGATTATGTTCTTCAGGTTATTACTGGTGGACTGACTGGTATGTAAAGCCCCTGAGTAACCTCAGAGCACACCCAAGGACTTTATTAGTAAAAAGGCTACTTTAACCATATTGGATGTATTTTAACTTTTTAACATCTTTGATCTCCTGTTTTGGAGGGTTTTATATTTTTTTGAAATAAATTTTTTTTTAAATCTTTAAGAAATCTGTATTAAGTTGTGAATGTGCTTCAGTTTGAGTACTAGAAAAGAAAATCATCAAAAAAATAAGGAATACCGTTTTTATTTAAGCATACCTGAATTAAAGTTTTCACTTGGATCAGAAGTACACCTTTGAAGCGAGTCTGCCCTGGATGCACAACTGCTCATGTGGGGGAGTTCAGCTTTCAGAACCAGGAAAGATCTAGCCTGAAATAATGCTTTTCCACGAAATACATGTTTCAGATTCTGACCACCAATTGATTTACTCTGGAGATCTGCTACTACTTCACTAGTGCTGATGTAGTCCTGGTGTTTGGATGCTCCGCAGTTAATTCAAATTCTGAACTTATGAAAAATAATTAACTGCAGCATTGTCAGATTAGTTAGGCCGTGTGTTCATTACTAATAACTTCCATTTAGACACTCTAGATCTATTTTTATGTGACAAAGAAGCCTGTGATATGGCCTTATGCGTTTCGCGTAAATAGGAAAATGACAGATCAGAAATGCTGAGATGAAAGAAAAGTGTTGAACCAAAAAAATAGATATTTCTCAGTAGTGTTTCTAGTGCTGATAAATTTGCAAATGACGTGAGAATTCTCTGCAGATCCGATGCTGTCTTGCAAGGCATGAATATGTTGATGAGTTAGGCATGGAAAGAAATTATGAAAAAATATATTTTTAAGTTGGGAAGATTGTTTTCATGAAAATCCATTCAGAAAATCTGACACGACCCTAAATTTTTGTTGGTGGGGTTTTTTGGGGGTTTCTTTTATTTTGGCAAAGGAGGCTGGGGCTCACTGTTGCAGACAGCACGTGCTCAGGGTACAGGTGGTGTGTGTCTCTCAGGCCAGCGGAGCACACGTGGAGGAATTTGAGGCTGCTGAACAGCGTCAGTTTCAGGCAAGCATAAGAGCCTGCTGGGAGATACTGGATAGAAACAAGGATACTTAAAAAGGAGACTTCCAAGTTTATCACAAAGTAATGCTGTCACACAATTATAGATGCTCGTCTCATGGCTGGAGAGAATTAAGATGCTGCGGAGGGAAGAAGTGGCAGTAATGGTGCTGCCTTTGGGGAAGATCATCTTGTATCTGTTTGACCTGAGGACAAGTCTTGAGGAGCAGAAATCTGAAAGGCAGAAGCAGCCTGTAGCAGGGGGTGATTCAGTTACTGCAGCTCTGCGTAGGCTGGATTTGTAGCTCCAAAGAGGATTCCTGTGGCACCCTGAACTGCCTGCATGATGCCCACCCATTTGGCCAGGCATTCTGTGGGAATGCCACGAGCACCTGGTGGTGGTGGTCCTTGGGTGTTGATTTTTGACCCAAAGCTGTAATTCTCATGGGTGTAATTAATACATGCATTTTTAAATGTCAAAATATATCTTCTATTCTCTTTAAGGAAATTGAATTCACAATGAGAAGTGATTGTTTACAATATGTAGAAGAGGTACTGACAGAAAATGAATGTATTTATTGAATATGCATGAAATTAATCAATAGCCTGCAGCTATTGACATTTGATAGCAGAGTTTAGTATCTTAATATTAGAGGTGCATTTCAGTTATGTTCTTATTTCTTGAGAATTTGGAGAAGTGTTACAGGATTTGCTTTTAACATTTTCTGGCAGAGATTATTGCAGGTAACTTCTGTCAGGTAACAAAAGGAATGCATCATCCTTAATGGTGGCCTGTACTTGTCAAGGCATGTCATCCTGGTGAGAAAAGGGAAAAAAGAGAGTAATTTGCTCTTTGTGCTAACAAAGTACTAAACCAAATTTATGTATAATTTCAGGTATATTGAATACTTTAAAAATCAAAAGGATTTATTTTCTCAAAAAATCTCATTAAAATGCGTTGTAATAATGGAGGGAGATAACCTGAACAAAAAGTAACAAGGATTGTTTTATATTCAGTGATCAAAAGTTTTCTGTAGGCTTTTTTTCCTAGAGGTCACGGCATCAAACATCGGCTTTATTGAATGTTTCTGGTTCAGTCTTGGCTTTCTGGTATTTCTTTCCATGATCAGGTTTAGATTAAAATTGAAAGATAACACTCCTAAAGGGTGTAAGCATTACGCTTAAACCTAGAAAAAAAGAAGTATTTTATCAAGTATATGAATTTCATTTTAACAAACACAATGTAATTTTGGACCAATCTCATAAAGAAAAATCTCTGTCCTTGAAATTTTAGATGGGAACCTTGGCAACATGTGCATTCCTGGTTTCTGTACTACTTTCATATAAAAAATTATAGAATGGCATATTGCTGTGTGAAGTGCAAATTGAACAAAATGAATTATCTCAAACACAACACTGAAACAGTAAGAAATAGAAAAAATAGCTAAAATTTATGAAGCAAGAGATGGAAGCAAACCATCTTACAAATCAAACCATCTTCATTCTGACAAAAAAGTTTAAAAAGATATGTTGTTAGGAGGGGGTAAAAATTACAAAATGAAAGATTTAAGAGGAAGTTTTTTGATAACTGGTAACTAGGAGAATAAACTACTTCAATTAAAGCATCCTTCATCAAAGATTATTTAGATTTGCTAGATTTTGTTGCTGACACTTGTGAAAAAATTGAATGTGAAAGTCGAAAGGTTGACTCTATTTTGTAATATTCTGTGTTTAAGTTGTGCCGTATGGAGCACTTGTAAGAACTGGGGCTTTGCACTTTGTCTTTCCATTGTCTTTATCAGAAGCTTTATAATCAGATATTAATATAGCACAACAAAAAAATTGTTTGAGAATTGTGTATGATTGCAGCAGCTTTTCTCCTGAACTCACATCCTGGGGTTTTTTATGGATTCTGACTGCTTCCCCATATTTGGAATTCAAACATTGCCTAATAATTATTTTATATAAGATTGTGAGTTGCAAACTTCCTGTAGTCCTCTAATTACATTCTACTTCCTGTTTTTGCTAGTGCAGTCAGGATGACTTTAATGCAAATAATGTTTTGAGTTTTCAGTATTTTCATAGGATGTGGCTGACAAGCACATAACCTTCCTTGAATGTGGGCTCTCACGGGTCAAAAACCACAGTGTATATTAAGAATAGGAATGAGTGTCTGTGCTCTTAAATTCCGTTGTAGAGATACAGCTATGCACAGTGGGGTATTGTGAAGTAGCTCGTGGCTGCTTAAGGATTTTAGTCTCCACCAATTTCAGTGGAACAAAAAGTTAAAAAGGAGTGAAGTGACATTTTGCCTGTGGAGAAGTGAAGGATGCACACGAAAGGAGCTACAGGGTAAGGGTATGGTTTTTTTAATCAGGTCTGTGCATCTGGTATATGTAATAGTGTCTGAATTCTCAAGAAGATCGGTTTATTTAAATGTTGATTAAGGAGGAATTCAGGGGTGAGATTAGGTAGGGTTTCGGGATTCCTTATTTGCAAGGTAAATACTGTATTTAGCCCACAGTTGAGGGTAGCACATGATTTCATCATCAGTTCGTAATGAAGTAAATGCTATTACCAGTTCTGTCCTTTCTGTCACTTGGATTTCTTCCTAATAGAGTTGCCACTGATTTACATGGTGTATCCACTGTGATTACTAAAATGAAGATCACCCCCAGAGGCTGGTGATCAGTGGTACAAAGTCTAATTGGAGGGCAGTAACTACTGATGTCCCCCCCTGGGTCCGATCCTTCCTTCATCCACTGGTTCATTAACAAGCTGGGTGCTGGGGCATGAGCAATTTCACTGATGAGACCAAACTGTGAGGAGAGGCTGACACACCGGAGGGTTCTGCTGCCGTGCAGAGGGATCTGGAAAGGCTGGAGAAAGGGGCTGACCAGAGCCTCATGGAGATCAACAAGGGAAGAGCAAAGTCCTGCAACTGGGGGAGCACAAGCCCAGGCCACCAGAACGTAGATGTTTTTCCCTTATCTCTTGTGTTCATATTTGAAATTGAAACTATGAACAGTAAATTTGTTTGCTCAGTTGGAGGCCAGTTTATTCAAAAAGAGCTTTGACACACTGAGGAGGACACTGCATCATTAATTCTCAGAGTTTTGAGTTTTAGAAAGAGATGCAAAAGATACGGTATGGTGCAAGTGTTGTGGATCAATCCCAGCTGGCAACTAAGACAGCTGAGCATTCAATTCCCCCACGGTGGGATAGGGGAGAGAATCAGAGGGGTAAAAACTATGAAAGTCATTGAGATACAGACAGTGTAATACATTAAAAAAGAAAGTGGTGCACAGAAGCAAAGCAAAACAAGGAATGGATTCGCTGTTTCCTGTGGTTGGTCTGGTGTTCATCCATCTCCAGGAAAGCATGGATCCATTGCATGTAATAATGGTGACTAGGGAAGAAAAGTGCCTTCACCCTAATGATCTTCCTCTTCCTGTTTTTTCCCCAGGTTTATATGCTAAGTATGATGCCATATGATGTGGCATATCCCTTTGGTCAGTTTAGGGTCAGTTGTCCTGGCTGTGTCCCCTCCCAACTGACTCCTTTTACAGCTGCTAGAATAGGTGGTGAATTCTTCAAAACATTCATGTTCACTGTTTAATGTTTCATATTTCGTTTTAGAGAATACTATGGACACATGCATGCCATAAAGATTGCTTTATGTGTTAATCATTTTTGTCAAGAGACTAATTTGACATGTAGAACCAAAATATAACCCCATACTAGCTACTGTGAACAAAATTACTCAAGCCAAAATAAGCACAGCAACAGAGAGTAGATTGGTACAGAACATAGAGGAAAATTTTGTCAAGGCAAAGTCACTAACACAGGAGAAAAAATATTGCTGAGTACAGCATTCAGAAGATTACACAAGTAAAAATAGAATCTGCTAATATTTAGCAGAGTCATTTGGTTTGTGTACTGCTTCCCTTTGTGTGTCCTTTGTTGATTGGCTTTTTTTTTCTGCTACTAAGAGATTTTCCAGTGCTTTTGCTATTCTGAATAATGAGTTAGTGGTATGTGAGAAACCAGAAATATCTTATTGAGGAACTATGTGCATCTGATGTAAAAAACCCAGTGCAGCATGTTTCTTTTAAACTGTTGGCATCTACGTAATGTTGTATGACTTCTGATTCAAAGCCAACATCTGTCTTGCTAGGAATGCAAGCAGAGCTCACTGGTACACTGAAATCTCATAAATTAAGGCAGCAGTTTCCTTTCTGTGTGGCTTTGCCTTTTTCCTGCTCTTTCGCAGTCATAAATTAGCTAATACAGCAGAGTATTTGAAATTTTGACAGGTTATTTCTGTTCCATTTCGGTGGTTTTAACATGTTATCTGAAGATGATGACAGCCAGTGCAAAATGAGCAGGTGTGGCTAGGAAAGGGTAGGATGAAGGATCTTGGGGTTTTGCTTCGAACAAAATAGTAATTTGGTGGGAGCTCTAATGTGGAACTGTGACACTTTGAAAGGTATTGCATGCTGACCGCTGTAACTTAGACATTATTTTTTAAAGATGAATTAAGTGTTTCTCTTCCTGGGGTAAAGAAGTCATCTAACTGGAAACAACTGGATGTTTTTGAAGTTAAGTTGGGATAGAACTAAGCGTGTCATTAAGGATATTGCATAATTCAAGGACACTCTCTTGGACATTTTTGCAAACACCTGTAGTTCCCCCAACCTCATCTGACATACCTTTTTAAGTGTGGAAGGAAGTAAAAATGTGTTTACATCTATGTGAAAATATTTTAGCCTATTTTAATTATTTGAGTGTTGGGGGGGGTGGAGGGGTGTTGTAATGTATAATATCACTCTGCTTTTCCATTACTCTCTGTTTAAATCTCCTGGAAGTGAAATACCACATTATCACATGGTTTTGTTTGCCTTTGAGTGTGCAGAAGACTGTCACTATTTTGGAGGGGTTCTGATCTGTTCTGATCCAGGGCTGATAATTTCTCTGTTAGCGTATGTTTGCTTAACAGGTGATTCAGAGTCCTTTGGTTTGGGAGCTGAATTTACTATATTAAGTAGAGAGAAATACAGTGTGTTTTAATGTGTTTGGAGTGTAATGGGTTCGACATAAACTTTACTTTCTTTTTCCTGTGCTTAAGGATATCACATTCTATGTCTTTTTCTTTCTCAGTTGTTATTTTCCTTCTCTATTTTTCTTTATTTCCTGTCTTTTTTCCTGAAATAGCCCCAGCATCATTTTAGCCCTTTCATAAATAACAAAATATAAACTTAGGGAAGTAGTGCACATCCTTAAACAAAACTGAGGAAAACTAGTATTGTTTGTTGAATTATTCAGTCATTTTGTCTACTGGTCTTGAAGAAAGAGTGGTCAAAGAACAGCTGTTCAGGCAATCTGAGGTCACTTCTGCAGTTTATACATTCCATGGTAGCTTTTCCATATCTCATTTCTACCCTCTTGTTCTATGGACACTTAGAATTTAGCAGAAAGGTTGAACTTCACAGAATTTTTTTAACATAACATTAAGAAGTCAGATAAAATAGTCCTTTTTCCAAGGAGCTAAACCTGTCTGTGCTATTATTCTGTTTTACAGCTCACATTGAGTTTCATCAGTGTGGCTTAATACAGTGCTGTTAATAATGCAAAGCAGCTTCCATAACAATTTTTACAGCTCATGAATCTTTATTCTGAAACAGTTTTAAAGAAGTTGCCAGTGAGGTTTTTTAAAATCCTCGTGTAAAACTCACTTGTTCTTATGAAAAATCTTTTCCACCAGCTACTTTATTTCTGTACCTAATCTGAAAGACTTGAAACACATAGTTTATGATTCATGAAATTGATATGAACATTAGAGCTACTGGCATAGGTGGTATCAAAAATAGTACTTCTCTAAAAAGATAATTTCTCATTCCCACATTGATAAGCCCCACATGCACACAGCTGCTACTTTTTTTTCGTCTGGTTCATCAAATTCTGATAAGTGAGATTTGAATACCCATCTGATGAAAATTGTCTGCGATTTTGATTTTCTTAGCCATGAAAAGATTTTTACTCCAATTATTCTTAGTACTGAAAATGAAAGATTAACTTTCCATTTTTGTTGTGGAAAAATAGCTCTTAGCTGCAGTAATTCACACTACTGATATTTAATATTTAACTTGGAAGAAGGAGAGCAAATAATACTTTACAAAGTATTTTGTGATGCATTTTTTCTGCTTAAAACATGAAGAAACAGGAATCATGAGTGTTTATGCATGGGCTCCTGAGATGTTAACAATATCCCTCTATTTTTGAGGTCTTTTAGAAAAATGGTAAAGATTAATGTGCTGGGATGAGGGAAAGGGTAGGAATATTTAGGTTTTTCATAAATTCCACATGCTGTGCTCAGATTCTGAGGTTGGAAAGTCATATGTTTTTAGTTGTCTTAAAGCAGTAAGTTTTGGTTTTGGTTGATTCCTTTTGGACTCTCTAAATCAACTGAAGTTTCCAGCCTCTAGAGTTTTTTAGCCTTTTTTACTTCCATTACATCTACAATTAAGATGAAAAACAGTGACAGCATTTACTATAAATACTCCCTCCTGATCTAGGAAGAGTAAATAATGTGACAGAGAACATGAGATAAGTAAATAACAGCGATGATAACAGAGGTCTTACTTATTCATACTGTGTGGGAACCTGATCAGGATTTCTTCACTCTTCCTCTTTGAAAAATCTTGCTTTGGAGTTTGGGTAAGAATCTTGGTTTTGTTTGGTGATCCTCTGAAACTGAATACAAGCACAGGTGGCATTTTTTTTCTCCCTTTTTTCTCTCCTATTAGAAATGGTGAGATTTTTAGAACAAAATGTTTAAGCTGAGGCTCATAAATTCATATCTCATTCTCAAAATGCCTGTTTTTAAAAGTTTAGTATCTAATTGCCTCACTGCTGGTTTTTAATTTGAAAAAATACCATTTTAGAATTCTTAATGATTTAAATTATTACTGAGAATTATAGAAAAATAATGCTAAGGGAATTTGAACACGAAGTATTAGTTCATGGTTATGTTTTCTATTTTATTGAAAGCTGTTATAATTTACTTCAACTAATTTGTAAGCCTTCTTCCTGGCATAGTAATTTGTGATTTCTTTGATGTGGTTTCTCCTAATGAAGGGCGATGAGCAGGAGGAAAACTGCGCTTACGTATTTTGAAGATGTTTAGGGTAATAGTGATAACATTTCAGTCTCATAGCTCAGAAAAGAAAAATGAGATTGCATTTTCTACAGCAGCCGTCTGCTGTTCAAACTGTGTTCTCAGTGGCTTGCACACAGCTCCAGTACCTGCATCCTCTCTGAAGAAAGGCGTGCTGAACAATTGATTCCTTGCTGATTGTTCAAGATTTGAACCTTCTCATGGTCCAGGGAGCCATGAAACTTACTAATTTTTGCATTGTAAAATGAATGCAGCATATCCAGGAAAATAGTACTACATATGCAGAATATTTTACAAATAAAAGGAGACATTTCTGATTATTTTAATGTATTTGTTTTCTCAGTTGAAGGTTTTATTTCTTTAATTACTGAGCTCTTTGGGGTTGTTTTTTGTGAGTTACAGTTGGCTTTTGAAATAACACTTCTCTTTGAAAACGCTTATCTTTATTGAAATCAAAGTGTAGTTGCACAGAGTCTGGAGAGGTAGCGACTGGCAAGCTGGTGCATCTAAAAACCTTCAGTGTGATGAGTGTTATTAAGTTCGTGGCTATTGGGGAAGGGTGTCAAGGCTGACCAAGTTCTCTGCTTTGTAAGCTGACTTTTTGACAGTTTGATTCTCGGTGTTTGGCCAACAGATGTAGCAGTACCTCCAAAGGTAAGGTACAGTGATAGGATTCCAAACATCTTGTTAGTAAACCTGTGCTTGAAGTGTGGCATTCATGTAATTCAGTTTCTCCTCCTGGGGGAAGCCAGAGGACAGAAATAAAGTGGAATGTGGTAAAGCTTGTGGATTTCCCAATTAATTCCATTTGGAAATAAGGTGTATAATTAAGATTACAAATGAATATCCTCGAGTGGTAATTTGCGTGACTGACTTTGTCTGAAGTGCTTTTATATTCTGTGGTCCAAAATTAACAAGAGAAAAATCTGAACAAGTGTAAGGTAAAGAGAGATTTATAGCGATGTCACCGGACAGGGATGCATCATAAACAGCTTCCTTTTGGGTGAAATTGTAATGGGTGTTAATAGTCTCAGGAGTTCTGTTTGCAGTCATTCAGATTAGTTTGATTAGGTACAAAAATGTGGTGGATTTGCTCCATTTGATTTAGAAGCAATGTCATTGAAATGAAAATTTCTGTGACTTGGACTGATGTGCATGTAAGTGTCTGTTGATCTATACCTACATTCAAGAATATTTCTTATGTCCCATTTTGCTGTCACACTTCTTTTGTAACTTTCAATATCTTTTGCATACATGATTAATATGGAGAGTAATGGAATTTGACAGTTGGAAAAATACTTACATTCTATTCACCATCAGAACTAATCACTTAGAGAAGATAATGAACTTCATGATCAGGCAGAGACGTGACTTTATTCCATAACCTTTGTTTCTGATGTGCTAGTATTTATCCATTGATTGGTGTGCCTTATTGATATCTTTAATTATTGAGAGCTAGTCAGATTATTGAATGATCTCATATTAAACTCAGGGCAATTCAAGCAGATTTAGTAGCATAACAAACTTGCAGTAGAAAGTCTTGTTATTGTCCACCTTACTATGCTGTTCATATAATAGTGTATTAATTAAAGGGAATTATCTGAACCATTGACAATTTGTTTTGAACCACTATTTAAATTAATATCCAACACATTGTAGATTATGAAATTGGGTTTGTTTCTTTTTTAATGCCTGATTTGTACACTGGCATGATGTAGACGACTCTCTCTTCTGATAGATTTTTTTCTTACTGTCTACTGAGGAAACTGCTTTTGTGCAGTTTATAGAAGTTACATCAAACAAAGTTGATCAAACTTTGAATAATTCTTTGATTGTGAAAAATTTGGCAGAACCACAATAAAGTAATGAATGAGTTACAGTGGTAAAAGAAATGACTGAAGGTTTTCATAAAAAGTACAGGTAGTGATTAGTGTACAGATACAATGATAATAAATCCTTCAGCAGATAATTTGATTCTAGTTTATGATGCTATTTTCTTTGGTTAGTTCTCTGAAGAATTATCAGATTTTTTTCCTTCATAAACAAACTTTTGAAATGTCATATTGTCAATTTATTCAAAAAGTTGTTCACTGAAGTACTGAATCCTTGGATTTAAGCAGTAAAAAATCCATTAAATTTTAGTTCCATGACTTTTTGGCTTTCCTACACTTACTTCAATGTTCATAATTACATTATTACCTCCAAGTAGTAACTTTTGTGGGTTTTGGTTTTTGTTTTTTTCTTTACAGCTTTCTTTGCAAATTGTTTTCTTAAACTTGATTTGTATTATTAAAGGAAAGTGTGCAGTTTGAGGACACTTCTTATCTACTTGTACTATAATAGCTTCTGAATGAGACATTCATTCAGCAAAAAGCGTCTATCAAAAGGAGGAGATGAAGGAAATACGTTTCTTATGATGTTTGATCAGTGAAGCAGTAGTTTTAATCAATAATTTTGTCTATAGGAGAAAAATAAATTATTGGATACTGAAAATTTCCTCTTAAGTCACCCAGTGTCCCACCCAGGGAAGAGAAATGGCAAAGGTTGGATCCCATCGTGCAGCATGGTGGTGTGGTGCAGGAATTCTCTTGGGGGGGAGCTGAGAGGCGTGTGCTGAGAGTTTGGGTTAATGGAGGCATTCAGAGAGTCTCGAGAATGCACACTGTTCACACTTGTGACTTTGTGCTTATGAACAAATGCATAGAAATCACAATAGCAATGATCTCCACCCCTTTTTTTAATTTGCTGAATTCGTGTTGTACAGAAAATCTCCAGAGGCGATTACTCCATTTCCCTGGGAAGTTTACTCCAATTCCTAACCGCTCTGTCAGTTTTCTAATTTCTCATCTGAACCTCCGCTGGCACAATTTAAGGCCTTTTCTTCTACTCCTTTCACTTTGGACGTGGCAGAAGGGAATGACCCCCACCTGACTATAGCCTCCTCTGACAGTGAGGGCTCCCCTGAGCCTCCTTTGCTTCAGTGAGCACCCCCAGCTCCCTCAGCCGCTCCTCATCAGACCTGTGCCCCAGACCCATCCCCAGCTCCGTTCCCATCTCTGGACACACTCCAGACCCTCAATGTCCCTCCTGAATTGAAGCTCAGCAGAGACAGATGGTCACTGCCTGGACAAAATACTTTATCTGACATGTGTTATCTTTCCAAGCAGTTGCCTGTGGTATTTCAAGGTTCCAGAGAAGATGTAAGAGATGAAAATACGCGTCTTGTTGAGAAGTGGAAAGATCAGTTCATTTTCATGTGTACTGAAGAGAAAAATGTGGGAGTTTTTTTCATGTAGTAATAAGTTACTTCATATACTAAAATGAAGTTTTCTTACCTCATTTTCACTTGAGAAATTGTTAAACACAGGGTGCTAGATATAATTTCCAGAGTTTGTGTGGAACTTTTCATAGTGCTCATCTACCTACATAGTGTCACATTTTAGGCTTAATTTCTAATAAAAATTTGCTATGTGTTTTCACTCACTTTTTTATTGTATAGCAAGCTTTCTAAACTCTTGAATTATAAATGCTTAGCTGTAAAACTTCTTGGTATGCTTGTGATTGAGTGTTCTAAATGTAATACTTCTTCAGCTCCATTTCGACTGAAATATATCTTAGATAAACTGTAGCTTACATATTTGCACAGACTGAAAATTCTTCTTTCTTTTTCATAGGATAAGAAATGGGTTCTCAATCATGAAGATGTCACACTGGGGGAATTACTGGGCAAAGTAAGTAATAAAATGAGCTAAATAACATTTGAGTAAGTATATTGAAATCGTTAGGCCATTTCTGTATACCTTATCTTTTAAATTACTGTGGTGTGCAATTTTTATATCAATTTTTTTTTTTACATAAATACAGAAGACAGCCTTGTGCTTTAAACAGATGTAAATCACACTTAGTAGTAAACATTATAATGGCTGTGCTGAAAATATTTAACTAGAAAACATTTTTCTTTTTTGGAAGGGTTTTGAACTAACTAGCTTTCTGTAAAGTATGATGTGGCTGTTTTACTTTCTGTAGTCTGAGAAAAATGTTGCAAAACAAATAAAAATGTGGAGAAACAGGTACGTATTTATGTATTTGTACATAAAATTTGATATAATGAGGTGACTAAATCAATATTTCTTAAAACAGATGGTAATTGCTTGTTCAGGATTATTTTCATTCATTCACTAATAAGCGTTAGATAATTTCACAATGTTATTTGTATTAAATTAATTCTTGTGTTGTTTATAAATTTGTAGTTTACAAATTCTGCCTAGGAGCTACAACTCTTTAAAATTAGGCAAATTCCTCACACTTTTGGCACCTTTTCACCTGCAAAGACCATTGTGTGTGCTACTCTGGACACAGTGTTCGAAAAAGTTTTCCAAAAACTGAAAAATAAGATTAAATGGGGAGGAGACAAATCAAAGCAGTAATTGCCTTCTTACTATGATGCACACAAAAAAATTGGTAAAAAATTCAAGAAATTGGGGAATAAAATACTGTCATAAAATTCTGTTACCTGGGATAAAATCTCTTTGGCAGTGTATGATGACAGAAAGTATGACCAGACTGAGCTGAGTGTGCATTAAAGGCAGATACTGCAGGATCTTCACATTCTTGAACAAGATAATATCAAGGGAGAAAAATAAAGATGTTCCAGGCATAAAAAAGCTTTGACTTGCTTACAACTATACATCAGTTTTTATGTGTAAAGACAGTTAAAGCAATTTGAAAATAATTTTAGTGAATTCAGTGTACAGGTGTATTGCATGCCTTTGGCAAAAAGCATTTTTAACATTTAATAAAGGCAACTCAGAATTTTAAAGTGATTATAAAAGGATGTTCTTTAAAGAAAAGGGTACACGTTAAAAACTTTCTTGGAACACAGTATAAATCCACTATGCATCCATCTCTAAAAAGGCATAGTCATACTTAAAAAGATGAGAATGACACAAACATCAGCATCTGTATGACAAAAAGTGAAATCAACTATAGCTATTCACCACAGAAGTGAGAAATCTGAGAGTCTGCAAAATGTTGAGCAGCCTGGAAAAGGTGAGGAAGAAATCATAAAAGTTTAATGTGTAAAAGATGCAAACTTTAGAAAAGATGATTTTCCATCACATCATGAGTGAATGGTCAGTTTATTTACTCAGTATTAACTCTGTAACACCCACAAAATGAAAGTTGCATAATCAGAATGTGTTGCACTAAAAATCGTGTATTTAATAATAATTCGCAATATTTTCAAAAAAGAAGTAAAGCACTTTCAAGACTTATATAAAGCTTAGGGGTGGATTCAGATTTCACTCTTAAATATTTCTCACCAGAAGGGTAGAGGAAAAGTGGGCTGGGAGGAGCTCAGCTGCTCACCTTGGGCGCCTCATGCCATTTCAGATGTGAGAGATCATGTGCTGGCTACGGGAAGTGCCTTAGAAGGGCTGTCAGAGATCTTAAGCTGCATCTTCCCTGTCCCAGGGTACAGAAAAAAATTCCAGAAAAGTGTTTAGCCCTACATTTCTTCCCTTGTTACTGGAAACACATTACTGTTTTCCATCCCTGAATCTGTCTCCCTTTTTTGTCATCTTTCTTTGGCAACACTATATTCAGCTCTGTGATGTAATGAAATCTTCATCACTCAGGAAAGGAAAGAAAACATCTCCAGCAGAATTGTTTGAAGTCACATGCAGCCCCATGTACCAGGACACAGAAGTGTAATACATGTGGAAATGAATCAGACATAGTTTTAGAATTCAGTTGTGCTTATTCTTTGGAAAATACAAACCTTAACTGGAAGTATGAGATCTATAGTTTCCTTCTTGTTTTCTTCTTTTGAGGGTTTTTTCACTGATAGCAGTATTTTGTTTTATGCTTCACAATTTCCTTCTTCCTTCAGTTTGTGTCCTAATTAATTTTCCTTTGTTTTTATTAAATTAGAAGTGCATCTGGTGGAGACTATTTTATGGTATTTATTACTTCTGTTTTCTTCTGTGAAAGCTAAAAAAAAAATATTAACTTGCCTTGGGAATATGTTGTTCACTACCTAAAATGTCTGATTATAAAAGGAGTTACTTTCTAAAGTCTAGTCCAAATGGGAAGCCTTACAAATTTGCCTTTATAAAGCAGTGCTGAGCTTAGGTTTTAAAGAAATTCTGATTCACCAGCCACAACAATACATTTTGCAGTGGATTTAATTTATGATAAAAATTAATATTGTTTCCATAATTCTTCCTTTGTACTTTTTTGTATATGTGAGAATGTTTATGTTGTTTTGATGTGTTTTGTCCTAGTTTTTGAGACCATTTTTTGGTCTCTTGCAGGACTGCAAGTTAAAAACTGTTCAGAAATACAATAGTGTGAAAACAAAAGAGTGCAGGAGCAAGAATATGAAAAACAAAGTATTAGAGTCAATGCCAGTTGATTTTCAAAGTTACTAAGAGATTTTTTGAGAAAATTCTAATTACTTAATTAATGGTGGTTTTTTCCTCTTTCCGGCAAGGTCAAACCAGAACTCATGTGCTGTGTTCCTATAATAGATGTACTATGTCGCAGTGAACTGCTTTTATTAGGGCAGATACTCGAGAAAAATCTCATTTGGCTTCATAAGCACATTCCAAAGTTCTGTACTGGTTTTCATAGCTATCTGCATTATTTTTTCTGGCAATTTGTTAAGATACTCTTTACTTAGAAATACTTTTTTTCTCCAATTTCAGGGTAATTTTGGTGAGGTATATAAAGGAACATTAAAAGATAAAACTCCTGTTGCTGTAAAAACTTGCAAGGAAGATCTTCCTCAGGAACTGAAAATAAAATTTCTGTCAGAAGCCAGGTAGGTTCTCTAAAATTACTTGAAATAAAAACTTGTGGAGTTCTTTTCTACTTTTACCAGTAGGTGATGCATTTACAAAACCTGACCGTCAGAAAAGCTCAAAGAAGCAGTAGTCAAACTCTTCCTTCCTTTGTCTCCCTGAGTACATTCCACAACTGTCGCCCTGGTAACTAAACATGGGCATTTTTAACGTGTAAATGCAGTAGCATCTGCGCTTACTGAAACCATCTCTTTGATAAGGCAAGCCATGCCTGTGAAAGAAAACTTTGTTGTCTCAAGTGTTTTCATTTAGAACTTCTAAGATGTGCCATGAGGACTGGGATAATAAGACTGGAGGATGTAAATGTTAATTTAAGTGTGATTACACCAGGCCTAACTCCTGCCTTACATGCATGGCTAATAAAGGTGATCAAATGTATCTGGGTTACTTTTTTAAGTGGGGTATAAACCCCATTTATTAATTTTCTGTTTCTAAGAAGAGTTTGCTCCAGTGGAGGTGTTTTATGCTGTGTCAAACAGCATGTGATTACATGCTTATTTTTCAAAGTACAGTCATGGCACAATGTGCAAAATATTCTGAGTGTCATCTGATAGGGATAGGTAGGTTCTGAGAC
Source organism: Origma solitaria (assembly GCA_013397895.1). Taxonomy (NCBI): domain Eukaryota; kingdom Metazoa; phylum Chordata; class Aves; order Passeriformes; family Acanthizidae; genus Origma; species Origma solitaria. The sequence goes on along the minus strand of VZRL01004325.1, from coordinate 814,262 downwards.
CCCAGGCAGAGGAGTGTCTTAATGTCATAATTTTTAAACTAGCTTTCTCCCTCTGGCTATGAATCTTCATATGTTTCAATTTTTTCTCCCAAACTAGTGTGATCAATATTGAAAAGTAAAAGATACTATCTACATTTATAAAATGAAGATCAGCCACCCTATCTATTGAATCATTTTAAAAACCTTGTAACTTGGCAACTGCAAAGATGTGTCATTTGTTGAGCAGCTTGACACTAATGGAAAAAAATGATCGGAGAAAATGGAATGTGGTATTTTTCACTAAATATGTATGTACCAGGTAGGCTAGTATTGTTCTCTTGATCCTAGGAAAAAAGGGAAAAAGAGGCGGTGCTTTGAGTCAGCAAATACAGAAGGAACATTTAAGTTACAAGATCTTTGTAGAATTTTTTTCTTGCTCTTCATTTCATTTACAAATCATAGCATGCTGTTTTAGGCTGGAAATGTTCTTATTAAAGCATTGTGTCAAAAGATGTAAATGTTTTCATTTAATACTTAAAATTTCTGTCCTTATAGTCTTTTAAAACTTATTGTCTTAGTTAATCTCTCAAAGTAAAGTTGAAAAAAGTGTGCTTTTGAACAGTGCAGCAGGGAAGTATAGAGGCACACTGTGCATACTGTTTTGATGTAGCTCTGCTTCTGGTCCACCACTGAAATGCTGTTTAAATACAAGGGTTCTTAAGAAACTGCAAACTTGTCAGACAGTTTTTCAATTATGTAGACAAATGTCATGTAGACAAATGGTAAAATTACAATGAGAATAATCTTTGATTTATTAGTGAATCAGTATGCCTTCCATTTCACACAGAGTGATGATTGCTCTGTTACATTGACTTTTTTCTTTGATAACAGCAATGACATCTTCTATTAAAATAGCATTAAAGGTTTAAGATACTTTCCTGTAATATTTAATCAGTTTGTACAGTAAAGTTTATTAATATAATAAACTTATTGTGTGTTTTGCAGAATACTCAAACAGTATGATCATCCTAATATTGTAAAACTTATTGGAGTTTGCACTCAACGACAGCCTATTTATATCGTTATGGAACTTGTTCCAGGTAATTGTTTTTTTCCTTTTTTTGCAGCATATTTTCATAGGTTTCCTTGTTTCCATAGTGTAAAATATATTGTCTTTTATTTACCTTATTCTACATTCTTGTGACTGACCTCGAGTCACCTGTGTTGCAAATCTTTGGAAGTAATAGGTTCTACTAGCTTTGGAGTGGTTGAGCTCCACAAATCTGTTGAGAATTTTACTGTAGTCTTTCAAGACAACAGAAGCTTCATTTCTCTCCTGACAAGATATTAAATTCTCTTTCCTTTAACAATAGTAAGGTGGGGAATGTTAAGAAGTATTTAAGGAAACTTAATGTCTGGGTGATGTTTCAATTTTAATAACTCATATTTGGGTCACCTTTAGTAATACGCATTTTTTCATCACCAAAATGTGTTGTTCGGTTTTTGGGTTACTCTTGATTTATTTTTGGAATCGAGTTCATTTTATTCAGCAGTGGCTGGAGTGAATTTCAAATTGTTGGTATTATAGCAGTTTTGGGCAATTTTGCCTCTTTATTGATTTTCTCAGCAGCTGGAAAATGTGTTGGTTTGGTAGCCTCTAGTACTGCTTAATATGCAACACTGTATTTGTTCTATATATCTCTGGATTTGTCTTCAAAATTATACAGCAAGCTGCTTTAAGAGCCATTTTATTCAGGAAGACTTAGATTGCTTATAATTCTTGAATACTGGCCATAATATGAGAGCACGGATGAAATATTTGACCTTGTGGAGTTTTCTGCCTTTATTAAATTAGATTATATTAGATTATTGAATTTGTATGCTTGATTAACTTTATTAAAATGGAGACTGAAAGCAGTGTCCTCGGTTTTAAGGGGTACTGTAGTAATCAGCTTCTCCAGACATCTCTGAAGATAAAAGTAAATCCTGATCTTTTAACACCTTTATCATTCTGGTTCAGGTTTTTCAGAGCCTTGTACAAGTTGTTGCAACACGGTAATGCAATTGAGGAGGAATCAGTGAGAACTCTCCTCTGATTCTCATGCCTGTTTTGCAGTCCAAGTCTATATAAACATTCTTGGGTACGAATTTGCAAGAAGCTTCTTGCAAAGAGAATTGTTGCCCTGTTTTGATGGTGTGCAAACCCTGTGGGCTGTCCGCTCTGCCTGCCCCCACAGACACGGCACTGCCTCCAAACCATCACACCTTGGCACACCGAGGGACTGACCAAATCAGCAGGAAACACAAGGATCCCAGCTCTGGACAACGTGACAGGGAAAGGCCAAATCACTTATATCAGTAGAGAAGCAGTGATTATGATGTTACTGTTTTTCTCTTTTCTAATGACAGATTTGGATGAGATGACAAAAAATTATAGTTGTAAGTGCTCTGGCTTGGCATTTAATGCTGCCTTTTGAGGAGCAGGATAGTGGTAAACTTGTCTTCCATTCCACATTAAACTTCCTCAGTATCTCACTGTTTTGTCTTAAATGTGTTTATGCTTGGAGGTGTTTAAGTAGTTTAACTCTGACATTCTGTTTAACAACTAAAAATGGCAAGTTTTAACTTAGAATTGTATTCTGTGAATATATGGCTGAGAGCACATGTAATTTATAAATGTCTGGCAGTTTTTTCCCTGAGGATAAAATTAGAAGCATCTCCATAAAACAAGGAATTTCTCCTGTGTTTTCTGACTTCTGTTTAATGCTTGCAATTTTTCTGCCATTTTTATATCCCAGATACATGTAGGCTGTACACCTACTGTGTCTTTTGAGACTCTTTTGGTGTGGTTCCATAGCAGCTAATTCTGCTTTGCATTCCAGGTTCTGATTTCAATTCAGTCTTAGTTTCTTCAGGTATTAGAAATGTATATTGAAACTTACCGCTTTATTGAGAGAGGTGCTACTCTGTTAGTGATTCTGTCATAAACTGTCTCTGCAGAGATATCTTTGTTGCAAATGTAAATAGGATTAAAAACTATGTGTGTGGATAAAGACATCAGTGAAAACAATGAAGGTTGCAGATGCATATTTAAGCATGTGTCCATCCCTTGTTACAGGCAAAAATAGCCCAGATGTTGCCAGCAAATAACAGAGAAACAAAGTTGTCAAAGACTGTCATCTTTTTCAGCAGACCCCTTTCCTTGGGGGGTGGTGTGGGGGTGTTATCATAAGTGACGTGTGTCCTAAATAAGAACGATACTGATAAAGATATGTCAAGATGGACAATGTAGGAAGGATCAACTGAAATAATAAATAATGTAGCATATCATCGATACGCACAATCATAGAATGGGTTGGGTTGGAAGGGACCTTGAAGACCATCCAGGTACAACCACCTGGCGTGGGCAGGGACATCTTCCACTAGACCAGGTTGGTCAGAGCCCCACCCCACCTGGCCTTGAACACAACTAACTACTTATTAGTGAGAAAAAAAACATAATTTACTTACTATTCACTTTCTGTTGGTCATGCTGATCTCACTGTACATGTCCTCCCAGCGTCAATCCATCATGGGTTATCCACTACAGAAGGAAAGACTTTGTCCTTTTCTCAATCCACCTATCAAGACACAAGGAAAAGGTCTTAATATAATGTATATGTATGTTGTATAGATTCTTTTTAAGGGATGCACATGTAGGAAAAAGCATCCAATCTCCCTGCTATTGGCCGGGTTTTTAGAGGGCCAGGTCTCTTCTCTCCTTAGTCCTGTCCTACAGGTCTTTCTTGCAGGTTCCTTTACAGGTGGGAGCATCCTGTAAGCAGCGTGTGTGCCCTGTTTATTTATTGTATAATTTAGATTTGTTACTGCTTTCTAAAAGCTGTTCTTCCAATTGTTGAAAAAATAAACTAAGTAAAATATCCTTTGTCATATATAAACAGGAGCCAAAATGTATGTAACAGCAATTTCCTTCATGTATACGTGGAAAGTTACATTTATGCAAGAAATGTGATATAAAAGCACCTGTTCGGAATTGCAATGAGAACTGCTAAAAAATAATGTATTTTTAAAAAATCCTAAACAAATTGTCCTGCCTTTCCTCCCCTCTCCTTCCCAAAATTACCATTATAGCCATGGAAAATGAATCAATAGACCATTACTATTTTTCTTATAAAAGTTTTATGTGTTTGTAAGTTGAGATCTACACACAAATCTGATTTTCAGGCTTAAGTTATGCTAGCTAGCTTTTGGGAAAGAGGAATTTAGCCAAGCAGATGGTTTTACAGTTTTTGTGATTGCATAATGGATAAATTTGCAATAACCTTTAAAGCACTCTTGTAAATTATTAATTTTTTTCTTCTTTACCTTAATGACATTGAAATACTAACTAAAAGGATAGGCAGCCCTGATCCTTACAAGGATTGAGTGCTGTACCTGCTAGATGGCTTTTCAACTACCATGTGATAATTGAAACCCTCTGAATTTTACAGTGGCATGGTTTTCTTCTGTGAAATTTTTTGTAGACTGAGACATGAGAAAACAACTCTGGCAATTATCTTTGCATTAAAACATTTTGTTAATGGAGAACTCACAGAGACTTCCTCTTCTTGTGTGACTTACAACTCTTTCTCTATGTCAACTCTTGTTCGTAGTTTGACAATACTAAGACTGTTAAAAAGACTTCTGCTTAGATAATCAGACTGCTGCAACATTAGTATCTGAAGAACTCTGAACATCATATAGGTTCCTCAAAGTTATTTTGTGTTGTAATATTCTTCCCTACTTTTTACTCCTTTATAGTGAAATGTTCTCTAAGATGGTTTGATAAGGTTTGTTGCAAAGGTCACATTTGGTGGAGGTTTTTTTTGGTGTCTTCTGATGTGAAAGTAGGAATACTGCAATATTTCATAACTTAATACAGTAACTTTTCATTAGTCTGTTGTGATACACTTCAAGTACTCAGCTTTTCCTGAGAAAGACAGAAGTTGAAAAGAGAATTGCTAATCAATTTCGGAGAAAGAAACCCTGTACGTTGAGACTTGCCAATTGCTTGGTGTTAGTATAGAGCCATGGGTTAGTATAGAGCCGTAATGTGGTAAATGTGCAACATGAGTCTTGAAGCTGTTCGGTGAGAATTGCTGCATATTTACAACCACTAATGTAGCCTTTGTCTGGGGTGATTTCTCAGGTGAGAAACACTAGAATTTTGTTTAAGAGGGCGGTGTATAGTGCTGTGTAAGAAAGAGTATAACTTTTCTGTAATGCAAAGTCAGTCTAAGAAACTGAGCATTTTACTCATATTTTCTGTGTTAATTTATTAATTTTCCTTTGCTCCTGTGTCTATTTTCCCAATGGGATTTTTGTTCTTTATTTTGCATTGTTGACCTTAAAACTGAAGAAAGAGAAATAATTATGAGGAGCTGCTTTGGTATTCATAACAGCAAAAGAGCTATTTGCCATTGTCTCTTAAGGCCACACGGGGCATAAGGAGTTTTCATAACAGCTCATTTTAGCAAATTTATATGATGATCAAAAAGACTGCCTGGAATACTGCCAGAGTCTAGACTGACAGCCTGAGACAAATGGATGCTGAATTGTTGGGGCATGGAGAAGATTACCAGGAAAATGCTGAAGGGACTGACAGAGCCTGCTGCCTGTTCTTTTCTTTTCAGAGGGAGCTCAGCATTTTTTCATGGAAAAAGACAGGAAGTGAAGAAACGAAAATGCCCTTCTCTTTTACCCATTCTAACTGTTATCTTTCTGGCCCCAACATCTCTTTTAGTGATGATCGATCGCAAAGTGGGTTTTAATTCATTGCAATACTCAGGATCATTTAAGTGCATTTTCATTTGCTTATAATTTATCATGCAATCTCCCATGTAATCAAAAAGGAACTGCAGGAGTCCCATTAAAAATTTGAATGCTTTTTCCTCTTCCTTTAGGGGAAGAACAAATCAAGATCAAATGTAATCTGTTAAAATGCAAAAACCAATCCTAAGCCACGACATTCTTTCCTCTCCTTCTTTATGTTCATTTCAATTTACTTGAATTTTAGCTAGTCTTGAAAGGAGAATTTAATTTAGAATTAAGAACTTGGCATGTGCCTGAAATGCATGTTCTAGAATGGGGTGTTTTGAAGATTGATGTGGAATCCTGTGGTGCAGTTACCACTTTATGCAACTCTTCCAGCAGCTTGTCTTGTGGAATCTTCCACTGTGCCTCTGTCCCTCCAGCAAAGAGTCTGCGTGCCCCAGCTCTCTCTGGAAGGATTTGTCTAATTGAAAGTAAATGCAAACATCTTTGTTCCAGTGCTTGATTCAAGGTAGCATAAGGAAACTTGGAGTCACGTTTTGTGACCTGCTCCTTTTAGAAGTGGGACTGTTTAATCACAAGTTGGTAGCCTAGTTTCTGTTTCAGGTTTCTATATATTTAAACATTTTTATAAGTAACATAGTTAAAATTAAAACCCCAAAAATATTTTGGAATAATTTTATTTCTGCTATGTCAGGCATTCAAATATAGGCTGTTGAAGTATCTGTCTTGTCTGTTGAGTCTTAATTTAGCTTCCTCTAGCATATGCATTATGCTAATGTGGTACATGATGAGTATATTATATATTATGACATTATGAAAACTAGATCTCCTTTCTGTACCAGTTCCTTGCCTCAGACAGTTCTAAATAGTTTCCCAGGAGTGTCTCTTGTCTCCTGATCCATTCTGTGCCCATAGACCATATTTAGGCTGTTCTGTCAGTGATCTGCTCCAAGTGTGATTCTTCCCCCCTCTCCCCAGTGGGTATTTATGGACACTTTTCATTCTCATCCTGATGCATTGTAGACATTTTCCTGGAGTACCAGTGTGCATTCCTGATACTGTAGAATTCTTTTTTCATAATAGATACATGCTTTAAAAAAAACCAACTTGCTTTTTAACCTGACAGTGAGTTTGTGTTCCTTGTTTTATCATGTTGATATGTTCTGAATGCTGGCAGCTGGAAACACGTAGAGCTATGCCTGTACGTGTAAAGAGCTGTGGAAATATCCAGTAATCTCATAGCATGGGAAGGTTGTCAGAATTAGGTTTCAGCTATGCTCAGCTTATATCTAGACACGTGTAGCCAGCTTCCAAGGGGGAGTTCAGTGAGGTCATAACTAATGTCTTTGCAGCTGGATACAGTAACCTGTAGAGGTTTGTCTGATTCATTTGGGATGCAAATTGCCTGTGCCGCTGATGCAGAAACAAATCAGAGGTGACAGGTTTTATTAGCTCGGGTGCAGCGCTGCTTGATGTGAACTGCCCTGACTGCCAGGCACACCTGGAACGAGCGTGGCCATTTCTGCCATGCTTCTATCCAGGGTCACCATCCCTGGAAATGCTCATAAAAGGAGTAAACCTGGCACTTCGAGTTATGGCCTAGTGGGCATGGGGGTGTTTGGGCAAAGGTTGACATTGATGATCTTGGAGGTCTTTTCTACCCCAAGGGATTGTGTGGTTCTTAGCCCAAGCTCTGGGGTTGCCTCTGCAGCCTGTTCATGCTGTCCTACCTGCAGCTGACTTTGGTCTTGCTTGGTTTATTCACTCACTCCCTTTCTTCTGAAAGGTGACTCCATCACTACTTTCTGTATGATACAGCACTTCTTATTTCCACAAGGGTGTGTTATGTCAGAAGCATGTGCAAATAAAGCTCAGTGTCCTGCCTGACCTATGAGGCTCACTTTCGGGCTTTTCTTGAAAAAGAGAGGGCATGAAGTGTAGAAATACCTACAGATCCATTATAGGAGGTGCTAAGGAGCTGGTACAACTCAGTAAATCTTAAATTGCTTTTGTGGAATTGCTCTTATTTTCTGCATGTAGTGATACTTCAGAGTATAGCACCAAATCACAGTTGACTTTTGTCTTGCGTTCTCTGCATTTCTCTTGTTATTTGCACTGGAGCCAACAAACCCATTTATAACTAAAGTCTCAGTGTTGAGATTGAGATATGTATAATTTATTTATTAACATGAAGTACAATATCCATATTATCTTAGCTTTTCTGCTAAATTGATTATCTTCTTGGATAAAGGAGAGCAGATGTTAGGAGCAGCTGAAGTTCATGTATATCATGGCTTACCTGAGCCTTAGATTAGACCTGCTGTCTCTGAGGTGCCACTGTTTTCATATACAGGCCTAGAATGCTGATTGGTGCTGAGAAATATCTGAACTTATAGTTTCACATTGTGTGATTAAGCTTCTGCATTTTCTGCTTTGGTGTGGTTTTTTTCTCTCTCTGGCTTCTGAGGCAGTGAGATCTCTATGGAGATCATTTGTGAGGTTTTTTTTATAATTGCTTCTCTTTAGAGAGCCCTTAAAAACTTTATTAAAGTTCTACATGATCTGCCCCAGTGGTTGTACTGTGCATGGTCAGTAGCTGTCTTTTGTCAGCAGATTGCAGATCTGAGTCCTGTCTTCCAGCCACATCCTGAGTCTTTACTGCATACTGTCCAAAATCAATACAACAACAAAAAAAAGGGTGAGTCAAATTCCAGTTAGAGGTAAGGTGCAGTGATAGTGACTGTCTGGCTTTGTTTCCTATTCTTTTTTTTTTTTTCTCTAGTCAAATAAGTTACCTTCTCATTATTACTGTTTGGTGAAGCCACCTTCTGTCTACTCTACAGTTTCTCTTCACACAGACCCCTGTCTGCTTCTTTAGTTTTTGCATCTTACCTTATCCTCTTAAGTTTTCAGCTTTCATTTTTCTTTGTCTCAATGTCTCTGCAGCTTGCTGTGCTTCTGTCTCCGCCATCTCCTCTTGCTGGGCATTTCACCCAAAGAGCCAAACACCTCCCGTGGATTCCTTCTCTCCGTGTGTCCAACTTTGCCCTCTCCTCACCAGCCCTTCTTGTAGTAAGCACACACATAGAGACAGACCCTGTTTCTTCTTCCTTCCCTTGCTCTCACACCTGTAATGTACGTGGGTGTCTTCCTCCCTCTTTGCTTCATGGATTCCAGCTGCAAGATTGTTAAGGAAAACTCCGATTCCTTTGTTGGGGTGTAGGTGGTGGTGATTAAAAATTCCTTTCGGCTCAGAGCTACTCTGTTTGGTAAAAGAGGACCAAAGCTCTGCTCTACGGTCTTCTTTTATTGTAACATGTCAGACTGCAGCTGGATTTTTACCTCTGCAAATGTTCTAGGCTTTGATGCTATTGTATTTTGTATTAACACTGCACAAAATCAAATCAGCAGGTTGATGAAACTAGAAAATACATTTTAAAATGTAATAAAAACAACCAAACAAAGAATTAGCAAAGTGTTTTGGTGGCTGCAAAAACTTCTATATTCAACTGATTTCTTTTTATTCGTTGTTATTCACATGTTTTTTCTTACTTTACCCAGGACAGTTTTTGCTATTGTAGCTATTTAATGTGTCTGCATTTAAAAAATGTTCAGTGTTTTTCTTTACATTAAAAAAACCCTCTGTTCTCCAGGTACATTGTGTTTCACATCAACTATCATGTCTTTCTAATCTGGAATCCTTTCCAAGTCCTGTGATTATGGATTATTGAGCATAGAACAACTACAGGAATTATTTATTGAAGAATGGAAGACCTCCTGGGGAAAGATGATTTTCCTTTCAGTTAGTTTCTGAAGTAGGTTTTATCTATGCATTCACAGTGTGTCTCCTTACAGCCACAATACCAAAACATGAGTCCAGGTAGTCTGGGTAGTATTATTTTGGCAGCACAGAAGACAAGGAATGACAGCTGTTGATGTCTCACTATGATTTCTGGTTTCTTCTTGACAGATGATGACAGACTCTGTTTTGGACAGGCACTTACGTCACTTGGGATGTTGCCTTCATGCTCTAGCTTGTTTGATCCACCTGAAATCTAAAGCAAAACTGCTGAGCATTGTCAATATCTTCTTTATTTTTATTATCATGTGTCTGTGGTTTGTCATCCTGTTAAAAGGAAGTGAAATAGCACATATAAATGTGTTGTAACTTTCTTCTCATCTTCATTTTATCACAGTGCATTTATTTCGTGCCTTGTGAGTCATCTCTGTTCTGGTCTCATCACGGGTTGTCTCCTAAAAAGTCATCCACAGCACAGTTCTGGTACAAGCCACATTTTCTCTGTGTTTACTTCTTTGTTGCTGCTGCTCATGTCCTTGGCTCTCAATGCACACCATTCATTGAATTTTTTTTAACCTTTTTTCATCTTTTGTTTTCACATACAGGTTTTTCTACTCCTGCTTCATTACTGCCATTGTTAATAGTACTTTGGCAGCACTTTGCATGGTTATAACAACTTTTATTTCTTTTGCTTAACAGAAAAAATGAAGTTTTTACTGGATTTCACAATAGTAGTCTGTAGGCAGTTTAAAAAATAAACCTTGGGTTTATTTACAGCTTCTGTTACTACATATATGAAACAAAAGAATTTTTAAAAAGGGAAAGCACTGCATTGCATACAAATGATCCACTAGTTAAAATGTCAAGGCACACTATTTTAATGAAAATTAGTGCCTTACCACTTCTAAATCCTTGTGTTCTCAATAGTTTGTCAAATAGCTTCTTACTTACTTAAAAATCATACCTTCCAGAATTCCCTAGAGATGTATGTTTACTTTTTTAAATTCATAGTTTTTAGTAACCCTCTTTGGATTTGTGTTTTAGATAATGTATATGGGATTAAGATACCATGCAATAAGGAAATTCTAAATTGCTTTAAGGCTACACAAAATACTGACCATTTAAATTCTCAAATTTATAAATACTTAGAGGTGCAGAGAAAGGTAATTTCAATAATATTGCAGTAGCCTGTAAAACAGTTACTAATACTGAATTCTAGAGCTCCTCTGGGTTAGGTGACCATTAGGAGGTGTGGCCAGAAGCAGGATGCATCTGCATGATGAATGTGTGTATAAATATAAGAGGAATTAAGCAACCTCTTTAAACAAATGTAGTCAAGAAGGCTGTTTAACAGAGGAAGTTCTCCCACTTTATATGAACTTATATGTGAGTTTATACATATAACTTAATATAATTCTTAATAATTGGTATTGTAGTAAGACATTTATTAATATTAGTATAATTATTTGTAACATTATTAGGATACTATATAGAGATAAAATATATAAACAATGTATGGCTATATATCAATTAAGTGGGAGATTTCCCATCATCATTTCAAAACATATTTTAATTGTGTTCATTGTCAATCCTGGTTATCAGAATGATGCCAAGAATGCCTAGAGCAAGTAGGTATTGCCATTGTGGGCACCAGCTCAGGAGAACACTGAAATGTGTACTCATAGTTGATTATAAATGCAGTGAAGTCAGAGATTGCAGTAACTAAATGTTTTGTAAACCTATTTAACATTCTTCATTGTTGTTTCTTCTATTTTTTTATTTCTTCTCATAGATCACAGATAGGGGGGTTTTTCCTCTTGCAAAGCATTGCTTGCTTTCTGTGTGCCAATGAGTGAACTGTTATATTGCCATGAAAGTCTGCTTATTGTACATCAAGAAGTTTATGCTGTAAAAAGCACAGCCAACACAAGGAATTGCTGATATGTGGTATTTTCACACTCTCAGAATTCCTGCATGTAATGAGAAATGGTTCCCATTCACAGCAAAATAGACGAAGGGCTGTGTTCAGGAATCCAGTTAAAATGGGTTGCTCTTGTGGAGCTTCTGCTTATGAACTACACTTTGTCCCCTACTTAGTAAAATAATTCTGTTTTTCTAGGAAGGCACTGCAGTACTGTTAGTTATCCTCCTGTAAACCCAAAACAGGCAAGCAATTTCTGTGAGGTGATAATATATATAATGGTCTATTTTTTTTTTTTTTTTGAGTTCTTAGAGAGGAGCAAACCTCATTTCCTGGTAGTGTTGTGAGCCATTAATTGGAATAACAGGTAGCCATGCAGAGTACAAAGGAAACTCCACATAAAAGAGAAAGCATTACTTACTATCGTGTAGTCATCTAATTTTGTATCAGTTGTTTCATAGTCAGATTGGTCTGTTTATTTCATTTTTATGAACAGCTATTACATTGGAAATAATGCTCTGACACTATGGGCCGCAAATAGTCAATTAGGGCTTTTTATATTAAAACTTACTTCAAAAAGTACATTAAGATATTACCTAACCACAGTTGTGCACTGAAGAGTTTGTAGTGAATTCCTCTTAATTCAGGCTTGAAGATACTCATATGGATGCTTTGCTGTGAAGGTGAATAGCTGGAACATTGACCACAGTAAAAGTCAGAATTTACTGAGTAACTCTGTTAATTAAAGGACACACACCTAAACTTGTGATTGTATCACAATGAGGATAATCAGATTTAGCCTAATGCTACATATCTTGTACAGAGTGAGCTGTATATCACTTTCCTCTTTTATTTTGTCTGCAACTAACACTGCTTTTAAATTAATATTAAACAGAATATTTAGAAGATGTTTTTGTCATCTCTGTGGAAGGACAGGTGCAAGAAAACAACAGCTAGTGAAAACTCTGAGACAGATTAAAATAATGTAATTAGAAATCTATTTTGGTGATAGGCATCAAGTACACTGTATACAGCTTAAGGTATACAGCTTAAGGTATACAGGGCTGGTTTTGCTGAAAACTTTAGAATTTTGTAGTGTATGCCATACTCTGAAAATCAGCACATCTAAATCACTGCCTGATGGTATTGAATTGCATGGGAAAGTAACAGGCTTGTGCTTCGTGAGTTTGAAATATTCTGATGTAAGGAACTGAGCAGCTTTTAATATCATTAAGAAACAAATAGTTGAAAATTGGGATCTCAGTCTGATTTTTAAAAGTTTTAATGGATATGGTTAGATTTTCTTCTGTTTCCTTGTTGTCTTTAGTACCTTGTTACTTCAGAACAGATGGTTTTACTGTTGATTGTGGAGAGCACTAACTTATTTATAAAAAAGAATTTATATGAATTGTGAGGATTACAACTTACACCGATGTTGTTATAACACTGTTTTTTAAAGTAGAAAAGGGGTGAGGGCTTTTGGGGATTTGTTCCTGGGATTTTTTTTTCCTTTTTTGTGCTTTTCCCTTTTTGTTTGTTTATTTTGTTTTCCCAGAATATCAAACTGGTCTTGCCTGTCTTTTCAGTTCTTCCTACAGCATGTTGTTAGCAATTCTTAGTCTTCACTATTGAAATATTGGCTGATTGAGAGTAGGGTTTTTTAAGATGGTCTTATATGTATTTTTATAAGATGCCTTCACTTACTGCTCTCATTCAAGTAATGCCCCAGTTTGTCAAGATGGGAAGATTTCACATTCATAAAGGCATATAGTCATACTTATTAGAAGTCATACTCATTAAAAGATGATTCCTGTGTATAGAGCAGTGAGGTCTCAGCATATAAATAACAATTTTTTGTCAGTTTGTTGTGTGCATTGCTGTGGGGAGCTGCTTAAGAATTATTTTTAGCTGTCTGCTGGAACCAGAGTAATTTGCTTACATGTGCAAGAAATGACACATATTTAATTGGAGAGTTTATCTTACTTCCCTCTGGCAATACCTACTTTTTGCCAGTGACCAGACTATGTCAGTAACCTCTCAGATTAAAGAAAGGTTATTATTACCCAGTCCAGTTTGCAGTAATCATCTATCCTTTTTCATTGGAGTTTAAAATTCAGTATTCCAAGATTCACTCTTGTCAGACTTTGGCGATGTAATGTGTGTAATCATACTTTGCCAAACAGATATATTTCAAATTGGCTTTAGAGTCAAGGCAATCCAGTCACCTCTTGCTCTCCCATCTGTGTGTTCCCCAGTCTGGGAGTAAAGTCTGAAGGCATTACCGTTACACATGATAACATCTGACTTTTTTCTTTAATATTGTCTCACTTTATTTCTTACAGTATGAAATACAAATATAAGTGGTCTCCTAAAAAAAAAAAAATCACATATGAAACTTTTAATATATGCCATCATTTCTCATTGCTAAGAAAAGGCAGTGTATAAAATTGGGTAACAGTGCGTGGATTGCAAGGAAGAATCCTTATAGTCAATTCAGTCCTAAATGAAAAGAAACAAATACTGGAGCAATGACTGGCTACTCACTAGCAAATAATTGTGTGATGTGAACAGCTCTGCTGTGAGTTTTTTGGTTTTGCCTGGAATAATAAAATATATTTTAGAAAAAATCTGTAATACATTTGTATCAATCAGAACATGGCTTTGCAGTGTTTGTATAATATTCCTCCAGCTTACCTTTGTCCTAAATCAGTTTTTCAGAAGACTCTTTTGCTAACACAATTTTCTTTTTGGAAATCCTCCACGCTGACCCCTCCCACTTCTCAGATAAGAGGGCAATACCTTTGTTTCTCCAAGGCAGAAGACTTGAAGGCACATTAATAACTGTCCACCTTCCACTGCCCTGGTCAAATGTCCATCTAACATTGCCTAAGAAGAAAACACTCTTACCTCTCAAAATATATCAGTGTAGAATTTGAGAAGCATTGCTGCAAATGATCATTAAAAATGAATTACCGTCCTGTAACTAATAGGACCTAACCTCTTTATTTGCAATTAATAATTCTGTGATTAGAGAAGAATATGTATCACAGGTTATCAGTTGTTTTTGCCAACAGTTTTTGCGTGAGTCTGTATTTAATGTACACTGGTGAAAGCTTCAGGTTTATCAAAACATGCTGTGCAGTTTTCACTTTTAAGCACCTAATATTTTTGAAAGGTGAGTTCCTTCCATTTTCTTGGACTAGCCTCAGACTGATGGGATGAGAACAGCTAATAGCCTGCCTTTTGTTTGGTATTGCAACCATAATGAGAAATAAATTTGAGTATCCTATCAATTGTGTCTCACTGTCCATCTGTCTGTTTTTCTAGGAGGTGATTTCCTGTCATTTCTAAGAAAAAAGAAGGATGAGCTGAAAACCAAACAGTTGGTGAAATTTTCATTAGATGCTGCCTCTGGTATGGCATATCTCGAATCTAAAAATTGTATACATAGGTAAGGAAGATTTTTTTCTCACTCTTGTACCTTTGCTCAGTGGAAATGCAAGCTGTTTAAAGGTGTATGGCGCTTATTATCACAGGAGTGAACCCTACAATTTTAAAAAAAAGCACTTTTTCTGAAAGTAGGTCGTTATTGCTTGTCTAATTCAAAAATCATCTTGGTAAAAAATAACTATTACATTATTTGATCTCCACCGTTGGGTTCTATAAGTTAAAAAATATTTTTCACCATAACGATATGCATTATAAAGAACCCAATTCATACAGTGATGGCGAATCGTAGTAAGAAGCATTCTGTGAGGCTTATGTCGTGTCTGAAATTCACAAATACTTGCTTGACCAACAGAGAAGTTTAGTTACGTTTGAATTGTGCTTCAGAAAAATCCACTGGATTCTCACATAATAGAGAAGAAGTAAAATCCTGTACAATGAAATATTAATTGCTTTGATTGCTTTGTCTGAAGTACGGAAGATTATCAAGCATTATGCTGTTGGAATTTCTTTTTTCTGTTCCTACCCTTCTTTTTTCTTGCATCTTCTCCAGTTTGACTCTGCCATTGCTGTGCTTACGCTCCATTTGTATCAATGGGAATGGAGTTAATTTCTACCTGTTTTTTCTCTCAGAATAGCGCAGTGTGTACTCTCCTTAATGCTGTGGCTGAAATATCAGATGTAAACATAACGATGATCCATTTCACAGGAAAAATTACAAAGAACAAGTTTTAATTTCTGATGTTGATGTCTTCTACTTTGTAAAACATCTGTAGGTGAGCTGTGTGACACCTCACTTACATAATCAGTCCATCTGGGATTTAACACCTCTCTGGTGAATGCTGTTAGCAGAGACCTCAGCATTTCTCTTAGACTTTTATCAGCTGTGCATGAGTCAGTTGCAATCCTGCACATCAAGTTAATCGAAACAATTCTGCCAGATCATTGATGTGTAAGAATCATGGAAAGGAAAAAAAACCTAACTCATGATCTAAAACTATGGAATATTCCCTTAGGGAAATCCGAGAAAAGGACTGTAAGCATTCTGTCATGAGAGAATGTGTTTGAGCCTGGCTCTGTTTGTCAGGGATATAATGGCATAAAAATCAGAGCAAGTAACAGCATTAGTGATTTACACTAGCCTCATAAATGTTCTAGTGCTTAATAATTCCTGTAACGGTCAGATCAGTGTTAAATTCGAAGTGCTTGTTTAGACCTCCTGTGTTCCTGGAAAATGAAATCATAGATAAAAATAGTAGCTGGATAACTGAAGTTAATAATTGCAATTACTGAAAAGAAATGCAATATTTATTCATTAAATGATAGCATACTGCCTACGAAATATAAATAGTTATATAATTTTTTTTTAAACTCTGGAAAAAGGGTATCTTTGTACACCTGTGTGGAATGGAGCTGTTATAGTTGCTACAGATGACAGTGTGGCTTCACTGTATCTCTGAAATTTGCACTGCCAGTTGGAGAATAGGAACTGCTATTCCTAAGATGTGTTTATGAAGCTGATAGTGATCTAGAGAATGCATTTCAGAGAGAAGATATGTGCAGCATTGTCTTACCATATGAAGATTTTATTGTTCCGTTGTTTTCAGTTAGGGAGCTGAATAAAAATGTAGTCATGTAGTTCCCAAGTCTGGAAAAGGAGGTGAAATCTGACCTGTTTGTTGGTGCCAGGGACTTGCCAAAGCACACAGCCTAGGTTACAAATACTGTAGCACAAGGACAGAAGTTCTTTCCCTTGTTCACTTTTTAACTTTCAAAATATTAATGAAATTTGTTTATTATCACAGATTGTCTCAGAAGGTTATCAGAGAGAGAGCTAGTACTTAACTTAAAGGAAGAACCAGAATTTTTAGGAAACCTATTCTGAATAAAATTACAGTTTTAAAGTGCAACCAAGCAAGCAAACCATGTGTTCCAAAAAACTTCTTACTCTTAGGAAACACACAGGTTAATAAATCAAAATATGCTTTTGCAGTATTAATTTATCGGTCTTAGTTTCTTCAGTATGCAACATTCTTTTCTGGTTTATGTGATTAGCCACAGCATGTGCTTACTTTATTTATGAGATAATTCTTCTAGATTTGATAGGTAAACATAATGAAGATTTCAGAATCAGGAGAGCAACTAACCAAGTTTAGTGATTTTGCAGTAATGGTGAAGGAACTTATGGGTGGTTTGGTTTGTTGTTTGGGGTTTTTTGAGTTATTAATACAGGTTTATTAACAAATGCTTAGTCTAGGAAAGTCGCTCATGATGTTTGAAAATGTGTTTGACCAGAGGCTAAACTGCAATTTAGTAGGCTTTGCATACATAAAATTTTGTGCGGTGTGCTCCTTATTTGAGGAATTTGAAGATTTCTGGACACCCTGGGAAATGGCTGGAGATACATCAGTCTAGAACCCCTGTCTGTCACAGAAACCGAGAAAAGTCAAGCTGTCTTGAGCTCAATTAACAAGTTTTCAGGTGTTCTGACTCAGGACCCCCCAGGAATTTCCTCACCCAAATATTGAAAGTGCAGCCATGTGGCTGCATGGTCTGTGCAACGAATCTGGGAGCCTTTGATCCCTCATTTTTAAGTGAGGTAGGACAGGATTAGTCATGTGTAAATTTAATGTTGACAGCAGGTAAATGGGAATGGAACAATTTGATTCACAGTAGGAGGAAGCTTCAGCACTCCGTGAAAAGAGTGGTGGTTTTCTGAAAGAATGTTAAACTTGTTCTTTTTTTGTCAGAACCTTCATCTACTGAAAGTAGTTCTCAGGTAAAAAAGAGGTGAGAAAATTAACTAGCGAGAAAATGGGCTAAGCAGTGGTTTAAAAACCCTGTATTTTAATTTGTTTGAAGGTCCATAGGCTTTGATTACTATTGCTTAAAGATCAGTAACGTATAATTAAAAATAGTTTCTGTTACATAGATTGCAGTAAAATAAAATTGGTTTACTTCATGCTGTTGTCTTTTTGCAGTATTCGATTTGCTGATTTAAGGATTTTTTCAGAATCCCACATATATTTTTTTCAGTTGTTTACGTGACTAATTTAGTATCGTGCATTTTTGGCTACCTGCTAAGTGAGACTAAGGGCTACTCATTAGTTTATTAATATTATTTTTAATGTTGCTCTTTAGTTGTGCCTGCAATAGCTACACCTAACCTTCATATTTTAAAATTCTACCCAAATTTGTATTGGATTTCCGAAATCATTGTCTGAGTTATAATTCGACTTACCCTTTCAGTAGCTGGGGCAGTGCCACAATAAATGTGCTGTTTGTTTTCTATTTTTTAGTGTGTTAGCCATTTCAGTAGGTGAAAATGCTTACATTGGTATGTAAGTAATTATTGAATGATTATTTGATCTACATTCTCATTTCCTCTAGCATCCAGATATCACTCGTTCTTTGCTCTCTCATTTCTCTTTAAAGAGCAGAAATGACTGAGCTTAAAGGGGGAAAAAAGCTGCATGAAAAGATGTTACTAAAAAAACAAAAAGAGTGGTTGAACACACACAGAAGAATGTAGTCATTTCATCTCCATTTAATTAACACGAGGTTGAAGAATTGTTTCTTGCTTTTCATTTTTGCCATATGCTATTGTTTAGATAGCTCCATTTTTCTGTTAATTAGGAACAGAAGATAAGGATGGAGATGTGATAATTTGAGTTGGTTTAATAAGCATTTCTGAGTGCCCTTCTTTTCCAGTATTTGATTTGCATGTGGTGGATTCATTTGTCCATAATTTATGTTTAGTTTTCAAAGCAATCTTGGGGGGGTTTCGGAGGGATGCTGCAAATACCCTGACTCTGTTGGGTGTGCAGGGACATCTTCCACAAGATCAGGGTGACTTATTTGCAATAGATGCATTGTATGTGTGAGAAGACAGGGATTAAGGTCAAGTTCTCCTTTCAGTTGATGAATTTATCTTCTGGAAGTCTCCCATATTCTAAATTAAAGATGTGTTGGTTGGCAAGATGATCATGTTCTCTGGTCTAGTTGTTCCATTTTTAGTCATATTGCTGCTGCTGTTTCTTTTTGCCTTAGTTTTGAGGCTGTTAAAAACTCTGTATTGTGTTAAATCTGACTGGTTTACTTTCATCTTATGAAATCCTGACTCTGTGGATATTAATTCAGGATTTCTAGAGTTTTCATTAGATATGTATAATTTAATTTATTTACATATAAATTGCTAGGAAAATATTTGCTTCCCGCTACTAATCTAGTTTAGCTGATCTGCTCTGCTATCAGAGCTTTTTTTCCCTCTCAAGTCTGGTAATGTATAGAATTTTGGAAAAAAGCCTCAGAACCTTTTCCTAACCATGAACTTAAGAGCTATACTAAGTAGTTAAGTAAGTCTTTCATTTCCTGTGAATCTTCCGTTTCCACCTGGAACAATAGTTCAGCTACCATGAAAAGGATGAAAAGTGATCCTTTTCAATTTAGCACATGTTCCGCTCAGTTCTGTGTGCTTCAGGAGTGATTCAGGTCTCCAGGGAGCAGGAGAATGATGATTTAGCTCCAAAATGGAACAGGTCTCCTTCCCAAGAAGGGGAAACAACCTGTCTGCTGATTTCTCTGCCTAGATCCCGTGGAAGACAATAGCTAAATATGTCTCTGTGCGTGTCCTTGAGAGGCTCCACACAACCCAGTGCTCTGTGGAGTGGCTGCTTTAGCTCTGTTCTGAGCAGTAGCTTGGTCACCTTGGGCACAATGTTTCCCTAAATACTGCATTTCCTTCTGGCCAGTTGCGATGCCTGAGGCCTTTATTGCAGTTTCTCTAATTTTGTCTGTTAGTGTATGACTTACTAAGAAAAACTACATTTTGGCAGTAAAGCACAAGAACTCTGCAAGATTTAGTGCAAGGGTTAATTTTTCATTAGTAATTATCTTTTTATGATTCATTCAGAGTTACGTGTATAAAATGAAGTGATGATGTGAGATTCCATTTCTGTGGCTTTGTTTCATAGAAAATATTTATTACTTAATGAAAAAAATACTATTGTGTTCATAATATCTGTTGATTGTGCTTCAATAAATAAGTCTTTCAGAGAATTGTTGTCAGTAGTACTGTTGAAACACCCCATAAATGTAATGAATAATCATTGTTTTGATCCTTTTTTTATAAGATGATGTCTCTGCTTTATATAAAATGATGTTTCAACACATTTCTTTTTCAATAGGAATGTTAGAAATATTTCTGTTTTGTTTAAAGATAAAAACACAAATGGGAACAACATATAATGTTATATATATATAGTTTGTTTTTTTAAAAAGCCACCAAAATTTACTCTGCCCTATCTATAAAGTAAGTTTTAGTCAACCTGTGAATTTGATTGACGCATTACTGTGCGTTGAGCTTTTATTTTTTAATATGGATATGCCTTATACAACTTTCTGTGCCTCGTAACTAGTAAGGTCTTTTCCAGCAAAGTAAGTATTTCCACTCCCTTTATTAGATTATAAAGATACTGTGCAATTAAAGCATTGCCAGTTTTATACACCTCATTATTTTTTATTTGGTCTGTTGGTCATAAGTGGTACTAATGGCAAAACTGCTTGCAAGATTACCAAAAACCCTCCTTCTCACAGTTCTGTTGTGGGTAAGTGTGGATCTGTCTGCCGTCTCTTTCCAGAAAAAGTGATTTCAGAGAGCTGCTCTTGGGGCTTCCAGCTGTTGCTAAACAAATAAAGGAAGCACTGACTGTTTCCAAAACAGAGAGGAGAGTGCTGCTCTCCTCTCATCGCACTAATGCCAGCACTCTACAGGTGCTGTTGGGGTACTTGGTCTGCCGTGATGCTTTTTTTCATCAGTGGCTGTTAAAACTGCATTTCAGGCCATAGTACTGATTATGACAAATGTGTCAGTGCTTTCAAATGCTCCAGGAAATTATTTGTCATAGTTTTCACACTATTGTGTTCAAAATGAGGAGTTTCCAGCTCTAAAATAACTAACACGATGCACTCCAGCTGCTGTCATCCAGGAGAGGCAGGTGAACTCTGCTACATTTCACTCAGCTTGCCATATAGGAATATGCTTATAGAGTATTATATACCAGGTTTAAGCTTTTAAGAATAGATTTTCAAGAGATTCCCCTCTCCTTTTTCTTTTCCTCCTGTCACATTGGTAAGTGTGAGTTGATCCTAGAGAAAGGCATTTACAATTAAAGTTGGATCGTTCTGAATCTGTATTTCTGCTTGTCTGAGGTCTTATTTGAGCACCATGTTTACTTTTTTCTTTAGTGAGCTTGTATGAATCTGGTGAAAGTATTAAGGGAAAAAACACAGGAAACATATGTATCCAAGCCCATGAAATTAAATATTATGAATATAATATCCTTTAAACTCATTATGGTAAATTAGAGTGATTATTGAATTCTAAGTATACTATAATGGAAGTGGTTGTGAATTATGGTGAAGAATTGCTTCTGAATAAAAATTGAACTTTGTTCTAATCTGTTATCTGTTTCCCTAAGCCATTGAATTTTGACATGGCTGGTGACAAAAGAATTTAAAAGGAAGAGGAATACAGTTTTTTCCTTGTGGATTCTGTGCATTTGTTGTAATGGTTGATACTGCTTCCCCTTGTGTGCTTTATTTGAAATTTGCCTCAGGCTGTATTAAAAGCAAACTAGGCATCACAGATTTAGCTTTGCCTTAGCTGCAGAAAGCTTGTAATTAGGGTAACAGATGTGTGGGTTTGGATGGCCAGAGTGTGATATAGGAAAGGTCTGAATATGTTTTTGTTTACTGTAAATCTCCACATGTCATTCTATCTCCATAACACCAAGATATCTTTCATATATTCCTGATTTATGCTCGAGGTAGTCCTGGTACCAGAGGAGTCAGTGGTCGCAGTGTGTAGGAAATACATATTTGAGTTGTGGCTTTTTCATGTTACTGTGTTAAATAATCACACAGTAGATCACACAAAGTATTACATTAACTTAATGATTGGTACATTAATGATAGAACTGGAAGTTCTGGGGATTTTTTTTTTTTTCTTTAGGAATAACAGGGTACTTTATTCAGCTGCTGTTAGGACAGGGGTTTTTTTGCCATGGGGATTTTCCAGCACTAATTACCTCTACCACTTATGATTCTTCTTTTTAAATATTAAATTATAAGACATCTATTCATACTAGCAGAAAAGAAAGTTCTTGTTCAACTGTGGTCATTCTGAGGCTGTTATTAATAATTAATGTTCCCAGAGGCCAGTTTAGTATCAGATATTAGATTATGCTGTTCCTAAGCTTAGAATGGCAAATTGAACTTTATTCATATAAAATAAATAAAGGGAAATTACATTTTTCTTTCCATGTTTGTGTTTTCTTTTGAAAAGGCAGTTACAATGTTTCATCTTCATTTTTGCCTAATTGACATTTCCTTTCGGTTCCATTTTATGTCCAAACAGAACACAGCCCATATATCACCTGAATGGCATCAGGGATAATTCAGTGTGATCAGTCAAACATAGTTCTTTATATTAATGTTTTGAAGTGTCTGTCAAAAGCTTCAATAAGGTTGATATTTTCATTCTATTGCAAAGTTTCCCTAGTGGTCCCTATTCAGTATGTGCTTAAATATCATCTTTTATGTGTTCTCCATAAAATGGGGAAAATATCCAATTATTGCAGACCTCTGAGCTTTCAGTATTTCAGTTTTTCTAGGATGGCGATTTAAAATGTCATGTAGAGTTAAACTAAAGATAGTAATAGTTAAATTGGTTGGCATGTTACTGCAGAATTATTTTGTCAACCTAGATATTTTTTAAAAAGTAGTGTCAATATTGTCAGTAAGCTATATTAATAAAGATATATGTGGTGATAGAATTCACTGATAACTGCTAATACAAGGGAAGCTGAAAATCCATTGCTTTTCACAGTAGCTAGAAATTTATAATGGGTTCTGTTTTTGCTTTCTGTTTCATACATCTCATCTGTCATTAGCAATTAGGGGTTGCCATTAGAAGGCAGATTCCTCATTCTGTTCGGGTGACTCTTGGCAATGCATTTGTAAGGAACCTTGAATGTTTCATGTGTTTGTGTATAACCTGAGATCTCAGTCTGGCAAGGAAGAACACGAAAAATCCTCGCTAAGGGACAGTCATTGTATACAAATGTAAAGGGACAGAAGTGTGCCATTTTAAGGATAAGATTTAGTAAGAAAATGACCCCAAAACCGCTTCTTATAGTTCCTTTACCTTCTGATAGTCCAGGGCTTCTCATTCTGAGGTTTCATACCCCTTCTTTGCATTGTCCCTGCCCTTCCAGATTTTACTGCACAACTGGCTAAGATGTAAATGAGGAAAAAGAATATGCAAAAGGAAAATCTGTTGAGAAATAAATATTTTTTGTTCTGGGTACTGCACAGATAAAGCACACTTGTATTACTTGCTAGCTGATATTTCTGCTGTTACATGTTTAAGTAAATAACAACAAATCTGTTCCCTGAAATCTCCGATAATGGCCTGGTCTTTTTGTGGTGCTGAGCTCCTGTTTGGGTTCTAGGAATCATCAGAGAGTCCAAAAGAGCAACACAAAGTTCAGAATATTGTGAGGTAGAGTAACAAAATGTTGTATATGATGTTACATGATCTCTTCTTTGAGAAGTGTATCTATTTTATTCTTATGGGGCAGTTGTTCTAGATAAAACCAAAATGAATATATTAATAAATTTAGTATTTTATAGACAGTGGGGAGAAACATTAAGTATCAAAATTATAAAAGGGCTTATATCAGAATAAATTCTTAAGTTGTAGGAAACAATTCATAAGAAATTTCAGAGGAGGAGATTTAGATTTTTTTCTTTTCAAAGAAGTTACATAGTATGAAAAATATTTCTTTCTTGCCATTGTGGAGTTGAATTAGTCTATCTTTTTCTAATGAGATATCCCTGATACAGAAAGCTCACTGCTAAAAAATGAGTAAGCTTTGCTAGGAATTAAGGAAATAAGACTGAAAGAAATGGAAGCAAATTTTCTTAGACACCCTCATTCTGTTTAACAAACAGTAGCATTTTAAGTGTGACATTATTGTACTGTATTTGTTTATATTTACTGCAGTACCACTTTCTTACTGATAAATATTCGGAATTTACAAGTATTATTCATTAAAATAATTTGACCAACGTATTTTTTAGAATAATCAATCTACTCAGGCAACAGGCTCTTTCTAATTAAGAAGCAAAAAGTAAAAAATGAAAGTACTGTATAAAAATAACATGCAGTTAGTGTTTGTGGAAGCTATTGTGCTGACCATAAAGTCATATAGCTCTTCTGGATAGTGTAAATAGTATTTTCTCTACTCTCATAGTCCTGTTACAGTGGAGAGACTAGTGGGTGAAATGTAATTACTTTGTAAGAAAGATGGGCTGCAGGATTCCATTTGTGCAGTGGACAAAGGAGGTATTAGTAGATAAATTAGATGATAGGATAAGACAGAAGCAGAAGAATATGGGAGGAGGAGAAGGGGGAGAATGCAGTCAACCACAGCAGTAGCCTCGGAAGTGAGGTTTAGGGTGGCTCTTCGAGCACAAATCATTGACCACAGGGTTTGTTTAGAAAAGCTGAAACATTCTTCCATGCCCTGATTTCCCTTCTTTAGGGTGTAAAACTTCCCCTGGTTTCTTTCTGACAGCAGAAAATTCTAATTAGTCTCTCTGAAAAAGAAAAAGATGTAGTGTATATCTAAGATATAATGCACTAAAATATAATGTATTGGTTCAATATTTTATTGACTTCCGGATACTAATTCTTCACATTCCAAAGAGGAATGTACCACAATTGTCTCAGACAGGAAATGACTTTCATTTAGTAAAAATTCTTAGGCTGTATGTGGTAACAAATAATAAATTCCCAAATTGGTTTCCTGAAGAAAATAAACATATATCCCTTCTCTGAGTTTTATACACATACACACACATGCATAAATATATATATGCTTACTAGGTTACACCTATTTTGTGGATTTGACAAAACGTTTATGCACTATTTTTTCAGGTAGCACTAGTGATGATATACCTAACTCTATTTTTTACCACTGCCTCAGGAGGTTTTCTCAGAAGTGTCTCCAAGCTTTACAGCGCTGTAGTTTCATCTCTGATGTATCATATTCATCCTTGTGCTATGGCTGTGTACATAGTGAAAAACAGATGAAAGAAGGATGTGTAATGGGTTTTAGTGTATATTCATGAAATAACTTAGTTTAAAAGTTTATGGAACTTTAAAACGTTATGGCATATGGTTCTACATATCAAGTAATAAAGGAAAGGCTGTTTTCCAGCTCTTCTTTGAAAATCAGGATGTTTTTCTCTTAAAGCTAAGAGAAACTTACGAGAAGTTACGCCTGTTCAGCTCAGTTCAAAGGTAAATTCAGTTCCAATAGGTACTGGTCATAAAAAATATTGTGATCAAATTTAAACTGTCTGAAAGGAATCACAGTTGCTGAGGATGAGTAAAATAAAACACACAGAAAGCTAAGTGCATGTTTTGTTCGCTTTTTGTCATTGCTCTGTTCTCAGCCTCTTTCCTCCTCATTCAGCAGAACTGTAGTGCGTGGGTATGATTTTTTGAAATATTTTTATATCACTGCAAGTTTTGATTGAAATAAGGACTTACTCTGTTGAAGGTTTTTTCAAAATCCCTATGCAAGGCAGTAAACAAGGAAGGGCATATTGGCATGTTAGCTGATTTGGAAGATAGATGGAGATCATCAAGGTACATGGAGATGTGAGAATTGTTGAATCAATGTTACAGTGCTTAAATGTTCAGAGATTTCAGCTGAGTCATTCAAGACTGACATAAAAAGCTCTTGGCAATGCTGGATGTCAGATACTTCATCAAGTGTCCTGGCTTCTGGGAAAGAAAAATAGATGAGTGAAATAAGGGCCAAGCCCTAATTAAAAAAAAAAAAAAACATACCAAACTATATATAGGAGTTAGGATGATACAAGTAAAAGTACTTTATTTGAAAGGCTTCTGCTTTGGAATACTTTCAGTTTTGGAGATCAGTAAGATCAATAAGCCAAAAAATGCTCAAAAAGAAGGATTTGAACTTTATGGCTATGAATATTGCACCCTAGCACTTAGTTGGTTATAAAAATTTCCAGTCCTACCCGCTAACAAATTAATTGAGTGTCTTTCCTGCCTGGTGTCTTAGACCTCACTGGCTTCTCATCTGCTTCCATTATTGCTTGTGCAGACCATCCTGTCTTGTACAAGATAATCTGGACTAGTTTCTTCCTCTCCTTGCAGGGTCATGCATGGATTCATGAAATCCACTCCGTCCTCATGAAAATTCTGAGTAATCTGAACAGAGAGCAAAATTGAGATGACAGGGTCTCCCATGCTGCTATTGTCCTTTTTTGGCAAAACTCAAATATGAAATACTAGTATTGTGATTACATATTTATTTATTATCCTGATTATTCATTGGTACATTTTCATTTCAGAGGGGTTGTTAAAACTTCTGTATACATTATTAATCTTCTATAACACAGCTGGTCTTCAGTTGTAAATTGAAACCAGTTGTTTTTAAGTTTGTAAGTCAATAAGCGTCTCTCTAACCACAGGAGAGCAATATAACCTTCAGAGAGAGTCAGGCAGACAGAACTCTTAGAAAGCTGTAAAAGTTATGGAAGATTTTTCTATGTGAAACATAAAGACATATTTTTTCCTTAAGCAGGCAGTTTCTGCTTCTTTTAACTATCAAGGAGCTATTAAATGGAAGTGTTTCAGTTCCCTTTCGGGCAGTATTTTATTGTAACTTATACAGAGCTTGGTAATCTTTTAGATTTGACAGTGGGGCAGTATTTTTCTCTGATGGTTTTAACCTGTTCTGTAGAGCTGCACAGTTCATCTCGACTGGTATTTCAAGCTCCTTGCAGTCGATGTTGTTCACAGGGGAATGTCTGTAGCTGCGTAGAAAGGGAATCTGAGCAGATTCAGCAGCAGCTTTTTTATTTTTCTGACTTTGCCTGACTCTACCTGTACCCAGCTGGCAACACCTGTAGCACACTTCTGTACAGATATGAGCAGTTTGTGTCAATTGCATTTAAAATTTTGTGACTGGTTGAAAAAGTTGCCTTTTCATATATGATCAAATGAACAAACGCACTAATCCAGGAAACGAATAATTATTTGGATGATTCCTACTTTGACTGCTACATTTTTGTTGTGTAGTATATGCCTGATAGTATAGTAATAGATTCCAGGGCATTTGAGAATTCTGATGTTTACTTTAAGTCAGTAAAAAATTGGATTAATTTACTTAATCCATCTCTTTGAAACAGACACTGGTCTGTACACCTGTTGAAGTGGTTTTGGTTTATTAAGTAAGGGCATTAATTAAAACAGGATTTCATAATTTTCCTAGAAAGATTTCTCACAATCTAGTAGATAATGAGATTTTATTTTTCAATGCTCTATTTAATTCCATTACTTGTATTTAATTGGAATCCATATCTGGTTTAGTTCTCTTTTCTTTCAACATGATTGTCTAGTAGTACTTGTATTTTACTCAAAGTTTGTATTTAGGCTTAATTTTTGAAAATGTAATAATTCCTGTTTTACAGGCTAAATCTAACCTTAATTCCAATAGATATATCTCCTCCCTCCCTCTTCCCCCTTCTCTCCCTTTCTTTCTCTCACCATCTCTCCCTTCTCCCCTCTCCTTCTCTTCCCCTCATTTCTCCTTCTCTCCTCTCCTTTCCTTTTATTTATTTGCCCTTACTGTTGGTTGCAGCTGCTCCTAATTTGATATTATCGGGAAAGTTAATTAAATTCCTGTTTGACTTTTCCCTCAGATCATTAACAAAGCTATTAAATGAAAACAGGCAACTTCGGTTTGTTGTCCTATATTATATCACCTTCTAAGAAATTTCTTACCCACAGTCGTTTAAGCATAAAGATTTTAAACATTTAGCAGATGACTAGGTGAACTTTGGTTATTTTATAACCTTTGCCCACAGCTGATGCTAAAATGAATGTAGCATTAAATGGCAAAAAGGATCCTGTGCACTTACAGTGCAATGACAACATAGATTTTTGTGTGGAAATATTTCAGAATAATAGCCAGCTGTAGTAAATCCATAGCATTGCAATAGTTTTCCAATAGTTGATTTTCTTCCTGCCTTTAGATTAAGCACAGGAAAGTGTTCCCTGCACCTCCAACGAAGTTTGAATCCGTGTAGGATGCAGAGCACTCCAGACCCGTAGGGAATCAACACTGTGCATGAGTGAACACACTTCAACAGAGAGCAGCCGGGGGCAGAGTGGCTGTTTCTAAACGTGGAAGTCTGGAGTTTCCAGGAGAAACTTGACATTTTTGTAACAGTTGACTTCATGAGATAGCTTAAGGTTTTAAGAGAAGGAAAAGGATAGGGTTCCGTAGGTGATGAACTTGGAGCCCCTGGACTTATTAACAGCTGTTCCTTGGCTCATCCCAGCTGTGAAATCTTACTGTGGTGAACATGCATGTGAGTTCATCCAGCTCCCAAAAGCTATGGAAGCCCTGTCCCACCTCCTGCTATCATTATGAGATCCTTAATCAGCACTGTCATCTCTTTATTCTTCAACATCTCCTACTTTGGGTACCCTACTGTAATTCCTTCAAAATTCCATCACTTTCTTCTTTTTCTTGTGATGAAAAAAGTGCGAAGTATTTTCTTCCACATATAAGTTCTGGTTTTGGGTAGGAAACGTATTGTGATTTTTAAGTAATAGCAACAAAAACGAGGACAGAGGTTCAGTTTCTTTCCTATCTTGTTAATTTACAGAAAATGAATAGGCAATTTTATTTCTCTAAATTTCAATATATATATAATCCTCTACAATATATTAGTCACATGAAATTTCTTTCGTATTTTTGTAAGCTAACTGCAACTCTTACTTTGCTGTCTAGGACAATTAGTAAATTATTAGTCATCTTCATTTTCATTCATCTTAAGATTGTTTTATTATAGTTACAAAACAGGCTATTTTAAAAATATTAAAATACTTCAAGATGCCATTAAGCATTTGTTGGTAGTCCTTGAAAAAAGGTAGGGAGTTATTGTAAGGTACAAATCACAATTTTTTTCTCTGATTGGAAAATTATGAATTAGTGGACCATTACTGTATTTTTGGCTATGGTTTCCATTGCTAAGAATGCTTACCTGGCATGTGATACCTGTGCCATCTATTTAAATTATTTCCTCCCTAGATAAGAAACATCTCCAGAGGAATAATTGCCTAAAATGTGGCTGACTTTTCTCTCTTTGATATTGGCTTTCTTTATGACTGTCTCTTAAAATTCAGGAGGTTTCTTTTTTCCACTTTCTATCCACTCAGCTTAGGACTGCAACACAAGCCTCTTGTCTTGCACTGCTTGAGTCTGCTCATTCTCTGCTCTGTCTTTTCCTCTTGATTTCTAATCAGACCTAATTTATTTGGTTTCTTTCTTATGCTTTATGTATTATTTTCATGAATATGTAGTGTCTTGAGCCTTAAATCTGCTGGATGCTTCATTTTTTTGTGTCTTGATGATTACCTTTATGTTTTTTGCCTTCATTAATAAAGTGTTTCAGGACCAAGCACCTATAAAATACTTTATCTACTAAAAAATCATGAACATTAGTTCATGCTTATCTGTTACTTTTAAAATCTTAATCCATGCCTGTCTACTGTGGGAGCAAAAGTAAGTTTAAATTATTGAAATGCATGTAGAGATAACTTGAACTGCAGTTGCTGTTGAATACCACATTATTGGTGCTGGCTGTTGAAATAGCAGCAGAGCCTAAAGTTAGTGCCTGCCTCAGATGAACTTTGATATTCACCTGACAAGTACTTAAATCTAACCCGGGAAGACAGAAAGGCTTTGAAATACTTTCTTTTTCACTAGGATGTGAAAAACCCTGCAAATTCTGTATTACTGTGCTACTTTATTTCATTCCAGTGAAACAGGTGGGAAAAAAGTGACCTATATATTATGATTATAGATATATAATTACAATTATGCGTTTAAATTTCTTGGTTTCTTGGGCACTTGCAGTGTTTTTCAATTGCTCATGCTCTGCTTTGCATTATTAGTCATTTAAACTTAATATGTTACAATAGTAACATTAGATAATGGCTTTGTTTAATAGAATGAAAAGTTTATTTTCTAAAAACCTTGATCAACAGAAAGTCAGCAATAGAAGCTACTCTGCTTTAGCCATTTCCTTTAAATCCAGCATGCAAGTTTTTCTATCACTGATATATAATGGACAAGGGAATATGATCTTTGACCATATCTGGTCTGCCTCTTCAGATGTTTCCAGTTTTGTAAACAAGTTAAACAAATATTTTATCCTTCTGTACAGAGAAATCAATTACATTTTGACATTGTATTATGGAATAGAATAAGGAAGAGATTCATTCAGAACTAAATTCAGAACTAAGAACTAAACTGAGGGATCCTCCTGGTATAAAAGGGCAAGGACACTCATTGTAACAAATCCTGTGTTATCACAGAGGTTGAATAAAGCCATGATTTTATAATAAAAATGTGCTTATTAGCACAACTGCGTGCTCTGCTGTTGTATTTCATTTTAGTTGCTTCTGTGAACAATACAGTGAAAATTTTTGCTTGAAAATTGTATATTTCTTCCTATGAATAGTACAGCCTACTTGTATGACTGGTTATGGAAATGGACAACACTGAGATTGTGATTTAAGTCTACTGTAATTTTATCAAGCACAAAATGTAAACTTCTGTTTTGGTACATCTTGGATAATTATTCTTTGGATGCTTTATTTCCCCTGTAATTCAGTTAATATAAAATGGATTTTTCAGGACGATTAAAAATCCTATGCGTTTCTTAAATGTACCCATATTTGTTTTTACATCCTGTAATGTTTTTATCAAAACCCACAGGCTAAGGAGTGGCTGCATGGAACCCAGCAGAGGTGTTATTCCTTTGTTTGTCCTGTCATTAAGGAGTTCCAGAATGTGTTTTTCATTTTTCAGTTGCTCTAATATTGTAGAATTTCCATGAAGTTGCCTACCTTCCATTCTGATGTCTGTCCAGACCCTTAGTTTTTCATTAAAATAGGCACACAAAAAGAAATTGGTTGCAAACCTTTGTTTTCAAGGTGTAGCACAAAGGGAAAAGAAAAAAAGAATTAGACATTTTGTTCAGCATATTACATGTAATCAGCAGTGCACAGGAAAAATGGGTTATAAAAATCTACAGGGATATCAATGCATAGAGGACTATTATAGACTAAAATGACTATGATGCCATTTTCATCAAAATAACTGTTCAGAAGAATACAGGCAATAACTATTAAGTTCTAAAACAGTTGAGAAACAATGCAGATAAAAACCATTTAGATGCTGCTGATAAGAATGTTTCTGTTCCAGGAGTAGGCATTGTGAAGACAACCTCAGAAATAGGAAAAAGGGGGGAAGGAATAGATGGTGCAGCAATTTATTGGTTCCTTTCCATCTTCATAGCCTGCTGCTCTGATTCTCCTCAGAAACTGCTCATTGTCTACTATCCCCTTCTTTATCTCCTTTTAAATTGCTGGTACAGAAAACTTGGCCCTGCTAGGAGAATGGAGGGCACACAGTAGCCTACTCAAATAGAACTGAAAGATAAAAGTTTCCGAATGTGTCAGTATATCTGTGCCATTTGGGTGGCAGACAATGAGTTGACAGTTGTGTTCAGCTCCTGAACACAATTTTTGTGGTGGTTGTTGTGTTACTTTCTATCTTTTGAGTTCTTTTTGCAAAATTTTTAAGTTCTTCGTCTGAAAACTGCAGAGTGCTTTAGAAAGAGTAATTGAATGTCACTAATGCTGTGAGGTGGGAAAAGTTGCTCTTTTTACAGCTGAGAAGAGCTGAACAATATCCAAAACTGTGGATAGCAACAGAGCACCTGACATTACTGAGAAATCACTACAGCATCCAACTTGGAGTTTCTCTGGTTTAACAGCACTGTTCGTACATGGAGATGAAGATGGACTTGCATTATAAAAGAAACTGAGAGAAATTATTAGCATTGCAGTTAATACAGCTCCACTGGTGTTCATAGTAGCTAAAATAATGTGAAGAAATAATTAAATCAAAGTTAAAAAAGGGAAGAAAACACAGAATGCATGAAAGGATGTTCTTCTGACCCTCAAGTGTTTTCCCAGTCTGTTACTAGGCACATATTATTTGTTGTGCTCTCCACATACAGCAAAATTAGCACATGCATATCAAGAATGCTCTGAAATAGGTGTGTTTTGATTTAGACGCCACTGGAAATTGCATCAGGTGTTTGAAGGTGAGGTGTCTTACAGTCCACAGAAACCCCAACAATTTAACATGTAGTTTCACTGCCCGCTCCTTTTTTTTTGTGTTTAGGTAATAGACTATTTTCACTGAATTTAATGTGCAGAGGAAATAAACTGATCCTGTTCACTAATTAATTACTTGCTTTTATCACCTAAGAGTATTTTAACTGGGTGATCCAGGGACGGAATATAAAATGGCTAATTAGTTCAGTGAGGCAGTCTGCGCTGTTGTTTTGGTAATGAGGAGTTTACTCTCTTGTTTTGATTCGCTTTAAAGTCATGGAATTCCATTGCAGTGCTGGGTGTTACTTGCTCTGTTGATCTTTTGGGGTGGGGAGGAAGTATAAAAGTGTCTCTAGAGAAAGGTTTAGTAGGTTTATGTCTCTTTGGACAGACAGGAATCCAGGTGGTAACAACTCCCAACACAGAGAAACTGTCTCTACTTCCTCTTCGACTGGATGTTGAGTTTTTAGGAAAACTCTCTCTTGCAGTTTCAGCATATTCAGCTCATATTAGAGATCCCTAGGAGATGTCCTGTTTGTGTTTATAGGGACTGAAAAGCAGAGCTTAGAAAGGAAATTTTCAAATTACATACGAGTTTTTAGTTGTTAGTAGTTGAGGGGAAGGTACTTTGTTCCTAGCAGCACTAGTAACTTATATAATGTTGGTATTAAATAGTGAGAGTTGGCTTTTCTTTTACTAAGGAACTTACTCTGTAACACTTCAGTGTAATTTGTGACCAATATTTAGAGCTTTCACAATGTAAAGAAAGAATAATTTCTTGCTTTCTGTCTTTGTTAAGGATAAATACTGATTTTTATGGAGTTACTGCTTTAAAGTAGCAAATGCTTTATGAGGGGGGAAAAAAAAAGTCCCAAACACAGACACCTAATTTCATGCAATTATCTCTGTATTTCTTCAGGATGTTGGCTTTAGGGAACATTAGGGAGAAGGAAGAGAATGCAAATAGAATGCACTTGTTTTTCAGGGGAAAGAAGACAAATGGAACGTAGCTGAATTTGTTGCAGTTTTTGGGTTGGGGGTTGGTGTGTGGGGGTTTTGTTGTTTACTTGTTTGATTTGGTTTGGTTTTTTAATAGCCATATAGAAAGAGAAAAGATTTGCCATAAATATTTAACACTGGTGTTTGACTCTAATATTGACTCCTTGTAGTTAATTTTGGTGATGAGACCTATGTATTTACTTTTTCATGTTTTTCCTAATTCACGTTCTTTATCTTACATTCGGAGTGAAACTCCATTGTGTGTATTTCATATGAAAGGTTAAGAAGAAAAGGGTCATTGTAAGCACCTTAACACTATTATAATAGAACTCCTATCTGTAGAAAATAAAAATTAATTAGGATCATGGAAACCAGAAGAAAATGAATGTCAAAATGTATTATTTTAAAGCAGTGGGAGTAATAGTTGCTGATGCAGGGGTTTTTTTTCCAGATTCTGGCTATAAATTGTGTAATAAGTCACATTGACCAAAATCTTGTGTCTAGACTGAAAAGTAAGAACATCCTTTTAAAGGAAGCTGTCAGACATAATGAGAAACAGTGAAGAATTTATTTGAAAAAGTACAGAAAAATCTTAACTAAACCCCCAGAATAATAGTAAAAAATACCCCAAAAGTTGAGGTCACTATAGCCTTCCATATAAGTGTCTTTTTTAAAAATGCTTTAAAGCATGCAGATACATATAGAAAATATCTGTAAAATTAAGCCGCAAATCACTGAGGATGTGAAACAGATAGAAAATGACACCAGAAATACTAACAAGATAATCTCACTTTGGGACATTTGTAAGCCTGAGGAAAGAAAGTATCAGATCTAAATTATTTTCTAAATAAGTGAGAGAAAGAGCCTATCATACACATGAAGATGGAAAAAGGGCAAGTTTGCTTGTGTCAGAAGTAAATGTGTGGAGTGATCACAAGACTTTATTAAGACAAATGATATATTGAAAGTAATACAGAGTATTATAGCATCAAAAATGGGAGAGTTTTAGCTAAAAGCAGAGAAAGGTATTAATACTGTGAGACTCGTAACATGCAAACATTTAATTTTCTCTTTGTAGTGCTAATTTATAAATATCCTGAACGGACTATCACAGTCTTTACCGACTTCCACAAATACCAGCTGATTTTCATGGAAGTGTTTTAGTCAGTTTTCAGTAGGGATGAAAAGCTTTTTCTCTAAATGACTCTGAATGAAAAAGAAAACTCTCATGTACAAAACTGACAAAAAATTGTGAAAACTGAGTGTAATCTTTGTTTATAAGCACCACACTGTGCACTTTTTACAATCTACGTTCCTTAATAATCAGACTTATGCACGAGGAATAAGCCTAAGGCAGCTCAGTATATAGATTTTTCTTAACCTGACTCGATATGTTTAAATACTAGGTCACACTTCAGGTAGGGAGATGACTGTGATTTCAATTAACTGTAAATTTTCTTTGAGATACGACCTCATTACTTTTTCCACTCCGTATGTGCATCAGTTGCAAAATCTAGACTATATTGAGTAAAATGATAAAAAAACTAATTACTGAAGTATGATTGGAACCTAAGCCATAAATTCTTGAAGTTCCATGGTGATACTTTTTATGCACTCGAGTAGAAGCAATAACAACTTGATTTTGTTTTGCAGCTTGCTTGCTTTAACAAATGTTGCTGTATATAACAATATCACACGGTAACATCAAACTATGTAACTTATTGCACTGTGAACTATTCTATGCATTTGTGCAAATCTTCACCTGGTGCCTGTGGGTTCAGGTTTGTTTTTTTAGTGGTCCACCTTCTCAAATGGCAACAATAATTTCATTTATATCACTCAAGCTCAAGAGCTATGAATGTTCTTAGTGCCAGAAAAGCTTGGGTGAGGCAAATATGTTAAAGGATAAAATATGTTATAGTATTTAGGGTCATACACAAGCTCTGTCTACATTTTAAATAATGTAGCCCATTATCAGTGTGGATGAGCTGATCAAAGTGGATGTGTGGGCTTTAGCATCCTTAAATATGGCTCAAGACTTTTACTTTGGCCTAAATATAGTCCAGTCCTTTGTCATTGATGTCCCCACCATGAATAATGTTGGAAGTTCTTTACCACTGGTTCAGACCTTCCTTTCTACATGAGCTGTAGAAACAAATTCCATACAAACAAAATTCTGTAGCTGCAGAAACAAATTTTGTGCACGTCATGGGCAGAATTCTAAGTTAGTTTCTTCCAAGAGCAATGTTGTTTGCATGCACTAAATTCATTCTTCAAAAACCAATGAATGTGCATTAAGTGCTCAAGGGATTCACTTCAAAACTATGCTACAACTCCAATTCAAAACATCAAAGTCAATGTAGTTTTTCTGGAATATTCATGTCAGGCAAGCCATTTGCAAGCATATTAGCTATTTAAGCTGAATAAAAACACGGTAAGTTTAGTTTAAAAGTATTTTGCCCATGATCTTCCTAATGGTATAGAATTAATCCTCTTGCTCAACATATTTCGCCCTTTAAAAATTTACTGTATTTTATTACATTAAGATGGGAATAGTAATATATATGTTATTATGTTCTATTTTAATAAGCTGTGAAACAGTGAAATTTAATATACATGTAGTGTGTTTCTAATATATTATGAGCATGTAGAGAAGCCACAGTAGATCTTTCATCAGGTATTACTAGATGATGTCTCCTAATCTAAAAAAACCCCCGAATTTGAGATGAAGAGTGGGAAAGGAAGACTGTTGACTCTCTGAGCTTCTTGTCCATCACTGAGCCAAAATTCCTTTTCCTGTGCTGAGTAGCCTTTAACTTTTGATGGAAACCCTAATGGTCAGAGAGAAGATGGAGCTGTTTCTCTGTTTTCTGACTGAAGCACATCCTGAACACATTTCAGGACGCTTCTTCAAATTCTGTTTCATTTCACATAAGATCTGATTTGTTAATCTGTGGGTTTATTTCTGTGACCACGGAGGGCAGTTGTGATGAGTTAACTTTTCCTGGGTGCCAGACACCCACCCAGACACTTTCTCACTCCCCCTCCTCCAAAAGACAGGGAAGTAAATAAGACAGAAAGCTTGCAGGTCAAGATAAAGATGAGGGAATCACATACCAATTACAGCCATAGCAAAATGACCGAACTTGGGTAACGTGAATTTAATGTATTGCAAATTAGAGTTGGATGGTGAGAAATAAGTTGACAGTTGCGTTCAGCTCCTGAACACAATTTTGGTGGGGGTTGTTGTGTTACTATCTTTTGAGTTCTTTTTGCAGGGGGGCTCAGTCATTTTAAATGACTTCCAAGTACTTTCAAACCCGTAAAAACGTGGGTGTTTATTTCTTTTTCTAACTTAGAGACCTGGCTGCAAGGAACTGCTTGGTAGGTGAAAGCAACATTTTGAAAATAAGCGATTTTGGGATGTCCCGACAAGAGGACGATGGTGTGTACTCATCCTCAGGCCTAAAGCAAATTCCTATCAAGTGGACTGCTCCAGAAGCTCTCAACTATGGTATGGACATAACTGGATTTTCTTGCCCAAAAAAAAAAAATCCAAAGTACAATAAAGAGCACCAGGGCCACAATATTTGAGTGTATGTGCATACAATATTCCTTTTCCCCAGTTCAAATAAATTATGTTTAAAATAATTTTAATCTTTCAGTCTGATTTATGTAAAAAGCACAGTTTTGCCTTGGAAAAAGAATAAGGCAGCAACACCAGAATTGCTATTATGCAGCAATAGCAGAGTGCTTTGGTTCTGTTGCTGACTCATTCTCATAGACAGCCTCATCAGTCATCTAAATTATGATCGTTAGCAAAATGAATGGCAAGTTCTGCATATTTATGGCTACTCATTGAAAACAGTAGAAAATGTTAATGTACTAGAGCACTGTGTTACGTAACTCATTGCATTGGTGAGAAACGTAGTCACTGATTTTTTT
Organism: Origma solitaria; assembly: GCA_013397895.1. Classification (NCBI taxonomy): domain Eukaryota; kingdom Metazoa; phylum Chordata; class Aves; order Passeriformes; family Acanthizidae; genus Origma; species Origma solitaria. The sequence goes on along the minus strand of VZRL01004325.1, from coordinate 777,053 downwards.
CTTTTTTTTCTTTTTTTTTTTCTCTTTTTTTGTTTTTAACTGAAGCTTTTCTTTACCTGCATTTTTGTGTATCACTAGGCTGTTATATTGGGGATAAAAATTCATTCTCACTGAGGGAAGTGGTCCACAGCCCATGGGTGATAGTTTCAGAATAGACTGAAGCTGCTTTTTTTGCTTATAGGAAACTAGAAAAATAAGTTCTCCTAGGTAAAGTGGGCTGTGAAGAAGCAGCACATGTAATAAATGATGGCATGTTTTGAATGTGCTTCTCTCAACCAATTCTTTAGTTGAATACATAGAATAAAATATTTTACAGTTCTTCATTTGAAAGGTCTATAAATATTTCTGCCATCTCTTAAGGCCTTTTTTAAGAAATCATGCATTGGAAATCATAAGTTTGTGAATTACTACTGATAGCAGAATGCTCCCTCTCATTAGCACTTTTGCAGCAGTTAATGACATAACACAGTAAAGCAGATCTTCCCTTTGAAAGGCTGGCAGTAAATTCAGTGGCAGTACTTGATCCTGTATTACCAATTATTCTAAGAGGTGTCAGTGTTGCCATCATTCACGGCTGAACTCTTTGCTCTTTTGGCTGTTTGATCCACTATAAAAGGTGTTTTGTGGTTTATTTTTGTTATTTTGGCAGTGCATACGGTGTTTTTGATATATTATGAAAACCTCTCCTTCATAAACATATGGGGTCCAGTTGGCTACACTGAGCAGGAATAAGCTCTTGTGACAGCACCTTCACTTTGTACTGCTCAGTCTTTTTTTCCTGCACAGTACACGAGAGGAGGAGATTTTTGATTAACATATACTTGTTTCGTGTTTCCTAAAGCACATACATATGCAAGCAGCTATAAGTCATTTTTGTAGTGTTTGGGAAATAAGCTCTCTCAAACATCTGTTAATATGTTCAGCAGTCTAACACTCAGCTTTCAAAATGTCATAGAAGGTTTCTGTATGTTTTTGAATGATATTCTTTTTTACTCCCTTGAAAGATAAGAGTCAAACTAACTGGATTATGTTTTATTGTTTTCCATTCTAATAGTATGGTTTTAAGAATTGCATTGATTTGTGCAGGTAAGACTGAAGGTATTTAAGATACCAGAATGAAATAAAACTAAACCTACTGTATTTCAAAACGATTTGATAACCACTGGCCACGTCAGTCCTTAATGTCAAGATTCAAAGGCTGGAACAAAATGAGGAATAGGATCATTTGGCCATTACATGAATGCTAAAGTGCTTAAGAAGCTGCAAAAAAAGTTCTTTTTCAGTCTCTTCTGAAGTCACAGTATATGACAAATTAGGAGCAGTCACTAAAGTATTTTCAATTAAGAAAAAACACAAGTTGTGAAGGGTAGACACCAGATTAGGGTGTGTGGAGTGATTAGGGCATTGTGTCAGAAGTTGCATGCAAAATTCAGATGCCACTGGGATTTTTGAGAAATGGAACCTTTGGTTCTGTGGATGCTGTTCAGTGCCATTCCACACCTTTATGGTGACTTGGGAGGACAAACCCTATCAGTCCAAATGTTCCCCTTTCCTCCTTCTTCCCCCCGCTTTATGCACTGACCGTGATATCACACAGTCTGGAATATCCCTCTGGACAGTTTGGGTCACCTGTCCCAGCTGTGTCCCCTCCCAGGCCCCCCAGCCTCACCAGCGTGGCCGTGTGAAAAGCAGAAAAGGCAATCCCCACTCAACAATAACAAAAACATCTCTGTGTTAATCAGCCGTGTGCTCAGCACAGATACAAAACACTGCCCCATACCTGCCACTGTGAATAAAATTAATTCTACCCCACCAAAACTAGCACACGTTTAGGAGAAGTATATAGGATATTTTTACTCCCTGATCTTTCAAAAGTGAAACACGTTTAATATGTATGTTTTACCAGTACAATATTTTGAGTTACTTGTGATGTTAATAGTAAAGTGTGGAGGACTTGGGTTTTTTTTTTCTGAACAGATCTCTTCCCCCCCTGCCAATAATGTAATAGCAGAAAATATAATTAACTGTACAGAGCTTGTACTTTCTAAAAAAACCCCAAAACAGCTAATCACCTATCTTGTATCTGCTGAATGCTTTCAGTGGAAAGTATTAAATTACTGTGTGCCAAACTGTGAGGAGTTGATACACAGACAAGAAAACCAATCTTATGCCAAAGAGCATAGTGAATATCCATAATTGCCAGCTATGAGGCACACAAGCTAAAACAGCACAGCTGGAAGTGGTATTTAGTCTAAGAGTAAACTGAATTTTCTGACGTCAGAAGAGTTGTCACTGTCATCAGCTGTCACTATAATTTTCATGTATTTTCCTTTTTTTCCTAGTCAGAAGTGCTTTAGTTTGGTTTCTTTGGTGATTAGAGATAAACAAGCAATACATTCACAAGTGATGTTTTTAAAGAATAAAGACACATAAATACAAAGTAATGGTATGGTATAAAGAAGAACAGTTATGAAAAATGTTGAAAGTAATGTTGGAAATGTATTTTTAAGGTAACATTTTCACTGATTCTGCTGCAAAAGGCTAGGAGCCTTAATTTTCTGAGGTGAATCCATCAGGGACAATAGAAATATCTGCTCCAAAATGTCTCCTTTTCCTGTAATAGAAAGCTGTCATTCCATAAAGAGGCTTAGAATTCAATTATCTATCAGTTATCTATTTTGCTGTATCTGAAGCATAGTTGGAGGCAATGGAACCAGCAGGCCTGATTTTTTTTCTTAAACTGATTGGGTTCATCAGTTCTTCAGGGTGCAGCCGTACTTTGATTTCCAGAGATCAGTTTCTCAAAGCATGAGAACCAGCCCTTCTTCACACTTAAAAACAATGTTGGTGGTAGCTCCTCTCGGAATAATTGCTGCCACGCTGCAGTAGAGATCTGGTAAAGGTATTTTTTTTTAAGAATATTTCAAATCGAAAGTGGTTGTAAATAAGGGGGGAAAGCCTGAATTTTTTCTGTCCTTTTCTATTAAAAGAAAAATGGTTTTATGCATTAAGGAATTAAATTCTTAACTTTCATGATGGACTTGGTGAGGCCTTTATATAACAGTAGAACTTAAGGTGAGCTCATGTTATTCCTAAGTATTGGCTTTAATATAATTTCTTTTTTCTTTTAAATACTGGAGAGTGTGAAATCTGCAGAATGTGTTATTAGTAGCCACAGCTTTGTTTTGCTTGAAGCTCCCCTTCTGTAAAAGTAACACTTTTACCTTTACAGAAAACGTTGGGCCGTAATTATCTGAAATACTAATTTCTCTGTATGTTAAGCTGAGGGTTTGCTTTCCTTTTCTTAGGGAGATACACGTCTGAGAGTGATGTATGGAGCTTTGGAATCCTTTTGTGGGAGACCTTCAGTTTAGGAGTGTGCCCATACCCTGGAATGACCAACCAACAAGCACGAGAGCAAGTTGAGAAAGGTAATTATTCACAGGGAGTGAAAGAAATGCTGGATAAATTGTAAGGATGCAGTATAAAATAGAAAAGAAATAACACAAGAGTTTTGTAGCAACTTTAGCAAAAATTATATGAGGTTTTCTATAGGCCTTTTGAAAAAAAGGGAATATACTGACCAGTAACTTAAAAGGTTGGAAGACTTACAGCATGCTGAGTTTCATTGTTGCAGAACTAACAGGTGAGATGGAAAGGAGGGATTTACTGCTGTGCAAAGCAGAAGCTTGAACGGGATGAATTATTTAAGATTATGCTAATGCAGGTATAAATATTCTAAACTGCCAGAAAAAAATCTGTATCATTCCATCTTCTTTATTAAATCATTTCATAGAAGAATTTAGCAATTATGATAGAGAATGGTAGGCTAGTTGAGCATTGCGAGCTGCGTTTCACTTTTACAAAGTAATCAAAAGGCTTTTACTTAAAATAGCAAATAACTGTGAGCAGGATTTCAGGACTTTGATTTATTTTCATCGTCTTTAGTGGCATTTCAGAACTGTTCCTTCCCTACATAGTACTACTGTATAATTTATAAATGGGTACTAAGCTAGGAAAACTTCTAAATGATTTAAAACAAAACAGACAACAAACAAACAAAAAACCCCTGGTTTGCTGATTTACACATATTGCCAGTATTTGTTATAGTTTTATAAGCACTGTAGGTGACTGTCGAAGTTTCTCCTTAAAGGCCAAATCATATCCTAGAGCCCAAGCCATTCTTCTTTGAAGTTACATGCATTCATCCAGTAACTAGAGCAGATGCATGCACCTTAAAGAAACCCAAAAATACTTCTCAGATTTACCTGTTTTAACAGGTCAGTGTCATTGCACTGTTCTTTAGAAAGGGAGATGCAGAGACCTGTGCAGCGAGTCTGGAGTCACAAAGCTGCATTTGCTCAGAGCTACCTGTGGCAAACAAGTCATTGAATCTCAGAGCCAAAGAAAGACTGAGGTGTGCAGGGACCTCTGAACGTCATCTGCTCTGGCCACCCAGCTCTGGTGGGATCACATCCAGACGGCTTTTGCACATCCCTGCGGATGAAGATGCCACTGCCTCTCTGGGCAACCTGTGCTGAGTCACCCTCACGGGGAAGCGGTGGTCCCTGATGTTCAGGAGGAATTCCCATGTTTCAGCGTGTGCTCATGACCTCTGTGTCCTGTCACTGGGCATGGGAAGAGCTCAGACCCCATTCTCTTTGCACGCTCCCTGCAGCTGTTCATGTGCATTGGTGAGATCCCCTGAGCCTTCTTGTCTCCAGGGTGAGCTGCTCCAGCTCGCTTGGCATTTCCTCATAGGAGGGATGCTTCAGTGTCTCTGTCATCTTGGTGACCCTTCCTGGACTCTCTGCATTGTGCTGGGGAGCCCAGCACTGGGCCCAGCACTCCAGATGTGGCCTCAGCCGGCACTGAACAGAGGGGGCAGAGGATCTCCCTGAACGTGCCGCAATGCTCCTGATGCAGCTCAGTCTGCCATTAGCATTCGCTTGGTGCCCAGCAGGACCCCCATGCCTTTCCTGACAAGCTGCTTCCCAGCTGGGCATCCCCAGCCCGTGCTGGTGCCTGGGCTGGCTCCTTCCCGGGCACAGCACTTTGCTCTTCCCCTGTTGAATTCCTGTCAGCCCTTTCTCCAGCCTGGCCAGGTCCCTCTGGAGGGCTCTGTGACTGTCTGGGGTATCAGCCCCTCCTCACAGTTTGGTGTCACCAGAAAATTTGCTGAGGGTGCAGCTGCCCCCTCACCCAGAGCATTAATGACGATGTGACACAGGACTGGACCCAGTACTGGCCCTGGAGCTCCGCTCAGACTTTGTACCATTCATCACTCATCACCTCCCTTCAGAGCTCACTATTCAGTTTTCAATCCGCCTCCCTGTCTGATCATCTAGCCCATAATTCAGTCTTTGTGAGGATTTTGTAGTGCAATCCCCTCATGTAGTTTCTCACATTGGTCAAGCATGACTTGCTGAGTGCATCCATGCTCATTTTCTGCAGGCTTACTCCTGATGACTTTCGTCTCCTTCAGGCACCTGGAAATTGTTTCCAGCATTAGCTGCTCCATCACCTTCAGGGATCAAGGTGATGCTGACCAGCCTGCCATTCCCTGGGTGCTCTGACTTGAAGATAGGAGTGACATTGGCTTTACTCCTGGTAAAGTAGTCACAATGATGTATTGGGATTGTTGGGAGTGGTGTGACAGTGACATCAGGCGGTTCTCTCAGCGCTCGTGGGTGCATCAGGGCCCACGGACTTAACGAAGTCCAGTGTGCTTCAGTATTCTCTGGCCAGGTCCTCTTCCACCAAGAGTAGATTTTCCTTGTTCCAGCCTTTCCCACTGATCTTGGAGCCTGGGATTCTTGAAGGCTGGTCTTGCTACTAGAGGCTGAGGTGAAGAAAGCACTCAGTACCTCAGCCTTCTCCATGTCCTGCGTTGCTGAGTTACTCAGTGCCCAATTCAGCCGTGGGCACACATTTTTTCAAGCCTTCCTTTTGTCCCCTAGATAATTAGAGAAGCCCTGCTTGTTGTCTTTGACACCCTTGGCCCGATTCAATCCCATCTGGGCTTTGTCTTTTTTAGCTTCATCCCCTGAGGCTCAAGGCAGTGTTTCTGTGTTCCTCCCATTACCTGATTTTGTGTTTGATTTTATCTAGGAGCTCCTTGTTCATCCACATAATCCTCCTGGCATTTTGCCCAACTTCCTTCTCATTGGGAAATTGTTTTTCTTGCTGTGAGTACACCTCTGTGGTCCAGGGTATTGATGATATACCTGAATGGCCACTTACCTGTGACTTTTGAATGATTAGCTGCTAATTTACTTAACTGATTGTCCATTCTCTTGCTCATTGCCAAGTCAGGGACCTGCTTTGGCTGATGGCAGCAGAGAGGTGTGGAAGCCACTGCCGACCTTAAGCAAACCAGAAGAGAAGGACTACTGAGATAAGATGGAAAGATACAAAAGTTAAGAAAACATAAGGAGGAAAAATTAATTACTGAAGTGGAAATGGGGAGGGACCTCCTTAAGGAGCCAAAAAAGGGAAGAATCGTGAGAATAAGAGTTGATACACTTTCAAAAAGAGCAAAGAAACTTACTCCCATCTTAATTTTTATTACCAATCTCCTCACTGTGGGGAAGAAAGGAAAATCAGAAGGCAGCTACTTCCTAAGGTACAGGAAACAAATCTGAGCATGTTGCTGCTATTAGGGATGAGCAGCAAACTGACAACTTACCATGCCCAACTTAAATGTCACTGGTACCCGAGCTTTAATTAGTTTCATAATTATCTCTCATGTATAGGTTATGTATTGAAGACGTTCCTCATATTGCGTTAAAGGTCTTTTTTAATGAAATGGTCTTGAACTTCGCTCTTTTCTTTTTAGATTTGTCAATATGCATCAGTTTTCAGTACTATAAGTTTTCCCCACTTTTTCTGTGTACCAGGCTACCGAATGTCTGCACCACAAAAATGCCCAGAAGAAATATATAAAATAATGCAGAGGTGCTGGGACTACAAGCCAGAAAACCGGCCAAAATTCAGTGAGATTCAGAAAGAGCTGTCTTCAATCAAAAAGAAAGTGACATAGTGATGAAGAAGTGCCAAACTCAATGTCTGGGACTTTATTTTCCAGTGAAGTAATTTTTTCCCTCAAACACTATGCATTTATACAGCATTATTTGCAATACTCTTCTAGGATTACTTTGAAATTACCTGGTGTACCATCTTGAATGATGTCTACACCTGCATTAAAGATATGTACTGCAAAATGCTATATATCCAGTCACAGTAGTACTGTAATTTAGGTTACATGTACATAGGAAAGCACATACTATAAATTTAAGGGACTGTGGCTTCTATCTGTTTTACAACAAATAACTGCTAGTGACATTTTTCAGAGGTGTTCTGCTTTAAGCTGTGCTCTCACTCTGCTATCCCTGTCCTTTATGTCAACATAATACTGTGGGGATTGTCATATATGTTGGCCTTAAAACTGAAGAGAGTTTTGACAAGTATTTCAACTAGAAGCTTTTCCTTTTTTTTTAGTTCTTTCTGCATCTGATTTATTTAGGTGATACTTTGCTTTAAGCATGAAGCTCAGTTAGATTCTGGATGCAAACATACTTACTGAATGGAAAAATCCAGAATATTCTTTTGTAGTTGAATTACTTGTGCATTTCTTACCATACAGTAGAAATACTTCTGACTTTTTATGTGATCTGCTTAAATCATGCCTTTCTTTTCCTACAATGCCATCAGAATTCAGTAATATGTTTCTTTTAGAGTGACCTATGTTTATTTTAGGGTAAAAAAACAATACAAAGTCTTGACTACACATGCTAAGAAATACTGCAAACCATCTGCCTTCCAAAGAATAAGTAGCAGGCCAAGAAAAAGAGGTTTATTAATGATAGCAGCAGATAACAAATATCATTGATCTTAGAGGAGCTAAAGAATGTGTTGCTAGATTTGCTTTTGATCCTGATATTTTCCCTTAAATTGGTAGAAATTCTCAGAATGCAGCTGGAACCTGCAATAGTTTATTCTGAACAAAAGAACATTCCACGCATAGTGTCCAAAGGAAAAATACTACTTCTGTATGGCATGAGGAAGTTGTTCAACCAACCAAAAGGAAAGAAGTATGCTTAAAGCCTCTGACAGGGAACAGCAGAGTAGAAATACTAACCTTCTATTTTTCTTACATAATTGCAATCAAATATCAAAAGACTGGGGATAAACAAGGTTTAAATGCACCAGGAATATAAACCTTGTGTTTGTATATATATACATATAAATATATATTAAAAAAAAAAAGCCAGAAAGAATAAAAACTTACTAGATAGAGGAGGGAGGAAATGCACCATTTGTTACTTTGACTCTGGGTCCTCTTTGCAGCTGGAATTGTTTTCTAGGGCTCTACATAGAAATAGGAACAAGTTACAGTATCCCTGTCTGAGTTCCAGCATTAAGGTGCTTAAAATATTCATAGGAATTTACTAAGATGTTCAGATCAAGGGATACCAGTTGCTGCTAATGCAAGTAAGAAACAGGGATTGTAAGTAACACAGCATCTGGAATGTTAATTAGCCTTATATTTTAGTGTTACAGTGGGATTGAGATGTAGTGAAGTCAGTGGCTACATTACATTTTTATTTCTGTTAGGGTGGCTTTTCTATTGTCCACATCATCTTTTGCTCTCTAAAGTATATTTACGGTAGTGCTGAGTGGTGGTTTAGGGCTATGTGTGACCAAAATATGTGTAGTCTAGAAGAATTTGTCTGTTACATAGGAATTAGTATCCAACTACAACAGTGAATGGTTGTGTGGGAGCACATCACCTGTGTTCGGTGTGGTACTGTCAGTATCCAGGTGTAAGGAATGGTGAGTGCTTCTTGCATTTCGTTAAGTGATATTGTTTTTGGAGATAAGGAAGCATATATATACACATACCCGTGAAAGTGTAGTGCTTGGAAAACTTGGTGGCATAAATTAAAACTTCATTATAAGTGTACTGGATATATTTACTTAGTTCTGTACTTCAAGTAGCCCAGAGATATTTTTCAAGAGCAATAGGAAACATTCTTGTTAGTTTGTATGCTTCTAAGTAGTACACAGGGTCTGTGCCTTAATTTGCTAGTATGCTAATGCAAGTGCAAGTGTACTAAGATTTAAGGAATGTTTCACAATCATTTGGGAAAATCCGAGGTTCATCCAATTGCATTTCCTTATGTATGCATCCCTGAAGTCTGCAAGTAAGGATAACAGTGTTCATAGCTTTTCTGGGGAGTTAATGTTCTTCTGTGAGAGAGATGGACTGTTTCTTTGCCATATGCCCTCTTGACAGCAAAAAATACTGCTTTATTCTGATAAAATAAAATACTGTTCTCTTTGTTGTAAATTAACCAGTCACCATCCTGACTCCTGCAGAAAGATAAAAACCATACTAATATTTTATTCTGAAATAGTTAACCTCCACAGACATATATCAGGCTTCTGTTTAAATTTAAAGTCTTTTTAAAACAAGGGATTTCTACAACATTAGGAAAATTTATTAGTATTCCTGAAGTCGGCATCAGTTCAGTTCAGAACTGGTAACACTGGGAGAATACTAGGGGGGCAGTATAGGTATAGAACAAATTTCAACACAGGTACATGTCTTTTCAATTATTTAAACTTTTTGTATCATTAATGTAACAGTTTGTGGCAGAACTTGTTCATCATGTCTCAGTTGTAATTGTTGAAACTATACAATTTAGGAAGTGGAGTCCATACCTAGAGATACTGTAGAATCCACTACCAAGCCTGCCACACCATAAAATTTAAAAGAAAGACATGGCGTTCAAGAAGCAAAGCTGCAATATCTTCTCTCCATGGTATCTTAATGACTTAATATTGTCAGGTTAATTTACCAGGTTAGCCAGACAGTGGTCATTTGGCTCATGTACTGTTTGTCATAGAGAACTTACAGAGAAGATAAGATTCAGTCTCTTTTGCAAGTGTGGATTTCAGGTTAAGTTGTGACACTGGCGCTGTCACAACCAGGGGGACCCTGAGGAAATCCTGAGTTCCTTTACACTGTTGACCATGGGAAACTCTGAATACTGTTATCCTTAGCTTGTAACATGAGAGGGAATTCAGCAGGTTATCTCTTACTTTCATGTTTTTCCTAGGACTTCATTCATCATTTTAAGAAAATTGCTTTGACGGAAAAAAGTGCATCCTTAGTTTATTTTTAGTAGAAAATAAGCACATATTAGCTTCCAAGTCCAGTCATCAGTGAAATCATAAGGTTTCCTAATCTTCTTTATTTTACAAAAAGTAAAATAACGAAAAGTATCTCGTCTGAAAACAAACCTTGCATCAGCAAAGGGTGATCTTGTAGAGTTAGCATCCCACCAAGGCATTATCTTTGAAATGTGCGTTTTCATTAGTTTCTGTGAAAACCAGTGAACTAGCCTTTCATTTAGGAACTACGGCTACACTGCATTTCTTCTTAACAAAAATATGCCTTTTTGCAGAGTTGCCTAGAACTTTTTTGGAAATCGTTATTGGAAAGTGCATCACCGGAAGGCCATTAGTAAGAACTGCAGCTTGTAAAGCCCTTTCTTACTGACAGGAAAGAGAAAACTGGTTGAGGATATATTAGGTTATTCATACTTAAGTATTTTTTCATCCATGTCTTTGACCACCTGTTATGCTTGCTTAAATCCTACAAGCACATCATTAAAACTTGACTATGAAGTTACCCATTAGTTATCTCTTTATAGCTATTTTGTTACCCTTTTTGCACCCATTGTAAAGGTAATAAAGGAAAAGAAAAGAAAACCCCACATTTTTCTGAAGTTACAGAGTAACTAAGTCTCAGAAGCATTTAAAAAATGTCTCCCCTCCAATTTTCCCAGATGTGCTGCTGCACAAATATTAACAATAGTGATTAAATACTAGCCCTGTTTCCACTGTTCTTGCTGTCATACCCTGTAAATGTCAGTGCTACTCAATGACTTGAGAGAGTGCAATATTTTAAGACCTAACCTAGTGTGTAAGTAGTGTCATCAAACATGGTATTCAAGAGCAGCAGTTCTGAAAATAATTGATTGTTGCAAATTATAACTCATTATAGAGATTAAATAAAGAGAAAGAAGCTGAGAGAGTCCACTTTCTGTAACAGCTGTCCTGTTTGTAGGCAGTAGAAATATTTGTTATGCCAGTGCACTTGGATTTGTATCATTTTTATGGCTAAGCATAAAATAGTTTACTATTAAAGGAAGAGTTTCCAATTTTTTTTTTCCTGAAGCACAAAAGGACTTCAGATATCGTTGGAAGCATTCTTCCTTGGCAAGTCAGGGAAGAATACCCTGCTACCAACCAAGTTACACATTTTTTTCTTCTTAGAATGGTTTTCATGCAGTCCTTCACTTTCAGTAATACAGGACTTCAGTTAGTAATTGCAAAGTACAGGGAAAGTCCAGTTTTCCTGAAGTTTCAAACAACCATGAGTTTTTGAGAGATCTGGTAAATTTGAAATATCAACTCTATTAAAAATATTTTCGTCCAGTTTCCTTTTACAGATTTACTGAAAAATAAAATAAAACAAACGAACAAAAACACAGTCCATAATCATCACTAACAACTTACTCAGAAAGTGAATCAACCTCAGGAGCCTGTCCATTTTTTAAAGAGTAACTGTTCCCTGGAGTAGCTTCCCATTATGAATAAATAAATAAAATAAATAAATAAATGTAGTTTAAAAGTGGAAAGCTCCAAGCTGAAATGGAAGAATCCTTTCACTTGTTACATTATGAATAGTCAATACTGCCACCATTTCTTTCCTCAAAGTGATACTGAGTTGTGATTTCCAGCTCCTGCATGCATTACTGAATTGCTTATTAGTGTGTTATTAATACCCAACCTTACTTTTAGACCAAAGAAGAAAAGATTCTCTCATTGAAAAGTCCAGCAAGATCTGCCTGGTAGCTCCAACATTTTTGCTAATTTTCACATTCTGTTATCAGAGTCATTGGGTTCATTATAATAAGCACCACTTAAACAGGGGGCTGGGAGCTCCTGTCTTTAAACTTTCACAGCTTTGACCCTAGAATCCAACTTGATTTTGCTTCTCTGTCAAATAAGCAAAAGGAATTTCTGTATTTCAGACTTACTACTACTCTATAAAACAGAAAGGTTCAGAGATGTATTTTCTGTTCTCTCCCAGGGAATGCTACGTCCACCAGCAACCCTAGGTTACCATTATGTCCCCTTCTCTTTAATACAAAATTTCAAGTGGAATATATGTCCGGGTACAGAACTTGGGTGTTAACTCACAGTTGTTTCATTTTCAGGCAGTTGTTTATTATTGGCTGTTTCAGAGCACCATTTTCTCAGGCGTCATCAAGGCAGGACTTAAATTAGGATTTTCAGAGCATTTAGCTGGGGGGTTTTTTGTGAGATAAAAGGGTAATTGGGTCACTAGCTACAAGCATTGTTGTTTTGTAGCTGTTTGAGATTGTAGCTGTGAGAGGGTAGTTCATTTAGAGATCTCAGATTCATGTGCCTTCTCCAAATGAAAAACTGTTAGCCGTACTTAGAAAAAAGGGATAAATAAAGTCCTCAAATATACTTGACTGAAGTAATAAATTGAAAACATAGAAGACCCATGAACTAGATTCTCTCTTCCTCTGTCTCCCAGAATGGAATGCTTTGTAAATAAAATTTGAGTTAATTGGTTTTTGTGTTTATAGATAAATACAGCCTCTGAACTAGTATGATAACCTAGGATTCACATTGAGCAGAGAAGGCTTGAAAAAATCCTGAATTGCAACTATTTGGAACTGTCATCTGGTTTTAGAAATACAAGTGTTTATAGCCAAGTACTTCATTTAAGTTTTGTGAATATGCTAAGTGAGCCAGCCATTGAAACTCTTCATCAATATAAGGCAACTAGGCTTTTTGAAAGAAAAATAAGATCAGTGATTCCTTCTACATTACAGATATTGAAAGTATGAGCCAGAACTTTCCATTACTCAAAAAAAGATGCACAGTACTGTCTTTTCAGTCAACTCAGTCTTTCTCAACATGTGAAGAATCCCATAATTGCTAAATGCAAGTAGTGATACAAAATTCTTTCATTACTGATATGTAAACTACTTGACTCTGAGCTGTTGCCTAAGTTCTCAAATAATCTTTTTTCTCTTTAAAGAGGGCTGCAGTAAGCTTACACTTCTAGCTGCACTCTGCTGTAATAATTTGTACTGTTGTATCTCCCAAATGTTTCCTAATTCTGAAGGCTCCATGTACCACAGATGGCGCCCTTTCATTTACCAAAAAAAGTCATTCTGGTGACACAAAAGTCCAAATATACTCCTGCTTTTGTTTAACTCAGAAATACTGTGGTGACGTTATACCTTGCAATATGTTTGTATGAAAATGGGAAAAAAACCAAACCATGAATCAAGGTGAGGCACATTGTTCAAATCACATTTTTAACCAAGTTGCAGACCCTAGCTATATCATGACTTGTCCACATCATAAAAGACATCAGAGGAACAACATTATTGACTGTCTAGTTTACAATACAGAACATCCTACTCCACTTAAGGAGAATTATAAAGCCAAGTATGCTCCTTGACATTTTGCTGTGAGGCCAAATTGAAACAGTATCTTCAAAATCAACAGCAGTGACTTAATTCCACCTAAGCCTTGTTGTGAACTTCCTTCTACTTAACAGACCTTTTCAGATAGTGTTAATTTTCATTATTGTCATCCGTTTTGCTTTCAGAAGTTTGACTTCTCTGTGTCATACAACATTTACATACAGTAGTAATTATACACACCCCCCTCACCGCGAAGTGCTGAGACCTGCAGTTCCAGAAGATTAGCATTATTGTTATGTACAGGGAGCTGGTCTTGGACTGGGTCTCAATTGATATGGCTTGACATGTCTGTTTCCACTGTTAATTGTACCATTACCTGTAAATCACAAGTTAACTTGTTTTTGCACCAAGCTTCCCACCTAATTTTCACCAAAATGCTGAAAACATGTAATAGGGAAAAATCCCCACGAGGCAGGCTCATCACACAGAGCACAAAAGGCAGGCAGACTCCTAGAAAGAAACACTGAGGAGTGAAAGCCAACATTAAACACCTGCCTTGCACCTTCTGTTAAAGGACTGAATAGTTACATACATGTTCAAATGACTTCTGGGGATGAAACTTGGGCTGCGGTTGTAGGACTGCTGTTTTTAAAGTTGCATGTGTTGCTTTTCCTTTGCATAACTGTTGGCAGCTGGAGATGGAGCTGGGGGTGTTGGGAAGGAGGGAAATTAGGATCACTGACCTGCCATCACAAGCAAGATTTTTTACACCAGTAGCCTTGAGTAGGCACAGATGCCATTTGCAGATGTCTTTGGGTATCTACTCAATTCTCAATTTTGTGCCAAAATATGCACCAGCAAGTCTAATATCAGGTAAAGCACCTTTTATGCTCTTTGTTGTTTAAAAATAATATATTTGTGAAACAGATCGATAATACATAACACTGGAAATGGGTGCTTCTTCCCTAAAGTACACACATTAAAAAAAAATAAAAAAACCCCAATGTTTGTGAGTTTATCTGGCTTTTAATCAAGTCTGAAAATGATAACTATGTTTTACAGTTGCCAGTTGTCAGTCCTTTATGATTTTAAATAGATCTGCATTTTAACTTTATTTATTTGCCAATTTTTTATATATTTTAAAGTTACACTTCAGAACTCAAGCTAACTTTTTATTTTCCTAGGCTGTTATATAACAGATTTTCAGTATTCTTGTAAACTGCAGACCTTTTTTGAATAGTCCTTTGTCTTCTCCTTTGGACCAGTTACCACTAATGAGTCTGCAGTCCCCTTTTTACTGTACTCTTCCAATAAATGTAAAATATTTGTATCAAGCTATCTCATCTTATTTGATATTTACAAGTTGTGTTTCTTCATTTGCTTCTGTAATCAAGCAGAAGACCAACTCTAGTAACATTGCTTTTGGGAACAGACACAATTCAAAATACTCTGTTTCACACAAGGGGGGAAATAACCAATTTTATTTGATTTTTTTGGCAATTTCTGGAGGTCCTCGCTCACAGTTTTGCGTTACTTTTGTTTACTTTTTACATATCAGAAGATACTGAAGCAAGGAGTAGCCTAGGGGACAGAAGGGAAAGGATATGTTGAAACAGGCTGAGAACTTTGTTACAAGAACATTATAACGCCTTAAAAAAATATAAACTAATGTTTTGAGATCTTGTGGTAACATAAAATATGAATATACCCCATCTGGAGAACTTCTTCCACTACCTAGCACTCCCTGCAGATGCACCTTGTTTGAAGACACAAAACCAGGCAGAAAGATGGGGTTTTGGGTACCTGCACCTTGCACGGTGTTGTTAAGCCCTCTGCACACTGGCACAGCACTGGGATTTGCAAGACTTGGTGCTACCTGAAGAAGGATTTACAGCTCTGGTTGCTAAGTGGGACTGAGGTGCCTGGGGTTTGTATCGATTTTTTTCTAATGGAATACAGCTGTTCCCTTTTACAAACCCTTTGAGGCATTTTCCCCCAGCGTCTCCCAATAACCGTGGCTGTATTGGGTGTAAGTCCAAAGCTTGTCCCCTGAATTTCCCCAGCGCCTGTTGGAACAGAAGACAGCACAGCGTGGGATTGCACACAGGTCTGGTACGATTCTGCTGAGACTAATTTACTAGCAGGATAATTTTAGAAGAGGTTACTGCAGCTAAATCTGTTCTGCTCAGTGATGCCTGGCCTCCAAATAATAGAAACGTGTTGTTTGAAACCCTGGACTGCCAAACACTGAGCAGCGCAGGGTCATCAGATTTCCTCATTTGAAGTGTCACAGCAGTGAAACAGGAATGAGACTAAAGGAAGGAGCCTTGAAGGAGATCAGAGCCTTTGTACAGTCCTACATTTTTTACAGTTTGGAAGTACAGTTAAAAGACTTGCTGTTGAAAAGAATTTAGTTGATTAAGACTTCTCAGAAGATCCCAAAGGACACTGGTGCCCAAGGGCCACCTTAAATGGCAGATCACAGCATTTCCATATTCTTGAGATGCCCAGTTTATCCACGCAGGCACAAACAAACCTCATGGCCTGCAGGAACAAAATGCTTCAAGGTAGATGTTCCCCAGTTCCAAGGTGACCATAACACCTCATTTCGTATTTCTGCTCAAGTTGTCCCCTGGTGACTTTTTGTGCCTTGCTGACTTTTGGGCCCTAACCACGCAGGTACTGTACAGCTGGCAAAACTCCACACAGAAGACATTTGGGCACAGAAGTTTTGACACTGGATAGAAGTGCTTATTTGGGTTTTTTTCTAGACAGCCAGCATTTGCATGTCAGACATGCCTCCCTGCCTTTTAGATCCAAATACTGTGCATACAGAGATGTTTTGGTACTTGGATACAAATCCTCTCTTGATGTTTGGCAGAAATACTATTTTTGTTAAATGAGGGAGAGATTAGTCTTGCTCAGAGACACAGAAGAAGCTCACGTCTGAGGACTCCATGCAGAAGAATGTGCTTGCCTTCAGCCTGGTAATTTGGGGAATTCGTGGAAAAGCAGGGAGGGGGAGAGTTGTTTAGGGGAGTGAGTCTTTTCTTTTTCAGCATATTCAGATTAGAGACACACTGGGTCTGCTGAGTTCCATAAATGTTCTCCTGGGTCCCAGTGTTTCCACCAACTCCACACTCTGGAAGCTTAACTTGGCCAAGGACCATAGAGGGAACAAAAGCAAAGTATTCCCCTGTTTAATATTTCTGATAGATCTACTGTCTAAAACTGAATAGGTCTGAGAAAGTCTGCAGCAAAGTGCATTTGCAGAGTGTGGAGCACAAGGGCCATTGCAGATAACTGAGTATGAACTTCCACCAGTGCCAGAATTTTCTGGTAAAAAGCTTCTGATATGAAAATGGTTTGAAGGACTGTGTGGTCTCCATCACACTGCAGCTACTGTTCTGTCCTCCTTGAACTCAGGTTCCAGCCATAAGAAAATGCACAAATACATCACTGATATGGTCTGGATTACAGCTGTACCCTTTACACCTCAAAGGACATGATACAGATAACCCCAGAAAATCCACAAGTCAATGGCACAGGCACACACCACTGACACTGCAACACACAGAGCTCTCCTTTGATGCAATTTCATCAGTATTCACCTTCTCCATCACTCTCCGGTCCTTGCGGGTCTGCTGCACTAAAAGCACTGCTGCTAAACAGTGTGCAGAAATGCATCAGGACCAAAGAAATAGATCTGTGTTGAAAATACAGAATAATGAGACACAGTGCTCTATTTTTCTGATAACTTAAGCTCCCATAGCTTTCAATGACCTAATCTGCTGCAAAAAGAATTCGGGGAAGAGTAAAATCAAGCTACTAGCTAGCTTAGAATCTTCAAAAGAATCCTCAAAGGAACAGGCTGGCATTTGACCACGCTGTAATGGAAAGAAGTGTGCATCTTCAAGAGACGTTTTCAACTCATGATGGATTAGTTCTCTGACAGCTGAAAGAAAAATGAGATTGCATTAGCAACACCTGGAGTATATTGAAATATTTTTCTACTTTCTATCTTAAAAGCTTGCATTGCCAAGTGCAATTCGCTAAAGAGAAGGTACAGAGAAGGGTTAGGGGCATAATCCAGTTGCTAAAATTTAGTCTGTGCAGTCAGGAGCTGTGAAAGCCCATCCTGTTAACATTAAGACATGGAAGTCACAGCCCCTATAAAGTCAGAAAAACACATTCTAAGCCCTTATGCATAGGGGTCCTAGAGACCTTCACTCTACTAAACCTACCACCCTGTGCATTCAGAAATCCTTTCCACTACTCTATTGCCCTGAGTCTGAAATGAAAAGAATGCAGTGACCTAGATTTAGCGAAATATAATTAGAGAACCTTCAAATATGACGGAGCTAGAAAGCTCCATTTCACTCGTAGTTATGGACCCAGAGGGTTGGGTCTCTAAAGTCTGGGCCTGTGCTGGGGTCAATTTTGTGCTATTCATCTGATTTACAGAGAGATACACTGACTTTCTGTCTTTCCCCAGATTTCAGGTGGACTGGGCCCAGGGGGTTTGTCAAGCTCTATCAAGTTTGGAATGCTTTTTTTTTTTTTTTTTTCTTCTATAGAGCAACAATATTTAAGCAGGAAAACTATGAAAAAAAAAAACCCTGATCACTGCTGGGATGGTGTGAGAGGCAGGAAAGGCCTTGGCTCAGTGCAAGCAGTAACAAAAAACACCCCTGTGTTATCAACACTGTTTTCACCACAAATGCAAAACACAGCTACTGTGAAGAAAATTATCTCTATCCCAGCCTAAACCAGCACAACAGAGCATACAGAGAAATTTTAGGTATGAGGGAGGTCTCATGCGTCTCCCTGGGATGCAGCTCACAGCAGCAGTGGCACTTCCACGCTCAGACCCCGCGAGTCAAAGCTGTCCCTTGTGAAAGAGCTGCAGATGTGCTGGCTGAAGGAAGCAGCTGGTCAGGGCTGTTCCTCAAGGATAACATGAAATAAAATAAGCAGTGCAAGCACCCTGTAGGTGTTTACATCAAACAGTCCCTGCAGTACCCCCTCCAGCACCATGAAGCTGTGTTTTCACAACAGGGAGGAGCAGGGAGGAAAGCCCTTGCCCAGCGGTTGTGTCCTTGGCTTTTAGGGCTGTAGGGGAAGTTTCACCAAGGCCTCGGAACAAAGCAGATCGCGTCCCTGCAGACCCAGTTCCAGCTCTGGGGAAAGATCCATTCTGGGGCTCACAGATGTGCTTCATCCAGAAATGTGTGGGAGACACTTGGTTGAACATGGAGAGGTGGCACCAGATCTTCCCCTCAAAGGGCTCGATCTGTCCCTTCCAAACCAGAGTCTGTGCTGATGCCTTTTCAGCTTGTGAAAATATGAAGCAGACACAGCAGTGAAGGGAAAAGGGAATTTACCACAGTCTAATAGGATCCTAGACTAATCCCCCAATGAGAAACTTAGTAAATGAAGCAATATTTCCCCCTATTCTAATGACCCCTCCCCCAAATGGGACTACAGCCTAGTTTACAAAAACAAGTTCCAGAGAGAAAGCTCCATCCAAGGCTGGAGCTTCTAGTTCTGAGGTAGTAAAAATGTTTGGTCCTCTTTGCTTTGCAAGACCCCAGACTAAGCTAAATATCAGCCTACAAGAGTTATAAACACACAGGGCTAAAGTACAAGGGGTGTGTACAGAGGGTAACAGGGAAGAGAAAGGGTAAAAAAATGCATTAAAAGGGTATGAAAAGAAGGGACAAAAATCACCGGCACCAGTGCCAGCAGCTGTCTTGGACCTTGGCAGCTCCAGCATTCTGCATCCATCATTCCACAGGCCTGTCCCTCTCCTCTGCGCTGAAAAACGTCACTTTAAAGCAGTTCCTGAAAGCCAGAGACTATTGATGACTTTGAAAAGCATAAACAACATATGCCACAGTCTGTCACTCAGGGATTATTAGGTTTATAGCTATAACTTCTCTAATTACAAAATTGCTGTGAAATACAAGGTTTAAGTGAATTTAAAACTAGGAAGTGGGAAAACCCATGCAGCCTTTTAATTTTTCTGCAGTGTCTTCATGATCCACTTGTAAGCAGTAGATGCTTTGCATTCTGATGTTCACCTACACTGGTATATGGGAGTTTTTATTGAGGGGTGGGTGAACAGTTCATTAATGGTAAGTTTCAGGACAAAAACTGTGCCAGACAATTGCAGAAAAGTCGATGTTCAGGCAGTTTTATGCCCAGCTATTTGATCTATAGAGTGAAAACCAGGCTGCTAGAGCTTTCCACCAGTGCTCCTTCCTCTCTCTGCTTTACTCTTCACAGAGCTTGATGGTGAACTCAGATTAAAGCAACAGAATCCAAGAGTCAATATGCTATTATTTGAACCAAGCACCTGATTATTATGGGTGAAAAAATTTAAAGCAGATAAATTCTTACCTTCTTTTATGATAAAAGTAGCCTTCACTTTCCAAGACGTCTTGGGGTGCTCCTGCTGTGAGGTTAAGGGCAGCTTATAGGTCAGAAAAACATTCGCCTGAAACTTTTTGAGGCAAGCAAAATTTTACAAACATCAAAAATCAGAACACAGCCTATCTTTCTTTTATTCCTCGTTATTATAATATTCTTCAGCCACAGGGATATCAAAGACTTTGGTGGCAATGGATGCAATTTAGCTGCTCCCTAGAGATGGCTTTAGAGAATGCATAATCAATTTTATAAATGAGCAGCTGGCCTGCACAGCAAGGTGCACTCTGCGTTTCACCAAAATGAATAATGAATTGCATATACTCCGCATCAAGAAGATTGGCTTTCCTCTCAGAAACTTACTGAGCCTTGTTTGTTTCACTTGTTGAGAGATAAACTAATGCCTGGCTGTTGCATAGTGAACCCAACTTTTTTGTGCAATAGCTGTGGCTCCTGGACATCGGCTGTGCTCAAACACCCAGGGCAGCAGCTCGGTAATGTTGTTCTGCCCAGACCCTGTGGATCCTTCACTGGACACAACCCCCAGCAAGCCTGAGGCTCCAGCCTCGGACATTGTCATTTGCAGGCCCAACAAATTGATAATCTTAGCTAAATGGCAAGCATTTCTTTTTATACTGAAGAGAAATCTTTTATTGCAGAAGCAGAAAAACCATTTACAATGCCACATTTATTTCTCCTAAACTTAGTGATCTCTATGATCCAGGACAAAAGTTTGCTCAGGCCCAAGGGCATTTTGTTGACTTTCCGCTGGCCTTTAAGTCTATAATGTGATTTCTCGGGTCTCTGTGTGGAAATGATTTGTGACTCTCATATTCCCATTGAGAATAACCCATCCATTATACAGCCTCCAGCAAAGGCTGCACTGTGACAAGTCCTTTGAGGTCAGAGAGGCTACGGCAATGCTTCAAATGGGCAGGCACGACAGACCTGGGGCTGCCCACAAAGCACGGAAAGCAAGCAGCAGGAAAGGAACAGAACGTGGAACCTGAGAAACACAGCACCCACCACCTTTACAAGGGCACATGCACACCTAGACGGACATTTTTTTCCTGACAAGAGTCTCTGAATAAATCTGACTTCAGCTGCCCTACTCCAGCCCCTAGGAAATGTTGTCCTTTCCACACCAAGCCTTTCTTTCCTGAGATTCCTAGGTGTGCCCGATGAGATTTTGCTGTCATTTACATTTTGATTTCCTTATTACCAGACAAGCAAGAAGGGAACGAGACTGTCATCACTGCTAAGAGCTGGCTCCAAGACGTCTGTGGGTTTTTTCTGATCGCGTTCGCGTGTTTAGAGAGAGAGCTGTGGCAAGAGTGATGGAGGCTGTGCAGACAATATTCAGCAACAGCACAAGCCAGGAGAAAAAGTGCACCTGTGGGAGCACACAGAAACAGCGCTGGGCTCCGTTCCGTGTGTGCTGCAGGAATTCTGCACACAATGCCGGGCCCTGAGACATTGCTGTGGGCCTGCTCTGCCCCTGTGCTTTTTAATGACTTGAGCAAAACACCAATAATTCTCTCAGCATGTGTTTTAGCACACAACTGCTTGTTTGGACACTTCAAGCTTCCGATGCTAGAAGGATGCAAAATTAAATGCAGCATCCGACAGTCCCATTATATCACTGCTCGTATGGTGATGTCCTTCTTCTGATTCACCCCAAGCAGGCCCAGAGACACTTCAGAGACAAAGTCAGAGCAGTGAGTATTTGCATTATTCGGCACCGGGTGTGGGGGATTCACTCCTCCAAACACTCACACCCCGGCACTTCCAACACACAATATTATGGGTAACATTCATGAATTCATTACATTCCCTGGGATAGGAGTGGTTATACAAATCATTTCTGGGAAATCATTAATATCATTAGCATGTGTGCCACGTATGCGCTGTGTGTCCTGGTGGTCTTTGGGGGTCTTCTTGTGATGAAGATCTGTAGTCTTCATCACAGTGCACTTTTCTCCTTTCTCTCTGGAGTGTGCGTAGTCCTTAGTGGGCTGATTCAGGGTTTCTGTGCTGGCCTTAAACAGATTCTTGTCCCTCTTATCTTGACAAGATAAAGGGAATCCTGTTTTTCTAGGTTTTAGAATTCACATATTCTATCTCTCAATAGTTAACTTAAGTTACCTATTGACCACTCCTTTCTCACTTCTCACTCCATGGTGAGACCTCAGTCAAGACCTGAAGCATCATATCTTTATATAAACCAGAGAAGACCATGCAGAGACCTTGGCATTTACTGTTTCCAGCACTGAGGCCAGAGGTGGAAGCACTGCCTGGAATAACACACCACTGTGCGGTCTCCCAACATCTAAGCAACCATCCAGGAGTGTGGCCAAGGCTCCTGGCTGTTGCTAGAACCTGGCAGGGCTCTGCTGGGAAACAGAGTTTGTGCTGCTGACACTCCAACAGCTGCAGTCCCAAGCCAGCACAGCAGCTGCTCGGGTGGCAGATCCCAAACTGGCAGTGGCTTTTGCTGCAGCACTGCCCACCTGCTGGCAGCATCCCAGATGGCCAAGCCAGGCAGGGATAAAAGGGCCTGGTTTTAACCTCTGAGCATGCCTCCTCTTCCTCTTGCTGTTCTAGGTGTAAAGACAAGGAGCACCGATCCGAACATGGGGTTTGGCAGCTGCTCCTCTCAGAAGGCACTGGAGCTCAGCTCTGCACATCTAAAGCAAAGCCTGGATCTTGTCTGCCTTGTTGTACTGAGAGCAGCCAGTTAGCTCCTTCACTTCTGCATTCTGCTTCTTCAGTATTCAGCTGTGCTTTTCTTCTGTTCTCAGATCAACTACCGATTTTGTAACATCAAGAATGTCATGAAGTACTTTGTTTCTAAATTTCTAAAAAAGTTAATTACGTGACTACTAAGTAATTAGTCTTAAAATACATTTTTAAATGGAGCTGTAGACAAGAACCAATCTGTTGCTAAACCTCGAACATTTTTCTTCATGTGGGAAGCTCTGCCTCAAAAATACTACACAGCCTCACTAGGAATGAACCTGCTCTTTTATGTGTTTTCTGCTGAGCCTCTGCAGAAATGCTCCATAATCTAGGACTGAGGAGGGCATTGTGGTACCTAAGTGGCACTGACACTCCACATGCAGCAAGCAGAGTTATCTGCACCCTCCCTTTTGACAGCAAGGTTGTTTTCCCAAGGGAGACCAATTTGTGTATCAGAAAACACATTTCCAAGTCTCCTTCTTTTACTCTTGTTTTTTGAGAGCAGACAGTACACTGCAGCATGCCAAGTGGAAAAATGACAGGTGGCTGACATGTTGTGTGCCGTTTGGATCAGGTCATGTCACAAAGACTCAGCTGTGGCAGGACTGCCAAAGGGAATGGCTCTCCAGAAAATCCCAGACCTCACCAACCTGGAGAGAGGAGATAAAGTCCTCACAAGAAAGGACAGAATTATTCAGTACAGGGATAAGCTCATCCTTCTGAACATGTTTTCCTGAATGGTTCTTACTCCTCTTTTTAGCAAGAAGTCTGGATAGATGGCACTAGTCCTTAATTCTTATTTAGGGAGGAAACCAGAGCAAGCTAGTAAGAAGCATTATGTGGGACCTGAAAAGGAACACCAGTCTTAACCTTCTCAGCAAAGTCTGAAAAAGCTGCTCTTTCATCATTCTCCCTGGCAGCAGTTGATGTCATAAACAAAAGGTGTCATAGTCACCAGATTCTCCTCTGATTATGTAAATGTTATTACTCACACACGGAAAAAAAAAAAAAAAGAAAAAAAAAAAGGCTAAAAAAATGTTAATTTTTCAGATATTTGAGAGATATTTAGGGCTTTTGGGTGTTTTGAAGAAGAACTCTTTCTGTGCCTATGGCTGTTTGTTTGGCCATCTATGCAAATTCTGAGGAGCAAAAAGAGCCACCAACTTTCTACAGTTCAGAGAGTTTTAAAATATGATTTTATTTTTATAAGCAAATGAAGTAGGCTATAGCCAGGCAGCTTGGGCACAAATACAGCTATGAAGAAAAAGGGCTGATAGGGTAAGTGATCTACAGTGCATGGGCAAGCTGAGTGCCACACAGGAGAACAGCACTGTGAGCCACAGGATAAGAGCTGCTCCTCAAACCCAATTTTCACCTGCACAGATGGTCTGTGTTGTGGGGAGGGCAGGGCAAAGAGGTGGAAAAGCCACCTTGCCTTCCAAATCAGCAGACCCATTTTGCACCAATTGCATGAAGAAGATCATAATTAAGCACCCAATAAAACCTCCTCATTACCCTGCCTACGCATGCAGGAGGTCGGCTGTACACTACTACATTTGATTGTGGGTATGTCCACCAGTGTCTGAGGATTTAGATGGCTCTGTAGGAAATGTTTGGGGTAAAAGCTAGAGGAAAATGTTCCAGCAACTTGAGAAAACATGAGTACTGCAGTAAGGACCCGCATCCCACCTCTTCAAGATGGCATCTTGACGCTTGTGTTAATATTTTTCCTCAGAGCATAGCCTGTGTCCATCACTACATCTTTTCCTCCTTAATCAGCAGGAGATCTGTGCTGCAAGTAGGAGTTAATCTTTTGTGAGAGGTTTCTGGTAGGATACTGTGCACATGCTCTGTTGTTGTTGGGTTTTTGATTTTTACACTGTTTTTTTTTTTTTAATAAGGTAGTCATCAACTTCCCATGATTATGAGTGGAAATAGAGCAGCAAAATGCAAGTGAAACTCTGCATTGAGTTGTAGCCTTACTAATGGGGTTTTTTTTAACTTTACCTAATAAACATCTAAATATTTTTCAGTAAGAAATAGGACCAACTGTCAAGTAAGTCAGTCACGTATTACTTACGCATTAGCAGAGATTATTCAAAAATTCAGTGCAATCCTCGCAGCCGGTCTGTGAGCAGAGGGCGAATAAAGGCAATGTAGTTTTTGCTAGATGAAAAACACATCAACAGAGCTCTCGTTAGAGCTACAATCACAAAAGACACACTTGACAAACTGCATCCTAACTGTGCTGCCCAAGGGATTTACAGCTGGTTTCTGTGCAAACATTATTCAATCAGGCATTTTTCTTCTGTGGGCATCCTGTAGGCAAGCACAGCCAAGGGGAGAGCAGGCCAGCGGTGTTACAGCTGTTACCTTTCCTTCCCTTCCCATAACCATTACTCTGCCCCTTGTCACTGCGAGCACATTGAATTTCCTTGCTATTGATTACGCAGTGAGCGACGTATCGAAGGCATTTCAGTGCTGAGTGAGATGCCTGTCCCTGCGGCAGCAGAGAAGGAAGGCAATTAATGCTGCTGAGTGTGGATGGGGATGGGTTACCAGCACCAGAGCACAGCCGCCCGCAGATCACCTCTGCTCAGAACAGGTCTGGAAGCACCCATGCAACATTGCAGTGATGTCCCACCCGCTTCCACAAATCCTCCCCGTCTCAGCCGACTCCCTGCTTGCCACAGCGTCACAAAAAGCGCACGGAAGTTCGGTAGAAAAGATTGCTCAAACATCCAAGTGCAACAATTTCTATTTTTCTTTTCCAAACACAGGCGCTGCTTCTCACAGAATGCGATTTCACTCCAATCTCTCCATTTGTTTATTTTATATGCATTTTTTTCTCCTGTAAACTCCTCTTTCGGTCCCTTCTACATGGCTTGAGCCATGTGACAGCTGGTTATTCCTGTTTGAGAGAATTCCATTCACACAAAGCACGGCTGTCATCTTACCAGTTTTTAAAAAAGGCATAGAGCAAATAAATTATTAATAGAGGTGAGCAGGAGGAGACAGAACATGAGTGAGACCCTCACTCATGCATAAAACTGCGGGTACAGCCTGGATTTTACAGAAATCCAACATCACCTGCAGTAAAATGGGGCTTCAAAGAACAGCAAAACACGTGCAGAAAAACAAACTCAACCAGGAAGAAGTTTTACGGTAAGTGTCCTATGTGCCTTGTCTTTTTCTAATTTCTTGCTCACGAAGATCAAAGTTCAGCACTTCATTTTTCATCCTCAGTAAGCTTTGCTTCAGAGATGCATTACGAAGGAGTCAGGGGGAGGGGAGAGAAGGTGTGATTCTACTATGATTTCTGTGGCACCATTAAATCCACATGGACTAGTTCAAACATGGACTAGCTCCCCCTGAGAAACAGCATTCATCCTCCGATGCTTGCAAGCTGAAGACACAATTCTTCCACAAAGAATTCTGTTAAGGTTGAATTGCTTCTGAATTTAGAGAATTTCATATAGCCTTCAAAAGTGGCAGCATCCAGGAATTAAGGAGGTTTTGGGAGGCCCCTCCAGTGACGCTGTCACCGTGCTTGGCTGGGGGAAGGCGATCCCTTAGCAGGGACCCAGCCAGGCTGCCTCAGGCTCTCGCTGCGGCTGGAGCTGATGAAGCTGCTGGGTCAGAAGGGTCATGGAAGCCTCATTTACACCACAGATCTGCTTTGTGTCAGGCAGAACGCCAAATGCAGTGTATCTGGTGGCTGAGTGGTCTTCCACCTCCAGGTCCCTCTGGCTGCCCCTTGGGGTAACTGGAATTGGCCTGGCTGTTGATGGAAAGTTATTTCAAGGTTTCTGCAGCCTTCAGAGCCAGGTTTCAAGACTGGAAAGAGCATTACAGATTCCTCTCAGATCCCAGTCAAGCCGTGGCTCTGATTTGTCAAGGACCTTTCAAGGCTGTTGATTTGCCACCTCTCTTGTTAGTCCCTCCTGGACACATCTGTGTTCTTTGCAATTAGCAATTCCTTGCAAACAGGAAACCTTCCTTCCTGCATCCATGTGCGCTTAGACAGGTACCCGAAAGACAGAGAAATTTTAAATATATTTCCTTTAAAAGAGTATGGATACCATCAGCAGGTGTCAATTTTCACAGCTGTCCCTCGTTTCAGAACTGTTTAAAAGCTCTCAGATGCACCATAACCAAATTGAAAACTCAAATATACTCTTGTGAGACTAAAGAGGATCTACCGAGAAAACCATGTTAAAATACAAAACAGCACCCAGACCTCAGTAAATATGTTCTCTCTTTCCTCCATCCTCTGATGCTTTTGCTACCATGGATAAGGTATCAAAATTATTTTTGAGTATTTGTTCAAGCACTTCTTACAGTGTTTAGTCATTCTTTATGAAAATTGTCGTGTCCTTATGCTCATGGTTTCCCATCCTGCACAATTAGGACACATCCATCAACAACATCGTAAAACATACACCTGCACTATAATCAAGTCCAATACAAACTGCAGCAATCCCCTCCAACAAAATATTATATGCACAGTTTGGAAATTTTAAAAGGACATGTACATCTTAAAACCTTTGCACCAAAAGAAAAAAGAAGAGAAAAAAACTTGACTTTCAGCTCCCACATACATGAAACATCAGTTTGAGTCATAAACTGCTCAAGACCTGTCTTAAAAATATAAATGCTCTGAAACACCTTGCTATTCATCTTGGAAATTTGTCTTTGAACCTTCTGTGCAGATTAGAAGGTGCTTCATACCTATCCCCCAGTTCATCCTCTCATTTTTTGTGCTGGTATTGTCTTTCACGTCATAAAGTCCCTTTCCTTCAGCCCTGGCCTGTTTTCCTCTCAGGGTTTGATCCAACATCATTAAACCACCAATCAAGAACAGCAGAGAACAGTTGTTAAACAGTAGTTGGAAGTAGTTTAACAGTATTTGAAGCTCCCACATCGGTAATACAGTATATATCTCACTGCAGTATAACACTGAGCAGGCTGTGGGAATAAATGGCTCTGGGTATCTTGAACATCTGCTCCCTAAAAGTGCCAAGCCTGTGGAGCTGCAGTGATGGACAGGACAGAGAGAAGGTCCTTCCCTGCTGTGATTCACAGGGAGCCTGAGGTGTCTCCTCCTGAGCATTCAACCACTCCGCCTCGGACAGAGCAAGCTGGTGAGTCAGCACTCCTGCTTAATTCTTTCGTGTTTCAGCAACTAACCTTTTTACCTTTTACATTACATATTTTTTCTAAAAACAGTATTATTTTATGTTTTTGCAGACACCTCATATAACAACAGGTCAAAACAGATCTTACGCACTAAAGGCCTTTTCAGACCCTTTGAAATGGAGTTTTTGACGGTTTAGGGCAAGACTCCTGTTATTTCCCAGGAGCAAATATTTCCCGGCGAAAAGACTGGAGCAATAAAGAGACAAAAAGAGGGTTTTTCTGCCCTGTTTCTCCCTTACCAACCAGTCTTCTTCCTCCTCATTATACACAGCAAACAGCAAAATGGAATGACATTTTAGGGCACTGCATTGAATGCAATACACACACTTGGTAACACCTTCCATCCAGTTTTTGAAAGAGCGCTTAAGTTTTGAAAGAAGAAAATGATGAAACATGCAAAAGCCTTGAAAAGGTTTGCTGTCATTGCCTTGAGAGACAGCAAACCTCCTCAAAACTCCAGGAGCTGCACAATCGCTTTTCCCAGCTACACCTAAAGATCCTTCTGCAACACTGATTGCAAAGCAGCATCTACAGACTGGCCTGGCTAACAAATGTGGAGCACTGGTTCTACTTGGATTTTTGCTGTAGCACGCAAAAGACAATATAACAGCCAAAACAAGCAAGAAAGACAGGGGAAGGGACATGGTCATTCTATTTTTCTTGCATTGTAAAATATAAATTGCCTGGAATGTATTAAAGAATTGTATTCACCAAACCTCTGCTCAGTCAGTGGCCATAATTGACAGGCAATTTAGAAAAAAAAAAAAGAAAAAGTGTTCCACATAAAATGCCACCCTTCAAGGTGTAAAGTATCGTGAGTCACTGTAGACTAATCTGAAAGGTCAATATGCAAAACTGGAGAAGCACATGTACTCTAGAAAGGCTTGCTGACAGCTCCTCCAAAGCGGCGATGGTTTTGTCCTATGCAAATCATATAATCCCAATTCCTGACAGGTTCGTTTTGTTCCCTGTAGAAACTCACTCTAAGCCAAGGCAATAATTAGATTCACACCTTTTAATTGCTTTTTTTCTCATTGGGTTAAAAAGCCTAGAATTTCTGCATTTCTGTCGGGAGGGAAAGGAAAGCAGAAACCAAATAAAAGCCTGTCCTAAAAATCTGTCACTTCCCTCTCCAATGCAAGCCGCATTCCTGCTCTTATAGCCTTTTCTGAGCACACTGAAGGAAGTGTTTAGGTATGATTTGGGAATTGCAGAGGACACAGCCCCATATCCGCCCCGCTATGGCCACACAGCGACAGGGAGAGGATACCAGAGGATACCAGAGCTATGGATTTGCTCACCACTGCTGGGAAGAGGAGAATTCTGCATGTCCAGAACCAGGCAGAGGATGCAAACCAATGTACAGCCCGCTTTCCATAGCACCAAATCCTCCTGCCTTCTTTCTCAGGGAAGAGAAGTGAACCTCATAACAGAGACTAAGTCTAATCAAGGAGAGAGCAAGGGGGATGCCGGAGGCAGGGCAAATAAAACGTGGAGGGCTGAAGAAAAGGAAAGTTCAAAGAGCTAGGGTAAAAAAAAAAGGAGGAGGGAACAACCAGCCAAATTCGGATGGGGAAAGAGGGGGAAAAACTTCATTGTAGTCACTGTTATGTGGATATATTGCAGGGAAATTGGCAGTCCAGCTACAGTAGCACTGGGACAAGCTAGTTAATACTGAACTGAACATCCCCACTGAAATTTAAATATATCCAGTGCCAGACACAGGGCACCAAAGCCTCCAGGAACTGTGGAATTAAACAGCTTTATCGCTACAGATCTCCAAGAAAGCCTGTGAGACACTTCTAGGCAGTGAGAGAGTGAAGAACATTTCAAGCCAATAGGTCATTGAGAAAGGTTTGAGTAACCAAGGAGAAGGACCAGCAAACGCTGCACAATGGCAGATGAAATTCAAACGGAGAGAAACCAACCAAAACAAAACACACTTGAACTGCTTAAGTTTATTTTTAAATGTGAAATAAGGTGGCTGTCAGATGTTCTCTGCCCCTGGTAAATAGGAGTGAAGCACTTAAAAGTGAATGGTAGGGTTGCCCTGGTTATACAAAAGACATTGAAGTTGTGTGCTCTTAACACCGTTTTTACATTAATTTCTCCAACATCAGTGCTCTGCCTGGGACCCTCAACACCTTGTTTGCTCCTGCACTGCTTATGTTCTCACTGAGAAGGCTCCAGCTGCATGCAAACAATATCCAGAATAGTGAGGCATCAGCACTGCTTATTGAAATAGGAAGAAAACAATATTCCACACATATCAAAAAAACAAAATAAGGAAAGCAGACCACCTTAAAAGTTGTCTAATTCCTAGCATAAGTGGGCTGAAATAAATTTTGTGCCTTCTTCGGGATGATCCTTGCAAGAACATGAGACAATAATTCCAGAAAGCAAAGGCTGGAAATCGATGTTACAGTAAGCACAATCTAGCTGACCTACTAAAGGTTTGTTTTAAGTGAAGAAGGAACAGAGTGGTTGATTTTTTTTCTCTCTGCATTTGAAACTAGGTAAAACATCCCCCACTATTGTTGAATCATTCCCAATTGGTTTCCACAGCCCACTACAAATTTTTCAGGGCATACATCATCTCTCCCTGCTCCTGCAGCATCCTTAGGGCAACCTTGGTGACCCAGAACATGTCGGATAACAAATGTCCTTGCTTTTGAAAATCATCAATAATACTTTGTGCATCAAGCTGCTTCCACTCTGGTTGACAAAGATATTTGCCAGTTATCCCTCGGTGCTCTCTTTCCTGCCCATGCCTTTCCACATTCCCACCTTCCACCAGGGACAGAACAGATTGCACTGCAGTGTACACTGAAGAATCTCTTAAGTAGAATGGTGCTTGCTTGAGAACCAAACCAAACAAGCAGAGGTGCAATCTCTGGTAACCAACACGGCGTTCCGAAAAAACAACCTTCATCCCTTCCCGAAATGCACAGCATTCCTCATTCTGCTGTAAACCACAGACAAATGTAGCAATTCTTCCTCAGAAATACAGAGGAGTACCCTGCAAAAACCAACTGCCTTTCTTACAAAGTTAATCGAGGAACACATGTTCTCCCAACTGCAGCACAAATTCTGATTCAAACTGAATTTTTCTGCCAATCATTTTCCATTGTAAGAAGCAGCATTCCAACTATACTTAGAGTTGGCTTAAATTTTTTGCTCTGCAGCAAAATGAGCAATCCTATGGAAGATTAAGGAACATTAAGATTTTAAAGTGCAAAATAAGAAGGAAAATAAAAAAGGATAGTATACCACTAGCTCAGCTGGAAGAAGAACTTCCTGTTTTATGACAGAAGAGTAAACCAAGAGGAGACAGGAGAAATTAGATGGCTGGAAGAGGTAAATTGCAGGCCCAGAAGCACAGTCTCTTAACTTTATCCAATAATAGATACTATCTGTGTGTAATACAGTGACGCCACCTTTTTAATGTCCATATTACCACTCTGAAGTAGAGCTGCACCTTGCAAGGACATGTAGCATTGTCTTTGTATGAAGTTTTGCTGTCCTGTTTCTTTGCTGTCTCCTGCTTTAGCCGCATCAGCACTATTACTGTCACAGTAGGACAAAAAAAAAGTATTAAGGAAGGGCAGCATGTTTTATCCACGCTAGAGGCCAATATCCTGTTTTGAAAGCTGTAGTTTCATTTTTAGGAGGTATGGCTAAGACAGGAGTATATGAGCCACCATTTTTCTGAGGGCAAGAATGAGGCAGTGAATAGAGATGTTCTTCTGCATTGTCTCTTTATACCATTCTTTGATCCAGATGTATGATAAATGTGCTGCACAAAGTGTTTAGAGAAAAATTAATGCACAATTTTTCCTCCTCCTCCAAAAGTAGTTCTGGTTTCTCTGGCTGTGATGGATGTCCTCTGCTTTTGTTTTCAATTGATCCTAGATGGTAAAGGAATAGTAAAACAGCCTCTTTTCTGCATTTGCATTATCCAACAGCAGGTCTGAAATGTTGAATTAGGATTTCAAGCACTATTGGTAACCTAGGGCTCACCACATTGATTTAGGAACGCGTTGCATCAAATAACTCAGCTGCTCATTTTTCTGTCTCTTAAAGCTTGCTTTTGTCAACTCGTCCTCAAACGAAGGCTAGTCTGTCATTAGTCAGAGCCAACAGGGGGTCTGCTGGAGATCACGGCACAGGGAGGCTGTACAGAAGGATTTCTGTGCTAAACATCACCCCGAGGGAGCCTGCAATAACTAACAGCATCACAGCTGCCTGGGTGTAGTTAACTTCAATCAATGAACTTTTTGATAAAATTTTGATGCTGACTGGAATGCTGGGGAAAATACAAAATTCCAGTGTATGAAGGGATTAGCGCTGTTTTGCTAGAGAAAACAACCTCTGAGTGCATATTCCAGGACTTAAAACAATGCCATAAGTGTGCCACTCAATACATGAAAAAAAAAAAGTTTCTTACAGTATTGTGAGCTGCACAAAGTAGAGGACAATAATATTTGTTACCAAGGCCTGAGTTTGGGGCAAAATTGGTGAAAGATTTGTTTTGTTTGGGGTTTGGTTTTTGTTTTGGTTTCGGTTTTTGTTTTGGTTTTTGTTTTGGTTTTGGTTTTGGTTTTGGTTTTGCTTTTGGGTGGGGATAGCAAAATTGTTCACTGCCGTTGTAAGATTCCATCGTGCTTGCTGCATATGCAAGGAGCACCTTCTGCTTCCATTCCTCATACAAAACCAAAGAATTAAGAAAACCCACGGATTTCCTTGTTCAGTACCAGCACCAATCTCATCCTGACTACCCAAAAGATAAAGGGATGCTGTCACTATGGCAGATGGCTCATACATTGTTCAAGGTAAGGATATTACAGGGCTTAGACAAGAGGATCCATATCCTCAGAAAGAGCTCCAAGCCACCTTACAAAACAAAGTGCAAGACAAATTCGCTGTTTCACTTCTGATAAAATAAGCCCTTCTTCCTGGAACCAGAACATTGTTCTTGGGCTGAAGGACGGCATTAGAAACAAATTCAGACATGTAACTTCTACACACTTTATCTCCTCTCAAAGCTATTTCTAGTAAGTTCCCCAACATCTCAGCTGAAAATTATCATTTATAGCCATCAGTTAGTTTAGAGGTTAGATGAGGTCTTATTAATCAACTCTGGCTACATTTTTCCAAAGAAATAATTGATAACTTGTATTTCAAGTCACAATTTGGTATCCTGAGACATGAAGACACGTCTCACTGATTCAGCTGGACCTGTGAGAAACAATACATTTAATTAGCTGTAGGTCACATATTCCCCACGTTTGATCAAAATGTGAATTAGCAAGCACCATGAGGCACAGCTTTAGCACTCACTGCCATGCCCACCAGGGTCATTTAGAGCACTGTGTGATTTTAGACAAGAACAGAACATTAGTGGAACAAGGCATACGGAGGCTGATCACTCACGCATGAGTTTTGAACACAAGACACATTACATTAGCTCTCAATATTTCAAACACTGCGCTGCTCTGAATTTAGAAGCCCTTGGGTAATGTGTTTCTGGGCCTGAACCTAGGACTGACATGAGCAGAAAGCTGTAGAGAGGATGTGGTGTCCTATATTAGCAGTGTAAAAGCCAGCATTATGCCTTACAAAATTCCATTACTTGGTCAAGAGATACAAACTACCCTTTAAGTGGTATGACAGGATTCTTGATTCTTAAAAATAATTTAAAAGTGTATATATATAATGCTACAAAGCAGTCCCAAAGCATTTGAAGGAGAGCACCTCTAGCTGGGAAAATATCCTGAGCTGGATGGGACCCACAAGGACCATTAAAGTCCAACTCATGGCCCTGTACAGGCCGCCCCTATAGCCACATCGTGGGCCCAAGAGCGTAGTCCAAATGCTTCTTCAACTCTGTCAGGCTCAGAGCACTGCCCTGGGGAGCTTGTTCCAGTGCCCAAACACCCTCTGGGGGAGCAAAGTTTTCCTGATAGTTAGCCCAAACCTCCCCTGACACAACTTCAGGCCATATCCTCAGTCTTGTCACTGTCACCACAGAGCAGAGATCAGTGCCTGCCCCTCCTCTTCCTCTCACAAGGAAGTTGCAGACCCCAATGAGGTCTCCCCTCAGTCTCCTCCAGGCTGAACACACCAAGTGCACTCAGCCACTCCTCACATGGCTTCACCTCGAGGCTCTTCACCATCTTTGTTGCCCTCCTTTGGACACTCTCTGTCAGCTTAATGTCTTTGCTGTATTTTGATGTCCCAAACTGCCCCAGCACTCGAGGGGGGGCTGCCCCAGTGCAGAGCAGAACAGAGCAGGACAATCCCCGCCCTTGCCCAGCTGTTGCTGCTGTGCCTGATGGCCCCAGGACAGGGATGTCCCTCCTGGCTGCCAGGGCACTGCTGACTCGTGTTCAACTTGCCACTGACCAGGACCCCCAGGACCCTTTCCATGGCACTGCTTTCCAGCCTCTTGTCAGCATCTCCCAGTTTAATGTCAGCAGCAAACATACTCAGTGTACCTTTGAGTCCTGAGTCCAAGTTGTTTATGAAGATGTTGAAGAGCACAGGGCTGAGGATGGAGCCCAGCAGAACCCCACCAGTGACAGGTCACCAGTGTGATGTCCCCCCAGTCACCAAAACCCTTGGTGCCTGATCCCTGATCCAGTTGCTCACAGGATGTGTTTATCCAGATGTGTGCTGGGTGTTTTGTCCGGAAGGATCCTGTAAGAGACAGTATTGAAATCTCTGCCAAAATCCAGATAATGACATCAGCTGGTTTTCCTCGGTCAGCTAGGTGGGTTACCTAGTTGCGAAATGACATGGGTTTGACAAGCAGAACTTTCCCCTCATGAAGCTGCTCTGGCTGTGACCAGTGGCTGCATTGTCCTTCAGGTGTTTTCTTAATACCTTCAAGAATAATTTTCCCCAGAATTTTACCAGTGACACCAGTAAAAGTGTGACTGACAGTCCTTTAGTTTCCAGAGTGACCCTTCTTGCCCTTCTTGAAAACTTGGACTGTGCTCACCAGCTTCCAAATCCTCTATGGATTCCCAAGAAAGTTCAAAAATCACTGAGAGAGGCTCACGATGACATCAGCAGCCCTTTGAGTATTCTCAGATTAATCCCATCATGCCCCATAGGTTTGTAGGGATCCAGCTGGAGCAGCAGAACCTGCACAGGTTCTGGGTCTGCTGGAAGCTGATCATTCTCACAGTCATGATCTTCCAGCTCAGGGTGCTGGCACCTCCTTAGCCCCTCAGCAGTGCTGAAGGCAGAGGCAAAGAAAGCATTAAACACCCCTGCCTTGTCTCTGTCCCTGTTTGGGAGGTGACCACCTTTAGCCTGTAATGGGCAGCGTTACCTCCACACTCCTTTTTGCTCTTGAGCTGTTTAAAGAAGCTCATTTCATTGTTCCCCCAGTTCTGGCAGCTTCATCTCCAGTTGAGTTTTGGCTGAATAAATTTTCTTTGTCACAGCAGCATCTCTGTATTCCTCCCATGTCCCCCGACCTTGGCCACACATCTCTTTTCTTGCCTTATCTCCGGAAGAAAATCCCTGCTCCATCAAGCCAGCCTTCCGCCTCACCTGCTTGACTTCCAACATTTTGGAATTGCCTGTTCCTGTGCCCTTAGGAGGTGGTGCTTAGAAAGTGACCAGCACTGAGGTACTCCAGCACCTTCAAAAGAATTTTCACAGGCACCCTTACTCACTAGCTCACTGAGCAGACTGAAAAAATATGATCTAGTGAGACTTCATGGTGTCTTCAAAAATCTGGGTAGGATGGAGATCTATTTAAAAGTTAATCACCTTACTTCAGCTTGTCATTATTTTGGTTTTCTCATCAGTACAGATGTGCAATCATTAATAAGTCACCATTTCAGCCCAAAACATACAGGGAGCTGTACAATAATAATTGGTTTTGATCGTGCTAAACTCTGGAGAAGGGAATGAGTCAATTAATATGAGGTGGGAGATAAGGGACCTGAAAGAAGTGGAGGTAATAAGTGAAGGGATGAAGCAGTTTTGCATCTTTGATTTAAAGAACACCACCAAGAAACACAAAAGTCAAGAAAATCTGCAACAGTGCAGAAAGCAGAAAAGATGCAGAGGAAAGGCAGCAGCAACAGTTAAGAAGAATAAAAGCGGGATATTTTCACTCTGGTTCTGTCACAATTCAGTGCAGGGGCTTTGGGGAAATGGTTTCTCCCATGACTCAGTCCTCCCCTGTTTAAAACTGGAATGACAGTTTCTCAGAAGTGTTTGCCCCCCACCTTTCCACAGAGTGCTAATCACTGGCAAAAGAAAAGCAGGTGAACCCTTCTATCAGGGTTTGCAATTGCAAGGTATCGGTGTTACTACCTGTAGTTTTCAAGATCATGGTAAGAAATGTAATGTCCTGAAGGAAAAAATCATGGGGGTTGCCTGGCGTGGGATACGTCTGCGGATGGTTTGAATCAGCTCTCTCTGCCGTTCAGTTTCGGAACATGGTAGTTTATTGTGAAAGAGGAGTGGGAGGAAGGGAACCCTGCCACGAGGCCGCCAGGCGCGGCTCCGTGGCAGAGCAGGGGCACTGGGGAGAGTTACAGAGGGAAGTAAGGGAAGATAGAAAAGGGAATGATAGAAAAAGAGATACAATGTGTTGCTTCCAATAACATAAAAAAGGTTCCCTGATGAACATTCTAATTTCCACCAACCAATCCAGTACAAGATGCAAACTCCACATTATTTGCATATAGCCTATGAGAGTCTTTGTATTACCATAGATGTTACATATTAAATCCCTAAAAACTGTTTTTTCAGCTTCCCATTGAAATGATAAGATTTGGGAGTTTTCGGGGCCCACCCAGGAGCAGTCTTTTGTTTCCTGCTAAGCGCCCATTAACACTAACAAAGGCTGATAAGCCTTGCCCTCTGGCTATCTCAGTGACTGGGGCTGGACAAGTCGGGACAAGTCAAAACTTGTCCCCAGTTCCATTTCTCCTGTGCTTTTAATATCATCTTTTGCCAGGTCTTCCTACCCAACAATGTCCCCTTGCTGTGGTGGACCTGAGGTGTGTGCAGTGCAGAGGATGCTTCCTCTTCTTCACTCCCTTCTGCACAGAGGTTGCTTCCCTGGAATTTGCAGGTGTTCAGTGGAATAGCGGAAGCTGCCAAATGCGCAGGACTGGGGAAGGCTATTGGCAAGAGCGATGGAGAAGGCAGACAAGGCAAGGGCTGAGGTGACACGCGCCTGACTCATCACTGCAGGGCCACAGACACCGTCTGAGTCAGAGCCCGGGTTGGTGTGACAGCTCATGTCACTGCACGGAGCAACTTCCGACTGAAGACTCTCATGTGCGGAAAAATGAACTGCAGCGGCTGCTAAAGAGCTTGATTTATGAAGCAAAAGAGCTGTCACTCCCGAGCGCTTCTGGGAGGCCCTGGGGGGCTGCCCCTGCAGCACCTGCCACCAAACCTTTCCCAGACCCTCTGGCCTGCACAGAATCTCTAAAGATTCAGGATCGCAAAACCTCGATGCTATGTCAGGTACTGTGTCAAAGTGTCTCCTTGAAACAAAAAAAAAAAACAATGACAAGAGCTAAAATCTTCTGCTTAAGTTTAAAAAAAAAAATAAGTAGAAATTCCCAGCTGGTGGTGGCATGAGATTAAGAGGTGTCTTTAATGTAGAGCTCATGTTACAACACCTGTGAGGTACATACTGTAAATAACCAAAAGTAATGAGGGAAACAAAACACATTCCAGTCCTCAGTAAAGTTTAGGAACAAGCAAAAAAAAAATTTTTGTCCCTCTTTGGTATTCATACTAATAACATAAATGTTTTATAACTTTGATTAAAGGAAATAATTTCATCTTTAATTCAAACTTTGAAGTAATTTTCAGCACAAACACAGCATCTTTTTAATTAAAATAGGAGTGGACTTATTTTTTTCCCTTGAATAGTAATCACTTTTTCTGTCCTTGGAGATCAGATGATCATGTTAAAGTCCCTGAAATTAGAGCAGAAAGTTTTGATCTTTTTAAGGTTAAATTATTATTAGACAGCAGCATTAAGTAGCAGCTTCAATACTGAAAGGGGTAAAGTGTTTATTTTCCAGCACTTGTTATGAAACTGTAATGAAAAAAAAAAGAAGAAAAACAGGAAAAAAAAAGGCACCCCAATGTTTCTAGATTAGTGTTGTTTTTAAATGCAGATAAGTTCAGTTATGTAGCAACCTGAAACTCCCTCAACTCAGCAAATCACTTGACCTGTATTGAATCTTAAAGCAGAAATAACACAGCATTTTGTCATTTCAATGCAAGGCCCACTAACACTGAGAATTATTCGTGTGTGTGTTGGGG
Source organism: Origma solitaria (assembly GCA_013397895.1). NCBI lineage: Eukaryota > Metazoa > Chordata > Aves > Passeriformes > Acanthizidae > Origma > Origma solitaria. Next base: position 738,825 of record VZRL01004325.1, on the reverse strand, counting down.
AAGGCACCCATCCCAGGGTTTTTATCGGTGGCCCATTGATATTGCTCAAAATTTTTGTTATGGTGGTTTGTGCTGCAACATGCTTTATGAAAACTCCTCTGCCAATAATTTACTATTAAAAAGCTGGTGCGACACAGTACGGAGTGGTGAGTTCAGAGCAGGGATGACCTCAGCAGTGAGAAGTATCCAGTCCCATACTGGATAGTGTCCTTTGTCACCATTTTCAGGCATGGCTGGTTTTGTTGTTGCTGATGTATTACACTCCCAGGTCACGGGAGCTGGCAAAGCAAGGACACTTGTGTGAGCTGTGTGACAAAGAAGAAGATGGCAGAGCTTTGAGAGGGAGTGGACAAGTTAAGGAACATCAGGGAGCCCGAGAAAGAGCTGCTGGAACCATGCTCTTCCCTCCCTGAGACAGAAATCGGGACATCTGTGTGAAAAACCCCTCAAGATTCTGTATCCCATCCCCTGCAGCCCCATCCCCAACCAGAGGGAAGGCAGTAACTTACAGTAAAGGAGAGAATGGAGGCAAGCCTATGCTCAGGGGGGCAAGTGAGCCCTTTCCAGTATATGCTTAACCACCTCAGGTGCATCTATACAACACGCGTGAGGCTTTGGGTGTGGTAGGTCTGTCAGCTGATGGTGTGGGTGATGGTCCATCTACCCCAGAGGTGTTGCTCACATCAGAAAGGCCAATTCCTGTGTCATGACCACCTCCACGAGGAAGAAAATGCTGGTTACAGTTGTTCCCTCCCCTTTCAAAATGCTACTGCTTAAAAGGCATTCCTTACAGCCAGCCTGTGCTTTATGTACATCTCACAAATATGCAAATTACAGTTTTACTACAAGCTTATTCCTGTTAATTTTTCTAGGAGCACCTAACAGGAAAGATGCACAAAAGCATGGAAAAGTGGAGGAAAAACATTTTTTTCTCTACTGAGCAAAAAAAAAAAAAAAGCCTTGTGCTACACTTGTCAATATTGAAAACATTTATCACATAAACCCCACGAGTACATTCCTAAAGAGCTTTACCAAGCAGAGGTGCTGAGGCACCTCAGCAGGTCCCCTCCCCTGGTTTGTCATAGTTTCTCTCCTGCTAGCCTGCCAGTGCCTGGTGCTGAGAGGAGAGCTGGGATGGCTCAGTGCTCGAATGAGAAGTACTACAAATGAATAAATAAATAAATAAATAAATAACCACAGGGATAATTAAAACTGTCTGGATTTTCATCTCAGACATCTCTCTGCATTTTCTTTTTCCCTGAAATATTTGTGTTTGGTTTTGCTGGGGTTTTTTTGTTTGTTTTGGTTTGGGTTTTGTTTTGTTTTTTTCTCTTTTCTTCTCTCCTTGATTTCCTCCACTTCAGAGCCGAAAGATCTGCCTGGCAGGCACCCAGGCTCCCAAGAGCTGGATGCTGGATGCTCTCTGGAAGCTGCCGCTCTCCACCCTGTGGGCAGCCCAGCATCCCAGAGGGGAAGTGCGAGAAGCATCCGACAAGGCGAGGAACCACCGAGAGGCTGATTAATGGCAGGCAGAAGCTCGGCCACATGCTGCAGCTCACGCATCCACAAGGTCCCCTGGCGAGGATTAAGCTGGTGCTGGGGGCACAAGGAATTGCATCCTTTCTTCAGCCCCGAAGGGGAGTTTTTGTTGTGTCGCTCACTGGGCTGGGGGAGGCAGCCAGGGGCTCATCCCCACACCTGCCCTGGGTCACCCTTGTTCCTGCAGCCCCACAGAAGCCCTTTGGAAAGCCAAAGGGGTCTGGTTCCCTCACCCACATCCAGGCTGGGGGCTTTGACAGGAAGAGCAATCTTAAAAGTGTTTTTTTTTTTCATAAAAGCGCTGCTGACTAAAATACATCTGCCACTCGGTGGATTGAGCCATTTGATTTGACATTTAAATGCAGAAATCTCTTACTGCAAAGTGATTTAGCACTCCACTGAAACAGCACTGTTACAACACCATTTTCAGAGTAAGAAAAATTTAAAGAGTCACCTGTCCAACCAACCTGTTCCCAGAAATTTAACAAGGTCTGCAGGCGTCTCTTTTTGGGCAGAAACCCCAGAGTTGCTGCTGGTGCTGGCAGCATCGCCTGTGCCTCTCCCTTCTGCTTTACAGGAGCAGACAGGAGCCGCACCCAAACCTCCTTCCCCCAGGAACAGGCTGAAGGGGCAGGCAGCTCTTCTGAGAGCAGTTTGGAGATAAATGTGTTGTTATGGGAAAGCAGCTGCTGGGAAAGAAAAACAGCGTAAGAGATAGTGTGGAGGTAGCTAGAGGGAGTAGAGGAAAAGTTGAGAAAATATGCGGCCTCCAAAAAATCTCGTGACTGGACGCAACACAGGAATAATGGAGGAAAATATCAGTTCTTGACTGGAGAAAAATCCAAAATAATAAATCATGGAAGAGATGGAAAAATCCAAAATAATAGTTCCAAACCAACAGATTAAATCAATGCATTCCTCTCTGCCTTTTTGGCAGGACTGGGCTGACGGCTGCCCACTTATCCACAACTGAGGATAATATATTTCACATGGGGATTAATAGGAAGATTATATTTTTCTCCTCCTTACTGTTTCTGAAAAAAATATAATACATCCATCCAAAGCTAATACAACCTACTTTTCAAATCCAGAATGCATTTTCAGGGACCTTTTAAGGAAATCCAATATTGACAATTGATGCACTGTACAGTGCAGCAGAAAGATTGGAAGGTTAGAGGACAGTGAAAGACAAATAATATACCCACATTCCCCCCCTCTTGTGTATTTCATTTTTCCTGCTCTCAGAAAGGAAAGGTTTTCACCTCACACACATCCGAGCGCTCAGAAACATCATAATGACCAAAGGGTTATTAGAAAGCATTTAACTTTCTGCCACTTTTACAAGAGATGTAATAGGTATGTGCTCCCTAGCTTTCATTTTCATTGCTTGCAGCAAAAACATTTTCCAGGTTTTAGCACAGTGGCTTCTTCCTTTTCTTGATGATGCTCACCACAGGACTGTTTCTGATAAGGGCAGTATGATTTCTCTCCTCCACCTTCACAGTCCTATTTGTCTAGTGTATAAAAACACAGTGCACTGCCTGGACTTAATATGCCAAAGCAAACTATGGAAAAGCAGACTGAAATCAATGCAGCTAACACATGCATGGATTTGGTTCAATTTTTAAAAAATTTCATTACAAATACAAGAACAATCTATCTAAATTCGGCTCTTAAGACCAACTAGACCAATGTCAACAATAAAGTTCCAGTAACCAAACAATAAAAATTTTGTATTTTCATGTGCACTCTATTAAAAACAAATTATTTAATTTTATGTGGGAAAGCACTCCCAAATATGCAGAAAAAAAATGGGCACAGATGCAGTGAACAGAACATTACAGTCACAAGCAAAATGATAATACATACCAATGCATGTGATAGATTTATATCCAAACATGCTTTTCAATTCCATGAACTATTTCTAAATCGCCTCATGCCAAGGAGAAACTGTGCTACAGTTTATTACGAAACTTCTTTTCCCCCTTAACCTTTTTGGTATCTCCCCCTAGCAATCACTGTCACAGCCTGTTACTTTTCTCTGGGATGTTAGGAGAAGGTAAATGGTGGAAATAAAAATCCATGGATGCAGAAAGGACAACCAACTTTTAAATTAACTGTTGAATTTTGGTATTGAAAAATAAAAAAGGACATCTGCATGAGCCTGGGCTGAAGCAACCTACAACTATGTTCAGCTCCAGTCAAAAATGCATCACAACTTTTAATCTCAAATTTCCTTTTTGGAAAAAAAAAATGTGTGAAAACAGACTTACAGCAAAAGAAGGCCCAAACAGAAAAATATTTTGGTTCCAAAGATATTTTAAGTGCACAACTGACAGCAGCACTTTCTTCAGCTTTCAGGTTTTGTTCAGATGTTACATTATCTCCATATATGATACCAACAGGCAGCAAGCAGTAACACAACAAAATCCCTTCACAAAAACAAAGTAGAGACCACCCAAAATGTACCCATTCCTGGCAGACCTGAGACATGCACAGCTGGACGACAGCGCTTTCCCCATCTCACTAAAAAGTATATATTTAAGTGAATGAACCATCAATTTGCACCCTCTCATTTTAATGTTGATGTTTTACTGCTCTCTCCTGTGTGCACACATGAACAGATGTAAAAACATACTAGATTGCACTCAGTTACTCTGAAATCACATTGTTGAAATCACAAAACTGTACTAATTTTTAAATACACGACAAACACTAACCCATCTATTTAATGACTTCTAAAACAATATGCATTTTGCATCCTTTCAGCTATTACAACATAGCACTGGGATAAAAAATACTGTTTTTTAAACTTTTAAAACTCTTGTGAGGGCACAAATTTTCTTGACGGGAAGTTCCACAAGTGTCGGTTGGCTCAAATTCCTTTTTGAGCATCAGGGAGCAAAGCCTCCTCCTTCCTCCTGTCCACTTGGGAATAACGCAATGCTGCACAGGAGCCACCTCCAAGTGAACCTGGAGAGCACTGCAGCCCAGGCAGCTCTTGGCAGAGCAGCAGTGCCGACAGAAGGGCTGCAAAGGCCCTGGTGAATGTCCTGCTCATGGATCATGATCCTGAGGCTGCACCCAGGAGCATACAGTCTCTTACACTGTGCTCTATAAATCTTTCCTTCTCTCCTCCAGTCAATGTTAGTTCAGTGATTCTCAAACACATTTGAGGCTTGGCTTTTGGGCAGTACAGACGCAGTAAATGGGGATTACCCATTATGAATGCATTATCCCACAATGGTGCGTGGTAAGTTCCTGCTGGCTACATGCAGTAGCAAAGGCCACCTTTGAAGATACCTTGGCACAAACCACCTGCTTCCAGATCCCAAAGAAAAGAGGTGTGCTAGGGATACTAAGCCAGGAGTCACAACTCAGGCAGCTCACCTTAGAAAAGTATGGCCTAAACAAGGCTAAGGAGAATCATAGAATCATTGATTCACTGAATCATAGAATCACAGAATATCCTGAGTTGGAAGGCACCCGCAAAGATCACAGAGTCCAACTCCTGGCCCTGCCCAGGACACCCCAAGAGTCACATCAAGCGCCTGAGAGCACTGTCCAAACCCTTCTTGCACTCTGTCAGGCTGGTGCTGTGAGCACTGCCCTGGGGAGCTGTTCCAGTGCCCAAACATCCTCAGGGAGAAGACCTTGTTTCCTGATATCCAACCTACACCTCCCCTGACACAACTTCAGGCCATATCCTCAGTCCTGTCACAGTGCCTGCCCCTCCTCTTCCCCTCACAAGGAAGTTGCAGACCCCAATGAGATCTCCCCTCAGTCTCCTCCAGGCTGAGCACACCAAGTGCCCTCAGCCATTCCTTGTGTGGCTTTCCCTCGAGGCCCTTCACCATCTTTGCTGCCCTCCTTTGGACACTCTCTGTCAGCTTAATGCCTTTTTTACATTGTGGCACCCAAAACTGCCCCCAGCACTCAAGGTGAGGCCTCTCCGGTGCAGAGCAGAGCTGGACAATCCCCGCCCTTGCTCGGCTGGTGCTACTGTGTCTGATGGCCCCAGGACGGGGATGGCCCTCCTGGGCACTGCTGACTTGGATCCAATTTGCCATTGATCAGGACCTTCAGGCCCCTTTCTTCAGCTGCTTTCCAGCCTCTCATTCCCCAGTCTGTCCACACTTCCCAGGCTGCCCCATCCCAGGTGCAGAATCCAGCACTTGTGCTTTTTAAGTCCACAGTCTGTGATTGCCCATCTCTGCAATTTGTTGAGGTCTCTCTTCAGGACTTGCCACACTTAACAATAAATTTATGTCTACAGTATGACTTCTGAAATCCAGTATTTTGCCAGACAAAGTGCAGCAGGTAATACATGTGCAGTGCAATAGTGTGAAGTGACAGAGAGCTTCCTGTCCCCAGCACCAAGATGCCTTCTTGTAGGAAAGTGTCACTGCAATGCTACCTGTCAAACTCCACAAAGACTCTGCCTCATCCTTGTTCACAACCCTCGTGAAAGCTCTGCAGAGATCACAGCGTGATCTGATTGTGCTGAGAGAGCTGGCAAGGAGAGACTGCCCACTTGGATATAAAACATGTTTATTTTGCAGGCTTTTCAGTCTCCCATAGACCATACACTCCTGATGCACAGTTCTTACCCAGTGCTTTGTGTAATCCCATACTATTTTATACAATCATTTAGGAAATGTAATGTTTTTCTTTTATTTCTTTTTTTTTTCTTTTTTTTTTTTTTCCCATTGCTTACAATGATCCCTAATGCTTTATCAAAGTGCTGTAGAACTTACTGGGAAAAGCCACAAACTAAAATTTTATGAATAGCTAAAGAAAACAAATGCCATACACCTTGAGATAGTGGCAAATAAATGCTCTTAGAATAAATCATATGCTACTGCATTGAATAATACAGTTGTGAAGAAAAATTTAAATCTATTTGATATTAAGTTAGTACACTGATTTCAGTGGGAATATTACCACAACACTGGTGATGATGTTGTTATTAAAATTTCTGGAAAATAACCAAGCTTTTCATTTTCCCTTACACACTCTAGTCTGTATTTAGAGACTAAGGGACAGCCTTCAATCTTCTTCTGCTTCTCTACTTTGAAAATGTCCTGGGGTGACATTATGAAGCCACATTATTCCTCACCTGTCTGCTTAATGCCCAGGGCTGCTGTGCCTTTAGGATGAACCCAGGGGTGCAGGGCTGGAGCCAGGGTCGGTTCAGCCGATCCACTCCTGCAGGTGTCGGTCCAATGGCCTGGAGGGAGACTGGGGATGGAGAGAGAGACGGAGAGACAGATGGAGAGACTGCGGCGCTGCTCTCTGCCCTGCTCTCCCTTGCGAGCTTGGGAAAAGGGTTCTGTTTGTTTGTTCTTTTCCTCCCCTGGTCTCCCTATTGTCCTTCTCCAGCCCGGGGAGCCTGCAGGGTGGTCCCGGTGCAGTCCGAACTCCGAGGAAGGCCACGCTCGTGAGTGAAGGGGCAGAGCCACCGGGTTCCACCAGCTTTGTCTGCTGTGAGGAGCAGGACTGGAGTTCAAGAGTCAACAAGGTTTCTTTTTTCCATCTGCCCTCCTCTAGGCTGCTGAGTGGACTCCCCTTCCCCTTCCTGAAGACTGGGGAAACTGGTTATCAGCTCCTTGCAGGCACCCTTTTCCTTTCCCCCTCCCCCGCCTTTGCTTTTTCCCTTTTTATTTTGAGTGAATAAATAGTTTAGGGTTTTTTTGTGTTAATAAATAGTTCAGTTTTTCCACTTTCACCTGCTGCGGTTCTTTCACTGGCGGAGGGAAGAGGGGAAGCCTCTTTTCCCCTTCGGGAGGAGGCACTCATCCCTGAGCGCTTCCTCCTGACAACTTTGTCTCCAAAACTAAGACAAAGTAAATCACTGCCCAGTTATATTATATAGATGCTTGGGGGAAAAAAAAGGTAATAATGATAGTGGTCATGGTTAAGAAAACATAATACACTCAGGATGAAGACATTTAAAGGCTGGGGCTTAACACTTGAGCATCTAGTACTATCTATCCTCCATTAGCTATTCAAGTAGCAGAGAAAGGAATGCAAATGCTTGCAGGCATGTAAGCATGTCTGCAATGAATATGTATTTTAGAATTTCAAACTGAACTTTCACAACATCTTTCAGCCAGTTCTGCCATTCTAAGTCATGCTCTTGAAGTTTTGCAGAATTAGTCATCGCCTCATATGTCAAATTGTCACACATACAGAGGACAAGATACTCACTTACTTAAGGAAACAGACAAAGGCTCACCTACTTTTTTGCTCTCTCACTGCTTTTTAACCTCAGGAAAGAAAAAAATTAATTTGCTTCTGAATGAGTGTCATATAACAGCAATGGTACTTTGCATTTAGGAGCTGCAAATATATTTGAATTTTATGCATAGAAAGAACAGCAAGAATTTTGAAGAATTAGACCTGCGTCAAAGCTTAATTTATGTGATACAGGAAGACATAAATAGTATTTGTTAGTCAGAATGGTAGAAAAAAGCTGCATGAGAACAGTTCTAACTGTAGCCAATATAAATACATACATTTATTTTTAGAGTAGGGGTTTTTTTTAATTAAATGATGTAATGACAGATCACAATATTTCAAGAAGTTCATCAATATTTGATGTATTTTCTACTTGGATAATGAAAAGCCTGAAAGGCTTTCTAACTGATCTCCTGAGCTTTAGAGTGAGCAAGAAATTCTACCATATGTTGTACATAGCTGTGATCTCAGTTTTGAAGGCAGGTAATTATCTAAAAAATAAACCCCAAACATTTTATTCACATACTGTACTTCAATCTAGCCCTGTGGTATCATCTCTTAGTATTCAGATGATTATCCAGTGAGTGTTGAAACTATGCAAAAAACCTATGGAAATCTGGATCAGCACTGACATGCTCCCCTTTTTTTGTTTTTCTTTTCTTTTTTTAATTTTTAAGGAAATAATATCTAAAGTCTCTCTGACAAGACGCTACCCTGCATTGCAGTACATTCCCTGAATGTATCTGTTGTTCTAGTACTCCAGAGGAGTTAGGCTATCTTGCACCCTCCATTGTGCTCTAATCCACAGCATAACAAGGCAACCAGAATGCAAATGCAAGTCACCTAATTACACTGCCTTGTTGACAACTTCAAAATGCAGCAGGTGGATGGGGAAAAATTTAGTCATCTCCCTCAGATGCATGATGTCATGCACAACAAAGGACAGAAGATGAACACTTGCTTGAAGTACTGGCATCCCAAGTACAAACCCTAAAAGGTAGTTGAAATCATCTATAATTGTTCATAAATATAAGTTACAATTTTAATATGTATTAATTCTGAAAACAAAACACACAGAGGCTGCTCTTGGTGCTCTGTGCTTGAATTATGCACACAGAGAGACACCTTCCCTCTGTAGTGTATGGAAGGAGGAAATGTTACCTTCAGATACTTCCCCACTAACACACACTGACTGTACTAGCAATAATATGCCTCTGATTACTGTCATTCATCAAACCATTTTCAGCAACAGAACAGAAATTAACTTTTCAACAAATGAAATGATGCTTGTTTTTTTTTGTAGTCGTGATAACTGATTCAGAGCAGGAGAGTATACAGTGAAACAGTCTGAAGTGGTGATTTAAGATAAAGACCATTCTGCAAGTCACATATGTCTCATGAACACTACCTGAATATTGCACAGGGCACACCGGCATCCTTTCTGTGTCCCTGACACCAAATAAATGGAAATTATTCCTCTCAGTCAGAAGGAAACTGCCTCACAAGTCATGTAAGATTTAGACCAAGAGATTTTGAATGTGTTGTAGTGATCGGGCTCCACATTCCCTGAAGAGCTAGAGGAGTGCAGTGGGCTAGACAGCAGTGCTTCGGGAGCTTCCTGCTGTGGGACAGAGTAGCCAAAAGCATTTTTGTGCCACACACTCCTTTTTTTTGGCTTCCTTCCCTCTACTCACAACCGAATTTGGTTGATACCATAGGTTGCTTAGATCCACTTGAAAGGCTGCTCTGCTCCCATTTCTCCCCTTCCTGCTGGCCACTTTCAGAGGAAAACTGCATGAAGTGAAAGGACCTGAAGGGCATTTCTTCACCAAAAGCCCCAGTGAACTAGAAATTAATTTCAAAAACTCCAAGGAAGATACTTGCTGTCTCATAGGGAGAAAGATAAATGAAGGAGGATTGTGGCTATCTGCAGGTGACAAACATTGCTGAGGATCCCCTGATCTCTTAAATAATTTCTGTTGAAATGACGCTATTCATTCATGTCCCAAAATCTCACCATTTAGGAGCAAACTCTTTAGTCAGGCTCTGGTATTTTTGTGTGTGATTCTATAGCTGCTTTGTGTTGGTCCATTTAGTTATCTTTCATACTCTCAGAAAAAAAGTCTCACAGTCTCACTGAGCTTTAATATAAATAATGAGGACTAAATCCCATTCTTCATCTCTATTGCAAAATCTTATTCTTTCTTACATGACTTGTGCTCCAGGGAGTTAAAACGATAAAAAAGACAAAGGGATGTAGAGAACAGGTTCTATGCAAGCTCCAATTCATTTCACTAAAATAGCTTAAGAGTAACCTATGTACGGTACTGCTGACAAGAACATCTTCCTTGACTAGCAAAGCAAGTTACCGCCTTAAAAAAAGATGTCTGGAATATGCAAAAAGCATTTTCAAATCTGTGTCAAGTGTTCCTGCAGATGACATCCTCCTACTGCAGCATAAAAGCACTGTTAGAAAAGCATTTTTTGCATTTCTAATTTTAGTAAGAGGAGGGAATTCCACTCATCCACTCATTCACTCTTCTACTCATTGACAGAAATGATCTTCCAAATTAGCAGGTCATGGTACTCAATATACAATAAAGAAATATCTTGACCAATGACTTGTATTTCTTATTAGGAAATTTATTTCCTCTTTAGGTTTTCCTAACACAGAACTACGAAAGAACCACCAGGTCCTAACTATCACTAATCAGCACGACTTACAACACTAAAATTGTAGCCCTTGGTTCTTGTCAATTAGAAAATCTGACATAAAATACCTAATCTGCCTTGGCAAATGTAATTCTCATCATCACATTAAATTTCATTGACTTCCTTGACATATTTTCAAAGGCTGCTGTCTGGTAAGCTGAAGACAATTTTGCTTTACAACTGAAAAAAGGACTTGTTTTTACTGTGATTTAAAGGTAGTTGAAGAAACTAACTACACTATAATCCTCCTTCCTATTTTGTACCTAATTCTCTTTTACATCTTCTTGAGAGTTTTTTCTTTTGCCTCAGGAGGGCAAAGCGACTCTAGTATAAATAAAAATCATGCCCTTTACATTTTGGCCTCAAGACATCATTAAATCCTCATACTTACTCATTAATAACCATCATTAGTTGTTTCATCTACAATTATTTATGATACATGGCTCAGAGCAAGATAATTGTCTATCTACAGAGAGGCTTAAGACTGAAAAAACTTACAATTATATGGAATTTTAGGACAATAAAGATCTGTGAATACATATTTTGCTTATTAACCTAAAAAGAGTAAAGACCTATTCTCCACACAGTGATATTACTTCTCTTGTCTAAATAATTAGGCATCTTAACTCTCTCTGTATACCACCTTGACCGAAGAACTGCACGTAACTAACTTATTTGCCTGGTTCACAAATTCACAAATAGAAATTGTGAATGTCCTGAAGCACTCAGCAACACAAAACAGAAGAAAAAAAACAGGGGAAAGAGCACAGATTGTAAAAACATGCCGATAAAACTGAAATTACTGAGCCAGGGTTGTTTTTCTCTTCCCATCTTTGCCATTTTTCAGAACAGGATACCTACTGCATTCACAGTATCAATTCACATTAGTGCATCACCACCTATTAAAAGGAAAATGTGGAACAGGATTCCTACAGCTGCACACATTCATTTCATGGAATAAACAACCCTACTGTTACTGCTTTAAAATGTGTCCCTTATGTCAATAGTCTTAAATTCACTAAAACACAATGGGCCTTTTCAGGAATGATGCTATTGCAAGTTCAAAGAGAAAGATAATATACCTGGAAATATGCTGTAGGAGTGAATTACATCTATGCCAAATACATCATATTCTCAGCAAAATAACCTCCTCTCTCTCCACCCAAAGTCATCTGGCAGAGTTTGTTTCAGACCCAGGGAAGAGAACTTTTACTTTCAATTATTTTTCACACTGCATGTGAGAAACGTGGCATGAACTGACAATGAAGCCTTGCACTCCCTTGGTTCTGACTAGCACCAGACTTTGTTTGGGTTAGTTTGCACTGGATTTCAATGACACGATAGCAGAAGTGAGCAGCATTTCAAGGCTCCTGAACACTGGGTTAAACCTTTGATACCATCTGAAGGCTACACAGAGATGACTGTCAGCCCACTTGTAACACAAGACAAGGAGCCTTATCCACTAGTCCTTGCAGCTGTTGTACAATTCACTAATTGAGCCCTACTCCATAATCAATCAGGCTTCCAGTGTAAGGAAGGCTCTCTCTGTATATCCTCAGTGTCCCACAAAACCTCATTACACCTATTTCAACAAAAAGCAACTGGAAAGAAAATTATGCATTTTTAAGGTAAAAGAGCAGCTGGGCAGTCAAAGAGGAAACTTGACTTTGTTTGGTCTTTGCCTTGGTATTCTGAGCAAGAACGAGCCTACCAACAGTAGTATATTTTGTACAGTGGAACAAAATATATCTGTATCTGTATCTTATTGGAAGATTACATTATTAATAATTTTTCTTGATCTTTAACACCTAAAAACCTAGGAAGCCCTGTACTGGACAAATTTTGTCAATCCCGGCAAACCCCATTTTCATTCCTATTTTGTTCAAGTAAGAACAAATGGAATTTTGTGAGAATACACCAAAGTATTTATGCAGAAAGCCAAGCCGCATCACTATAGTATTAATACAGTTTTCAGGATTCAAACTGTGAAGCAGTAATCTCCTACCAGATGATGTTTAAAAAATAAAAAACCCTGAAAAAAAGAAGAGTACCAAGGATCACTCAGTAGGGCTTGCTAGTGCCATCAAAAAACCAAATCCCCCAAAGTTAGGAAAATTCTCTGCTTTGCAAAATAGGGCACAAATATCAAATTGTATCATTGTGTAAACAAATTATATAGCCAGTTCCCTTCTCCTGTGAGACAGTATTTCATTATTATTATTTTAATTTAAAATGGGTAAACTATCTCTAGAGGGGAAAAACCCACAACATTCTTCTTCATGTTCAGAACAATTATGTTGTTGCAACACTCAGTTTTTGAGCAATACAACCTTGCAATTCTTCAAAACAAACTGAAGAATATGGGACTTCTTATATCTTTAAAAATAAAAAGCATTTTTTAAATCTTAAAATCTGAAAACAGATTTAACATCTGATCCTAAATGCTATCCGTACAAGCTTGATCAATTAAATTCAATTTATTTACATTATATATACATTATATATATTTTAAAATTCAACCTTTCAATTAAATTCAAGATAACATGTTAGAAACAACAGAAAGAAAATACTTTCAGTATTTTCTGCTTGGAGCAGAATCGGACTGTGTGTTCAAAATGGAAAATTGTTAGCTTTTTGCACACTGTAGTTACAAGATTGAAAAGGGCTTTTGGGCAAGTGTGAGGTTTTTTGTGTTTTGTTTTCTCCTTCTTTTTTTTTCCTTTTGTTTTTGTGTGTGATAATGGTTGAGTCTCTGATACCAGATATGGAGCACACAATTTCCCACAATGTAGAAAGTCAGTCTGATGATCAGTGAATTGAATCCTGGAAAGGTGAGTCAGAGCTCGATCACTGATGCACCAGAAATGTATTCTCAGGGAAAATGACACCACACACAAAGCCAATGGCAGACTTATTTTAGAAGTAGAGCATGAAAATTCAAGGGAAGTGCTAGGGACAAAGCAGCATCACCTCCTGGGCCTCCAAGGCTGCCAAAGAAGCACCAGAGCTAACAGTGCCAAGCTGTAAGTGGAACCAGGGTGCACAGTTCTGAAATAGTCACAACTGGTGAACTCAGGCAGATGAAAAACTGCCCATAACCAGAGTTGCAGCTGAACACTTCCACTCCAAACCAAGACTAGAGACAACTGATTAAGCAGAAGACAAAAGAAAGAAATACAATGAAGAAATAAATATGAGGAATTAAAATACAGGAATTTAAGAAATAAAATGAGGAATTAACTTAAGCTACTTCAGATTCCACAGGCTTGACAGATCCAACAGAGAGTGGATTATCTGCTTAAAGCGAACACAAGGGTACTATTAGTTGAATGTTGCTGGCATAACAGCCTTCAAAGGCTCACATATTTGTCATCTTGCATTGAACTCACGTAAGAGATTCAAAATCCAGAAGAGAATCCAGCTGGTACCAATTTCTTTACAGAAAAGGAGACACGATCATGACCTGATTGCTACCACAGAAATTTGCTGGGATGAGTCGCACAACTGCAGTGCTGTGATTGATGGCTACAAACTATTCAAAAAGGACAGGCAGAAAAAGGCAGTTGGGGGAATTGTCGTCTATGCCAAAAATGAGATTGATTGCACAAAGCTGTCTTGGAGAACAGTAATGTGCAAGTCAAGAGTTTATGGATGGAAATTAGAGACTAAGCCAACAACAGAAACCTTGTGGCTGGTGTCTACTGTATGTTACCTGATCAAGGAGAGGAGATTGGTAAAGAGTTTGTTCTTCATCTACAGAAAGCATCACACTTGCAGGCCACGATATCAATAGAAGACTTCAGCCACACTTCAGATGTTTTCTGGCAAAATGGCACAGCCAACTGCGAGCAGTCCAGGTAAATACAGGAGAGCACAGAGGGTAAGTTTCTAGTCCAGATGATGGAGACAGACAAGAGGAGCATTTCTTGACTTGTTTCTCATTAATACAGAAAAATTTATGAGAGCGACCAAGACTGGAGGTAGCCTAGGCTGCAGCAATCGGGCCCTGGAGGAATTTCCAATGTTGAGGGGTACAGGTCTGGTAACAAATAGGGTGAAGACTCTAAACCAAATATGGCACACAATGCAGTTCGAAAGTAGAGGGGAAGTTAGCATGATAGAGGTGGCAGGAAACACAAGAAAAATATATGAATGGCTTGGACACTCTGCAAAGGAAGAAAGGAAGGAAGCAGGTTAGAAAAGAAAATAGGAAGTGATAGTGCACAGACAATTCAGGGCTGGACCTCAGAGGTAAACTGCAGAAAACCTGTAGAGATTTCAAAAAGAAAGGGGTGCTTTTGAACTGGATTTTTCACCTGAGGACTTACTTCAAGGTCATCTGTTTCTATTCTTAGTCCAAGGAGTGAGATGGGTACAAGAGTTCTGCAGGTAAGATTACAGAGGAGTTACAAGGACGACAAAAGGGAATTAAAGGGAAAGTAAAGACAAACAGGCTACAAGACTTCAACCCTCTTGGACAGTGCATTCAAAGAGAGATATGGGCTGGCAGTGGGAACAGAAGCATTGTCTGGGACCCAGAACCCCACTGCTCTGAGAGGAGTCCTTGACTTCTGTGCCACACAATATCCTTGTCTCTACATGGGAGAGACACAGATTGGATGGACGGGACAGTCACATTTAAAGGGTTGTGGTCAATGGCTCGACAGTCGCAGAGGGATACCAGAGAAAAGAAGATTTCTCCAGCATTATTGTTGGAAACTTGCCCTGATAAACGTCTCTGTCAGTGACATGGACAGTGGGATCAGAGCCCTCCCAGCAAATGTGCTGACAACGCCAAGCTGTGTGGTGTGGTGGGCGCACTGGAGGGAGGGGACGTCACCCAGAGGGACCTTGACAGGCCTGAGAGAAGCCTGTGTGAACCTCATGAAGTTCAGCAGGGCCAAGCGCAAGGCCCTGCACCGGGGTCAGGGCAATCCCATGGACAAACACAGCTTGGGTAGAGAATGGATTGAGAACAGTACTGAGAAGTGCTTGGGATGCTGAATGATGGAAAGCTGGATAGGACCCAGCAACATGCACTGGCAGCCCAGAAACCAAAAGCGTCCTGGGCTGTATTAAAAGATTGTGGGCAGCAGCTCAAGGCAGAAGATTCTGGCTCCATGCTCCATATGGAGCATTCTCTCCCCACCTGGAGTGCTGTGTCCAGCTCTGGAGTCCTCAGCATTAGAAAGGCATGGACATGCTCAAGCAGATCCCAAGGAGGGCTGCAGAGATGTCCAGGTGGTTGAAGCACCTCCCCTGTGAGGACAGGCTGAGAGAGCAGGGGTTCTTCAGCCGTGAGAAGGCTCTAGGGAGAGCTTAGAGCAGCCTTCTAGAGGGGCTACAGAACAGCTGAAGAGAAACTTTTTACCAGGGAGACCAGGGAGTGATAAGAGGAGGTGTAAGGTTTTTTAACTGAGAGAAAGCTTAGACAAGATATTAGAAAGAAATTGTTTACTGTGAGGGTGGCAAGGCACTGGAACAGGCTATCCAGATATGCTGTGGCTGCCTCATCCCTAGAAGTGTTCAAGGCCAGGCTGGAGGGGGTGTGGAGCAACCTACTGCCCATGGCAGGGAGGTTAGAACTATGTGTACCGCCCCTTTCAACCGAAACACTCTGATCCAAACACTTATCCCAGCTTATATAAGCAGCTTATGTGGTTTGCAGGTATTTTTAAGAGATAGAGAATAATTGCATTTTGCAGCTTTACTATATATATTAAAAAAAAAAAAGTTTGTTTTCCCCATGTGTTCAATCAAGCACAGAATAAGAAAGAAGAGGGGAAGCGGAGCTCTCTGCCAGGAAGGTGTCTACAGAGTTGTGACTGCTTCATAGTAGCTTACCATGGAATGTTATCTAAAACCCTAAGAACTTTCCCATTGACTTGAGGGAAGTTCTTTTCACACTATATTAATTACTGTTGCTATGGCGAGTTAGGAAAAAACCTGTTCCCTCTTTCTCTAATGGCCAAAACAAATTAACTTATCAGCACCTGCAGAATCTGAAATGCTTGCACTGTACTAGTCCATGTAGAGATAACACGAACTTTGAACGGACACAAGCTTATTTTTCACATTTGCTTTCTCATTCTTTCCATCCTGGTGGCCTTCTAAGATGGATAAAGGAAGGGTGACAGGTGTCATCTATGTGGAGTTCTGCAAAGCCTTTGACAGCAACCCCCACAACATCCTTCTCTCTAAATTGGAAATGGATTTGATGAGGGGACTGTTAAAGTGGTAGAAAGGGGTTGGATGGCCATGTCCAGAGGGTGGTAGTCAACGGCTCAGAGTCCCAATGGACAACAGTGAAAAGTGGCATCCTTTGAGGATCCCTATAGGGACCAATACTGTTAAATGTCTTTATTAATGACACAGATGAAGGGATCAAGTGGTCCCTTAGCACATTTGCAGATGACACCAAACAGAGTGGCACACTTGACACTCCTGAAGGACAGGATGACATCCAGAGGGCCCTGGACAAGCTCAAGTGACCCATAGGAATCTCATGAGGTTTAACAAGGCCAAGTGCTGGTGCTGCATCCGAGTCATGGAACCCCCCAGTGCGTTACATGGAATGTGTAACCAAAAGTATGCATTCTATTACCATCTCCATAAGCTGTTAAGTAAGTGGGATGGTGCTCTTTATCTCAGCCCTGATAACACCCTCTGGGGGGCTATCTCTGCTAATGTGCCATCAAGGTCTCCTGGACTGACTCACAGAATTACATCATCCCATTGTGAGATGCCCCACCCAGAGAGTATGAGCTGAGCATCCCCACCTGTATAGAAGCTGAGGTTGGATTCCCAGAGGACAAGAGTTTGAAAACAACCACTCGACCTCCAGAGACCAATCAGACCCTTCTGCAGGACCACTGCTTCAACAAGACCACATCCATCACTCCACTGGGACTGTAGTCACCATTTAACTGGACTGCTACCACCACCCTGACCAAGAAGGTATTTCTGTATTATTGCCTTTATTTTAATTTTCCTATTAAATTTTACTTCTGACTCGGAATCTCTCGCAACTTATTTGTGTAGGGTTAACTCCACTAGTTTGTTTTCTCACTAGCACACAGTGCCACCCCGGGCTGGGGATGAGCAGATGGAGAGCAGCCCTGCCCAGAAGGGCTTGGGGGTGCTGTGACTGAGAGCTGGACACGAGCCAGCCACGGGCACTGCCAGCCCAGAGAGCCAAGCGTGCCCTGGGCTGCACCCAAAGCCCCGTGGGCAGCAGGGCAGGGAGGGGATTCTGCCCCTCTGCCCCAATCTGTGACTCCCCACCTGCAGAGCTGCTCCAGCGCTGGGGCACAGCACAGGAAGGACATGGAGCTGCTGGAGAGAGTGCAGAGGAGGCACCGAGGGGATCAGAGGGATGGAGCACCTCTGCTATGGGGCGAGGCTGAGAGAATTGGGATGGCTCAGCCTGGAAAAGAGAAGGCTTGGAGGTGATCTAATTGTGGCCTTCCAGTCTCTGAAGGAAGTTCACAAGGATGGAGAGGGACTATTCACAATGGTACGTAGTGACAGGACAAGGGGGAAAGGTTTCAAAATAAGAGAAACTAGGTTTTGATTACATATCAGGAGGAAGTATTTTCCTGTGAGGGTGGTGAGGCCCGGGCTCAGGTTTCCCAGGGAAGCTGTGGATGCCCCACCTCTGGAAATGCTCAGGCCAGGCTGGATGGGGCTTGGGGCAACCTGTTCTAGAGGAAGGTGTCCCTGCCTGTGGCAGGGGGAGTTGGAGCCAGATGATCTTTAGAGTCCCTTCCAACCTAAGCCAATCCATGACTATATATTTATATTTTATACAGAATTGTTTTCCCATTATAATCAACACAGGCAAAATTTATATTCTCATTCTAGTGGCAGATTTTATTTCAAACCCTAGTTTGAGGGTCCTGTAGCAAAAGACTTAACAAAAGGCAGTGAATCATCAATCATCAAATAAAGAAAACAGTGTCATCAGCTGCTTCAGGAAGCACAGATGCAAGCACATGTCGACAAACAGGGCATGTTCCCGACTACAAGAAGAGAAAAAAAAAATACCAGGTCATTTGCACAGTTTGCATTCAATTCTACTGAAAAAATTATTATTTATAAAGCACTTAGTGTCTTCACAACAGCATCACCTCAAACTCAAATTTGACTGCATAGCTACCTGGAGCTGAAAGACAGCTAACACAACTCAGGACACAAGCTTGTTTTGCTTCTATACCAAATACACAGCAAACGCATCAGGTTCTTCTTCAAAGCATTGATTTCACATGTGGGATTTTTTTTTCTAAGGCAAGGATTAAAAAAAATCTAGGTACAGCCCAAATTTAGTCCTAGTTTTCCAGCAGTAGCAGTTTACTATGCCAGCAGAAAAAAGGCAAGATATGTAAACCAAGAAAAATTAATATGGTAATCAACATTATCAAGGTAAAAAAAATTATAAACTGACCAACTAAATCCACCAAGCCTCCATGTTAGAGATATTCTGATATGACCCCCATAGCACAATCAATTAATCTTCCTCTTATACTCTTGACAAAATTATGTGCCACATCTTAGGCTCACTGAGAACTACCAAGTCCAGGTTTGCACTGCACATAAAGGAGAGCGCAAGTGCAAGTGAAAAAGCATACCAGTTTATTAATTACTGTTTTAGTCTAGCTTCAATATGATCCAAGCCTTTTTAAGACATTTGGAATGAAACTGATTACAGATTATGAAAATGAAATCTAATACAGTATAGAATTACTAAAGGTAATTATAAAAAAAAATTAATCTACAAGCATTTCAGTATTTCTCCTGCTAACCTTAGCTGTCACCATAAATGGGCCTGACATCATGGTAAGACAGAGCAGACCCTTTGCTCTTCTCAGAGAAAATGAATACATCTTCTTTACTTCATGGTAAGAATACAGCAAAGAAAGCTTTTCTTGTATCAAAACAAGTCGTAACTCATCCCTGTCTTTCATTCTTACTAAAAGTAAAACATACTTTCCCTTACAGAAATACTCCCTCTATTAAAGAAATTGCCCTTCAGGTTAGTACAAATATAAATTTCTTTCCTCACTTGCACTAGAATTTGGCTCCATAATGCATAAATTTAACAGCCAGTTATTTCTTGGTATATCATCCCACATTTCCAAAGAGTAAAATGTTTTTCTTCCCAGAAAGACATACAAAATACACAAAACCCCCACAAATCCTCCACCAATCCTGTAGTACTTACCCTCTGTAACCAAAGAGTTATACAAGGTTTGTGAAACAAATGACGACAAGGTAGCTCTGTTACGATTTCACCTTCCATATATTCACTGTAACAGATAGTACAGGACTGCTCTTGACCTAAACCCATGATGAAGAAAAAGCATTATTATTTTGTTTTACATCTAAGATGAGTTCAAATTTAAACACATATATTATCAACAGTATCACTAATGGTTACAAAATACAGTCACAGTAACTCCAGTAAAGATTAGTTTTTCCGAACAGATCAAAATTGTACTCAGATTAAAAAGATCTTAAGATAGGATTATGCAGTACGTTTGTTTAAATATTGCATCTATGGTATTACAGAAAGCTGAACTTGTCCTTAGAAACTTTGTGGAAATTAATTTTTCATTATTTTTCCATACCATTGTAGTCACCTGTGATGATAATCTGTGGCAGACAATCTATGGTTTCTTTCGTAGCTGGGGGATGAGTCTGCTCAACATCAAATGTAAGTGACTCCAACTGAGCCAGAGCAGTCTGAAAGGGGTAAGCAGAGACCAAGTTCTCTTACTCACAGATGTAACATTTCATACAAAAACAAACAAGCAAGAAAAGGAATCCAGTTCTAGCAGAATTACTTTTTAAAATGGAAGATATGTCTGTCAGAGTAATCATTACATCATTTTTATTTTTGTAATGAATGAGATGAAACCTAAGGTGAAATCAGTAGTGCCTTATTTTTTAAGCTTTCTTAGGGTATGAGGACAGAGTCACAACTTAATCTACAACACACATATATTAATTTTATGAAGTTACAAAAGAGGAAGCAAGTTGAAAATGCACTAAAGCTTGACAGCATAACACTGTCCTTGCATTTTGCTTCTGAAAATAAATGCGTCAGTGTGTTTCCTGGCTTAAACTATTGAATTACTCGGGCACAAACAAAAAATATTAAGTATCTTGGCTACACTAACAGTGTAAACTTCTAGAAATAAAAAACCCAAGATCCACATAGATGTTTCTAATCTTAGACAAAATGCTCTGAAGTAGCTGTTTTAAACTTAAATTTTTCACCACACAAAATCTTTAAGACTCCAAGGCTACAGAAAGTGTATTTGCTGTGTACATCATGCATTCAACCATGTAAGACATTGGAAGGATACCCTGTAGAAAAAAAAAGATAAATCACAAAACACAGAATATTTGGTTATATTTGCTAAGATATGTACTAGCTATACCTGTTTGAACAGCAAACATGCTGAAACTGAAGGACCAAGAACCCAGAAGCACTGGGTTCACATCCTGAATGAATTAGTCACATCCCTTAAGTACAACTACTTACCGCTCTAATCAGCTTGAAAATTATTTACTCTAATGGCCACAAAAGTCTCTTAGTAAGAAGTATAAGATAGATTGACATTTTTGTAATGTTGGGAATACACTTAACTAAAAAGCTCTATATACTAGAGAAACACTGGATTATACAGAAACCTCTTCAGCAGTCTTTCCCCTCCTACATTTTCCCTAAAGTTACTAGAGCTGCAACCTGAAAACCATACCTGCACTCGGATCACAGTAACAAGGCAGCTTAAGGAACTGTGCTACCACAGATCTAAACTAGCAGGTTTACACCTACAGTCAAACCTTTGTGGCAGAGAGAGATCAGCATGAGCGAAAAAGATATTTACAGCTCCTACTGCCACACGTATTCTCATCTAGAAATCTTGTCAGTTTAAGGGAACACTTGGGGTTATCCCTAGTGCAGTATGCAAGTACCCCTGCAAAGCAGGTGCACCGCTCCAATTAAACAGCTAAACCCCATCAAATTCCGGTACAGCAGACAACACTACCTTACTAACATTAAGACAATTTTAGTATTTGCGATTGGGTTTTGCTACAACTGCAATGGTCTGAGAATAAATTCTAGGTAAAAATACTATGCTTAATTAGATTAACTACTACACCTGGAAAAACTAGGTAAGATCCAAGGCACACAAAAGGATACAACATCCTTCTCCTTCAGAGAAGTCAAGCATCTCTGTTTATATCCAGCAGGAGTATTCTCTAACAGAAAACACTGTATTGCTTGCTTGCTTTTAAAACCCACACAAAAGAAACATCATAGATACAAAGCTTTACAGCGACTCTGATGCTTAAAGCCTCACTTTCAAACCCAAAGCAAAGCAGTGTCTGTTTTATAACTTCTATAAGATGTATCTTCGAAATACCTGTACTTCCTTCCTCTTATTCCTTGTGTGACTGCTTACTTCTCCATGTACCATAAACAAAATGTTGGATATTGTTCTGTTAAAATCAAGAGTGCTACAGTCTAGAGGGGTTTGAGCTCCTCACATCTGTGAATTGGCACAGGAAATACTTGCAAATAAAGTCACTGATGCAGCAGATGCAACCAGCCTGTTCTATACTCCTAATGAAGTAAACCAGACACTTCCAGCTACATAGCTTCTTCATAACACATGGAAAAAAAATTTGAAAATCACACATACATTTTATTACTTTTAAGGAACCCAGAGCCTTACAGAACATAGCTTTTCAGAACAAGTATCTAATATTTTCATTACTTCTCCCCTCCAAATGTAACAATTATTTGGGACAGATCTCTCCCACTCCCTTCCCTCCAACTAAGATACACATGAATTTTGGATGCTTTATTGTGTCACATCCCTTTCAAGTCTTTCAAAGCAACAGCGAATTATTTTGATCGTATTTTCTGAACAACCTCAGTAACCAACTTCATACCAGAAAAAGATGTGCTCTATATTCTGCTTGGGATTTGAGGGGAATATTTGAAATTCTTACTCAAAACCTATGCTGCCATTTGGTCACAGCCAATACAACTGTTCCTTTTATTACTCAGTTACCACTTTCTGCTAATTCCAAATATGCCAGACTTCTATGCCCACCATAAAGTTTCACACCCTTAAGTGCTTCTTTCAAGCACAAATGCTGTGTAAGAGAATTGGCTTTCCCACATTCACAGTGTCCGGCACCACAGGTACCTCGGTAGTCATCTGCCTGCTTGCTAATAGTGCTCAGTGACATCCTGTTCCTGATGACACAAATGTAATTACAGCACCTCCTCAGGCACCCATGCACATAATCACCTAGGATTACTTTTACAGGTCACCCTGACAAGACTGCACATATTTCTTCTGACAGAGTAATTAGGCAAATGTTGTTAGAAAGGAATGAGAAAGAAAAACTTAAGAGTCATGATAAACTCTGTCTCCTCTTCAAGTGTTAATGTGTAGATTTAAAAAAAAAAAAGGGATTAGTTTCCCCTCTCTACACAGATCCTCTCGCTTTGGTGCAAAGGAGGAGGTCAACTGCTTCTGTAGTCATGGTTTTTTTGATGTAGTGAGCACCACTAGCTATGAAAGAGACAAGAATTTTCTCTATACAGCTTCAAAATACTGCTTTTACAATAAGGATACCAACAGACCTTCCCCACATTAATAAGCAGCTCTGAAGTGTCTCTAAATGAGTAATGCTAACAAGATCCTGCACCGCTGGAGAAGACACTGTGATACTTGATCATGAATGATGACCTCCTATATACCTTGGGGAATGTACAATACCTGGAAATTGCATGACTGCCAACTTAAGGGAACAGCCCCTCCACCGAAAAGACCCATGAAGCTTATTCAGAAAAACAGTGACTTTGCACATACCCATGGCAAAAAACCCCTTTATCTCTGATTGTTCCAATATCTGCTGGCTTTAGAGAGCATTTCAAAGTGCCCTTCGTATTTTGTCTGCAAGCACACTATGACATACTGCCTGCCCTGTTCACCCCTTTAAAGTAGGTGCTAGCAGTCAGACTGCCCCTTGCTGCCCTAAACTTATGTCACCCACAAAACACTCAGTTCAGCTGTATGTCATCCTATATGTCTACACATCATTTAACTCTTATTTTGACAAATACCCTGCAGGGGAGATTTCTGGCAGTGCAAGAATTGTCGCACTGCATCAAACTGGATTTCAGCTAGTTCTATATTCACTCTGACATTCACCAACCTGAAGTAACACACAAAAGACAAAGATGACAATCGTGCTTGTTCTTAATAATAAATGCTTTGGTCTATCCCAAATTAGACAGATGAAATGGGATTAGAACAAGGTAAAGATAAAAGGCTTTTTTTCTTTCAGGTGGTTTTTTTTCTGATTGGGGTTTTTTTTATAATTGTGTGGGGTTTTAAATTTTTTCTTAAATTTTCAAATACATGGAATCAAGATAGTCACAGAGAAATCTCCTATTGACTAAAAAAAATTGAGAAATCCAAATGTACTCTTGCAAAAAAAAAAAAAAGCTGGGACAATTCACAGGCACAGATTCAAGTATAAGCTCTCCTTTGTTACATAGAGAATTTGGCAAAATTCTTTAGAATAAATTAAATGGCATATGTTTATACTGGTAGAAAACAGTAACTTTTCTTCCCTTATGAGGAAATAAATACACATTCTAAAAGGAGTAGATACTGATCTTTAGTACTAGATTACTTTGTAGTAAGTCCTTTAAAAGAACTTCCAAGACTTTTCATGTCTGCAGACCTGAAAGTTCAAGCTAACACAGGAAAGCAACTTTTCCCTTATTCTCCAGATTTTGTTGAAAAATGATTCAATTAAAAACATTTATGTCACAACATCACTGATATAAGATCACCAAAAATATTTTAATACCTCCACAGCTTCTATGCGTCCCTCTAGTGCCATAAATGTGACAAATTGAGGTTCCGTGTAAGGAATGGCTTGAGCAAGTCCTAGGCCATCACCAAACTCATCAAGTAGTCTGAAAAACATGGGTTAGGAAACATGGTCTTATTTTCTAAATAAATAGTTACAACACAAAGTCTGTGTATATCAAATTATTGCACGTCACCTGTTAATAACTGACAGGTATCCAGCCAGCTGATCTCTCACTCCCCTGCCTCAACTGGACATGTAAATAAGACTAAAAGCTCATGGGTCAAGATAAAGATAGGGAGATGAGTCATGAATCACCACCACAGACAAAACTGACTCAGTTTAGGAAAAGCCTTAATTTAATCAAAAGGTTGAACCAGGTGACCCTTTGAGCTTGCTTTCAATTTCGGCTGTTCTATAATTCTGTGAATTAACTGCCAATAAAAATGGAATTGGATGGCGAGAAACAAAACACAAAAACTAAACACCTTTTCCTCAACACTCCCTTTATTTCCAGTCTTCATTCCTTCATCCTTTACTCCTCTAAGTTCCCCTTATCCCAAGCAGGGCAGAGGGACAAGGAAGAGAGGTTGAGGTCAGTCCATGGCAGTTCCTCTCTGCAATTCCTTCCTCCTCACACTACTTTCCTGCTCTTGCATGGGTCTTTCCCACAAGCTGCAGTCCTTCACTAATTGCTCCAGCATAGCTTCTCCACAGACACAGTTCCTTCAGCAAATCCCTACCTGCTCCACCATGGTCTTCTGCAGAGGCTGCAGGTGAATCTCTTCTCCTGCAGCTGGAGCACGTCTTTCCTCTTTTCTGACCTTGGTGTCTGGAGGGTTGTTTCTCTCACATCATCCTCATTTCTCTCTTACACAGTGCTTGCTGCCCCACATTTTTTATCATTTCTTAAATTCTTTCCCAGAGGTCCCACCCTGTGGTGGGTCCACTGGAGCCAGCTGGAACAGCTGTGTCCCACATGGGGCAGCCACAGTCTCTCAGAAGCAGCTCTGCAACTCCCTACCCCCGATGCCAGTACAGTGGTACCACACTCCACACAATATATACTTCAGAACATCCTGATGGGAATTTTTACACTGAAACGGCATATAGTTCAGCAAATATGTTTCAAATGTATGCTATTAAGGTTGTTTTACAACTAACAACAAGATTTTGATTACATCACATGTCACACAGTTCATGGCTTGGCAGCTCCTTTGAGTTCTGTTTTAGAAATTCAGAAATCAAATCTTAAAATGGGCACAAGTGAAATCATGTACAGGTCTGCATATGCTCAGCAGACAAAACTTAACAGACCATCAGCACCTTTGTTCCTGTATTTAGTAACTAGGAAGCTTACCAAGGCTAACCTCCAACACTTAAAGCACAGCTTCTGTCCCTTCCACGCAACTCCATTGCTAGCTCACTGCCTGACAATGCAAGAACATGTCTTACTTCTAGTTTGGGCTCTCATGCATCAGTCCCTTTCATGCTTTTCCCCATATAGCTTCACAAGGAGAAATTACAAGTGTTGGTATATCTGCCTTGTAGTTTATATTTTAATAAGCAAAAGAGAGCAAGTGTTAGGTCTCTCACTGGAAAGCCTTCTGTCTATCTCATTCTAAAACAAACACATTATATTATTATATATTATATATAATTCTGACTGTGGCTCCAATCACTTTATTCCTGGTATTTGCAGTATTCTTATAATAAATTTATTGCAATATCCTTCAGTAACCTAATGACAGAAAAATTGAGCGAAGCATTCAAAATTATGATAATATTAGGTAAGTGCACAGCATTTCAAAGAGAAATAAAAAAGTTTTATAATGGCTAAGTTACACCAGTTTCAAAGGAGGAAAGACCAATTACAAAATATGACTGACTTGAATGCTGATTACATTTATATTGCCTTACTTTTGCTATACTTCCACTTGAGAATTAAATGAAAAAATACACCCATTCCTTGTATATTTAGGGCACCAAAATTTTCTCAAATCACAGTCTGACTTAGCAAATCTATTCCCTTTTCTCTCATTAGAAGATACATAGCACTTGAAGTACCTTAAACCTTAAAACAGAGATTATCAGTCCTTGAAGCAACTGCATACTGATAGCCATGAATACTTTTGACATCTTACATAAAAAATAAAATAGTAACTACAAACCCTCTGAAATTAAAGCAGAGAACTATCAAATGCATACCTCCACTCCACATCCAGGTCTTCACTCACACTGGAGTCATCCTCAAGGCTGTTATTTCCATCCAACAGGAAGAATCCAAGACGTACAAAATCACTAACTGGATCATTTTCCTCATCACTGCTACTTTCTACTTCTTCTCGGTACTGTAACCAAGGAATTTCGCCTTCCTCCAAGAATGCCTGCTCCCTTTATATAAATAAAGGAAAAGCTAAAACTAAAAAGCTAAGAGAATATACAAATACATATAAGCAACAAAGGCTAAACATAACACAAAGACTAAATAGGCACCTTTCCCAGAGTGCAGAGACACGGATTAGGAATTCAGCATTGCCATAAAAATTCAAGAAACTCCCAGTGGTATCAGCTCCAGACTCAGAATCTAGTAACACCCATGATTCTATAGCAAAGTTACTTGTCTAATGCTCAAGGACAGCAGTAGAGCAAGCAGTCTGCTTTGTATTTTCCATAGTACAGCCAAGGATAATAAATTTGGTACTAAACATTTCCTCATTTATCTGTAAGTTCCTAAAGGCACTAAGCAGAAAGACTGTCTTGACACCCTGGAGCAGCCTCCATGGCACAGCTTGGCCTGAATGCAACGCAAAGAGTTGCTACTTGCAAGAGGAGCTGTCTTGCAAGAGAAGGCTCTAGAGGAGCACAAGTCACCTGGATGTTGAGAGCCACAAGGCTGAGTCCCACTTTCCTTATAAAAGGGAAAATAAACAGGAATTATGTAAAAAATGCATACATTTTCAGGCTGTTCATATCAAAGAAAGTTAAAGAGCACACAGCTCGACTGCTGTTCTGAAAAAGATGAGTTTTCATAAAGTTTTCATAAAGTCATACTAGTCCTCCAAGTCCCAAGAGTTTGGAAAATACTAAAAAAGCATTAACAACAAATTGGTCTGCTTGGCAACAGACTCTCTGTGAACCTAAGAGAGGAAAAAGCTGGAAGAACACTTAGGTGTGGCTTTTGCTTTACAAAGACCCAAACTAGAGACAATATTAGATGCTTAGAGAAAAGCCAAGCACATTCTTCTTAGCTATATATAACTACAAATTTTGCCTTATAGCAAAGGCAGCTGCAGTTTATAAAGCACTGAATGACTGGAAAAGAAAAGTAAGTTACATATATTAGAGCAAGCAAGTAATTCAAGTTTACTTTAATCACTGCTAGGGCTGCAGAAAATAAGGAGCAGCAGTGGAATAAGAGAAGCAATAAAGCAGAGAGACAAACAAGTTATTTTCAAGAAGCACTAAGCAGTAACAGAAGACATTTACGTAAAATACGTGTCTTAACAATTAACTTACCTAACTGGCTTTTTAAAGTCAGTATAAGAAGTCTATTAACCATATTGACACTACTTGTGAATGCACTCTCACTGCTTCTGTACTTTCCATTAGATAGAACCGTTTGCATGAAATGCTGTACTTTCCCTGATTTGCCATACATACAACTAGTCAGATTATTGTGATGTAGGCAAATTATTGTTGCTAGCATGGTAATTGCTTTTAGAACACATGTTATTCTGGGTACTGTCATGTGAACACCCTACTACTGCTGATGCCAGAAGCTATAGGAAGTTAGCTAATAAACTAAAGCCATACCCTTCTCGGAAAGGGAAGTCTGTGTTCTCCTCTTTCACACCACTGCTGCTCCTCTGCACCTCAGGGTCATGTTCCCCCCTGCCTGGGACAGTCTCCCAGCTTTCATCATCACTTGAGGACTGCTCTTTATCCATGGCAGTAAAATAGGAAGGCACAGCTGTAGACCATTCTCCATCACTGCACTCTGAGCTGCAATTTAAACAAGATAACAGAGTACAAATTTAAACACTGCTTTAGGGGAAAGAAAACAAACATAAACACTCTGCCAGTTCTTACTTTTCTATCAACATTGCTTTCAATATAGGCAATATTTTTTGCTAGGAGAAATTAATCTCGTGCTATTTATAGATGTATTACAAATCAAGTCTACGTAGAGTTGATTAAAAAAAAAAAAATCAGTCTGTAGAATTCAAGAGTTCTGCCCATCCTGCTTTGAAAAATGTTTAGTTCTTCCCTTGCCACATATGCAGAATACATGAAACAACTCAAGAATAGAAACCAGACTCACTATACACATCCTTCTCCCAGATTACAAGAACAGTATCAGTGGCACTGCTTGATTAACAAATAATAATCAATGTCAGCCTTACCTCTCAGCCAAACAAATCTAAAGCAAAAGCTCTCAGAACATATAAGCCATACAGAATGATCTTTTTTAAGATACAAAGATATAATGCATGACTTACTGCAAACTATTTGACTCACGAGCCCACAAAAGATGAATGGCAGTGAGTTTTTCAAAGACAATTTGCTCGGCCGCCACATAAGAAAGGGCAGTAAATAAGCTTTGGGCAGCTTAAACAAAATAGTAGTGCTAGCACAATCTTAGGAAGGATGATCTACTACTACTGTTGGTACTGGCACTTAGAAAGTTCAATCACCACAGTGACAATTGACACTTACTGAAACTCAAAATATAGTCAAGTAGCTATGCCACTTCAAAAAGTTAGAGAAAACAAATATGCAAACGGCCAACATGTTTAATAGAGCTCATTTTATAAAGCAATCTACAACACCCACAGCAAGGTTTTCAAATCTGCTAAACCCAGTATGTTTCGGTGTACTGTTACCACCCTACCTACAAGCTCACTAAATTATTCCCTTAATCTATTATTACAAAAACATGCCAATAAAACTTTCAATTTACTGAATTTTAAGTGCTTTTGAAAAACTGCATAGTATACACAGCAAGTTTTACGAGAATAAGTAAGTTCAAGAAGTAGATTATATATAAGCATTTTAATTTGAGGCAGGAATTTATTTTTCTGTCAATTTTGATGACTAAGAAAAGTGATGCAAATAAGAACATTCATTAATTTTGGGCTCTTTTAATGAATTACTTTCAAATAGAAATCATACCTATTACAAAACTCTGAAACGCATCTCATACTACGCCAACTAAAAAGATGAATAATGACATCTACCACAAGAAGAACTTCAGGTTGAGGGTGGCAGAGCAGTGAAACAGGGAGGTCAGAGAGTCTCCCACTCTGAAGACATTCCAAACCCACTTGGGCCTGTTCCTCTATCACCTGCTCCAGGCTGGACTGCATGACAGCAGCAGGGATGGACTGGATGATCTCCGAAGGTCCCTTCCAACCCTGACAATTCTGTGATTCTTAATAAAGATACAGGCGAACTTGCAAATGAATCCTTTACTTCTAAGGTTTACTTTTCAAAAATTTTTGTTAGTGCATAATCTTTTTGACTTTTGAAATGTTGCTGCTAGAACATTAAAATGCCAAGAAGGAAGTGGAATGCATTCTGCAATGATAGCATTGGCTTTCATTTCATATAGTGATGGGTTATTGTAACACAACAAGAAACATGGACTGATCATTTGAAATGTTCTTGATCATGAGAGCAACTGAACCTTTAAATGGAAATCCAGTGTGTTTAATTTAGAACCCCCATAATTTATGTTAAGTTTCATTAACATGTTTAGAAGTAAATTGTCAATGATTAGTTTATACAAAACTGTCAATGATTACTCTGTACAAAGAAGTAATACATTCACTCTTGAAAGGTAAAGTTTTATGGTTTAAAGGCTTAAACCGTATTTCATGTTTATGCAGAGCTGCATAAAAAGGGGATTTTACATGTGTCAAACTATACCCTTCATCTCAGTTTTAGCTTATTCCCAACCCAGGAAAAAAATCACCTTTTTGTTGCTGCAGTGTGGGCCTCCACCTCACATTTTTGCTTCAAGGAGGTGCACATCTATTACGGTGTTAGCATGGAGAAGACGTGTGGGAAGGAGAAAGTCTTGCATATTTGTTAGAACCACATATGTTTAAAGCCGTAAGGGTGTTGGAAGGTCCCGGGGCAGGGGTGGAGAGAGGAAGATCATATCCATTAGCTCCCTCCATTTAGTTTTGGATTGTGTGGTTACAGGTTAGCAGGGGATACAGTCAGACAAGAAACTATTCTCAGAAAATCCACATGCAGATTCTAAATCCATGTGCTATACTTCTGGCAAGTGACAAGTCTGAAACACTCTAATCATTAAGTAATGTTCTGCACCTCTGCAGAATTGAGCACAATTAAATCCTGAGTTCTGAAATATTTAATGTTCTTGAGGTGTTCAGTGATTTGATGCATATTCTTTTCTGGTTTGAATTGTGTATAAACCTGTATTATTTTAAAGTGTATTGGAAGTCATTCCTGAATTATAAAATAGAGACAACTAAAACAAGAGATTTGAGTATTTCAGCTAGAGTATCTCAGATAAAATTGTAAAATATATATTAAAAAACTTGATCTAAAAANGCCTCCATGGGAAGAAGTTCTCCCTCATGTTGAGGTGGAACTTCTTGTGTTTTAGCTTATGGCCACTGCTTCTTCTCCTGTCACTGAGCACCACTGAATAGAATCTGGGCCCATCCTCCTGGCACTCACCTTGGAGGTATTTATTTACATTAATGAGATCCCCTCTCAGTCTTCTCCAGACTAACCAGGCCCAGCTCCCACCTCTCCTCATAAGAGAGATAGCCCAGACCCCTCATCATCTCTGTGGCCTCCACTGGACCCTCTCCTGTAGCTCTTTGTCGTTCTTCAACTGCAGAGACCAAAAACGAACACAACACGCCAGATGTGCCTCACTAGGGCCAAATGGAGGGGCAGGATCACCTCCCTGACCTGCTGGGCACACTCCTCCCCACACACCCCAGGATCCCACTGTCTCTCCTGACCCCCGGGGCACACATGGCGAGCTCATGGTAAACTTGTCACCCACCAGCACCCCCAGGTCCTTCCCAGCAGAGCTGCTCTCCAGAGGGTCAGCCCCGAGCCTGTGCTGGCACTGGGGGTTATCCTTCCCCTAGTGCAGAACCCTATACCTACACCTTGAAGGAAAAAAAACTGTAAGTCTACTATCCCATTTTAAAATGCATTTTATTCCTTCATAGTTGCAACTCTGCAATATTTTAAGGACCAGAGATTAATTGCAGATTAATTTTCATGCTTTTCTCTCTACAAAAACACAGGAAATACAATCAACTAAGCAGGTTAGCTTATGAATGACAAGCACACACACGAAAGAGCCACACCAACATCAAGAAGACATGTCTTAAAAAGAATACTGTAGGAACAGAATCAACAAGATGAAAGCAAACTGGAAGAAAAAGAGGGAAAAAAGAAATCACAAACAGTACTGCATCTTCCATAAATGGTCAGAGGTTAGAAATGTTTTTACCCTCAAACAGCTCAGTTACATAAGTCCAACTCACAGAGAAAAGTTCTCAACGACCATTTTATGAATAAAAGTTAATCACCATAAGGTTTATCCAAATTTGTCTCTCTTTTGGGTGAAGAGCTCAAAACAGGAGCCTGAATACTGCTCCTGGTGTCAAGGTTGGAGCAATTTGTAAATCTGAAACTGTAATAATTAAAAGTTACTTTGGAAACACCTATTAATCTGAAGAATTTCCATTAAAAAAGGGATTATGAGCAACCCTACCAAGTTATTACTCAGGTATTACAAGGAAGAACAATTTCTTTCAAAAGGCTGTAGACAAGAACATAAATAGGCTTCCATGCAGAATGTTGAAATTCGGTAGCAAAAAACCAAATTGTGAAGAATAAACCCGGAAGGGAACTTTCAAAGACCCATAACTTGCTAAAAAGTTCAGCCATGCTGAACAAGGCTTTCAGTCTTTACCCTCCATCTGCTCAGTAAAAGTGAAATAAAAATAAACTAGTAATATTCCTCAGTGGTAAGAAGCTCTGACTGCAGACATAAGGAAAGGCTGTTTATATTACCAGAAGAGTGAAGGAGAACTGAAAGGAAAAGTTGGCATCTTGTTATCTGATCATATTGTGAAATGCCTCAAGTTTTTAAATCTCATTTGCTAACATATTGTTCAGTTTTGCACATTATTTACCCAAAAGATTCAATTTTAAAACAGATACAAAACTGAAATTTTACCTGTCTTCATCTTTGGGGGACATTAAGTAATGCCTGTTGCAGTCTTCAAACTCATTCCAAAAAGCACTGTCACACTGAACATTGTTTTGTTCTCGAGCTGCTGCATTTCTTCTTAGGTCTATTTCTGTGTTCTTTTGATCACTGTGCATTCTTGAGAGAAAGAATAAACCTGAACTCATCTCTTCTTCACCATCTCTCAAGGGACACTCAGGATGGCATTGCTGGACATCAGCAATTCCAATTCTCCTCCAGGAATCACTTTCCTCTTCATCATCACTAGGGAGATGATTTTCTCTCTCCAGCT
The DNA here is from genome assembly GCA_013397895.1 of Origma solitaria. Lineage (NCBI taxonomy): Eukaryota > Metazoa > Chordata > Aves > Passeriformes > Acanthizidae > Origma > Origma solitaria. The sequence goes on along the minus strand of VZRL01004325.1, from coordinate 705,880 downwards.
GTTCTGCAGTATTTTGTTTTCTAATTTTAGGTCTCACTACTAGCTCAGATGAATTTTCTTGGTCAGTCTTTCCATCACTGATGTTTAATGCATCAGCAATTGGTATATGGGCTCCAATTCCACCAACTACGTGTTTGATCTGCTGTGTTTCACAACTGGCACCACTCAGGCTAATTTTTGGTATAGCTTCATCTTCAGCAGATTTAAGCACTCTATTGTTTGGACATGCTGAAAGCATTGGTCCTGCTCCTTCACAACTTTCCCTAGAAGTGCTGAAGTTGAAAGCAGACATTTGGGGCCGTAAGTCATTAAGAGACTCCAACTCTTTTTCATACTGAGAAAGTGCATTATCTAGTCTTCCCTGAATTAAACCTGCTGCTTCTCTTATGCAAAAATATTTCTCTTGAGCATCCTCTTCCTCTCCATCACTGCTATCCAGCTCACAGGAGTCAATGTTTACAAAAGCAATTCCATTTTTACCATTCAAATCATTACATCCTCCAGATGAGTATTCTGCAAGGTCTTCAGAATTTTCATAAGGATTTATAAAGTCCCGTGAGATTTGGTTGCCTTCTAGACCGTAACAGAATACAGAAAATGGTGATGTGTTCAGTTCAGAAGTTTGGCTTGATGCACTTTGGCAAACAGATTCTCTAGTGCCAGCATCTTTTGAAAAAGGCTCATCTAATAAATCAGCAGAAACTTGAACCAATGGACCGGAACTTTCAGAGGAAGCTGAAAGAAAGAAGGCACTGGAATAGTCAAAAACAACAGAAATACTCTCATCTACAACAACTGCTCATTAAAAAGAAGGGATAATTTACTAGGACTGCAGTACAAAGTGAGAGAAACATTTATCAGAGACACAGTCATTCCCCAATAATATATTTACTTTCTCATTTATACAAATCAAGCCTATAGAAATAGATCTAAATTATATCATTCTGGCTACAGATGTGATAGGGAAAAAAGGTATTAAAGGAACATGTACCTAAGCAGAATTTTCACATTGTTTTACAGAAAAGGGAATTATAACAGGAAAACTAAAAGAACATTTCTCTGCATATTGGACTATCCATTCATTAACTAGCTAAATTGTGCCTTCTGCCACACTCAGATAAAGCCACATATTGCTACTACAAATTACATACTAAGAGGATTGTACTTTGTACATGCACCTTTGAGTGCAACTCCTCATAAGAAGAAAATAGCAGGGTTCAATGTGGTATTACAGTTAATAGTTGCTTCATCACAAATGCATTTTAGTTATATTACACTTGAACACCTCTTGCATAAAGGGACAATAAACAACAAATCTAGAAGCAAGAGTTAAAGAAGGTAAAAACATGCATACTGCTGCTACTACAAAATCAATCCTTTGTTCAAGTAATTTTTAAACTCCTAACCAAGGCAACAGCCCAGACTATTTTGTCCAAAGTGTCATCTAAATCGTTACTCCATGACTAGGTTGGTGAATTCCTGGCACTGGAATCTTATGAGAGCTATGCCCCTCAGCACTAAGAGTCTCGCTTCCAGGAAATAGTACAGTATCTAATTAGAATCTTGAAGCTCCTCCACAAAACTGCAAACAGCCAAGGCTGGCTGGTGGGCCCCTCTGGAGATGATCCAGTCCACTCCTCTTGCCTACGCAGAGTCATGTATGAGACACTGGAGAGCAGCACCATGGAAAGGGACCTGAAGGCTGAAGGTCCTGGTCAGTGGCAAGTTGGATCTGAGTCAGCAGTGCCCAGGAGGGCCATCCCCGTCCTGGGGCCATCAGACACAGTAGCACCAGCCGAGCAACGGAGGGGATTGTCCAGCTCTGCTCTGCACTGGGGAGGCCTCACCTTGAGTGCTGGGGGCAGTTTTGGGTGCCACAATGTAAAAAAGACATTAAGCTGACAGAGAGTGTCCAAAGGAGGGCAACAAAGATGGTGAAGGGCCTCGAGGGAAAGCCACACAAGGAATGGCTGAGGGCACTTGGTGTGCTCAGCCTGGAGAAGACTGAGGGGAGATCTCATTGGGGTCTGCAACTTCCTTGTGAGGGGAAGAGGAGGGGCAGGCACTGTGACAGGACTGAGGATATGGCCTGAAGTTGTGTCAGGGGAGGTTTAGGTTGGATACCAGGAAACAAGGTCTTCTCCCTGAGGGCGTTTGGGCACTGGAACAGCTCCCCAGGGCAGTGCTCACAGCACCAGCCTGACAGAGTGCAAGAAGGGTTTGGACAGTGCTCTCAGGCGCTTGATGTGACTCTTGGGGTGTCCTGGGCAGGGCCAGGAGTTGGACTCCATGATCCTTTTGAGTTCCTCCTAACTCAGGAAATATGCAGCATTATAGGCAAAACCTACCAACCCAAATATAATATCAACTGGGGGGAAATGCAGCCTAGTGGAGGTAAAGAAAGTAAATAAATCCAAAAGGTTTTGGTAGGAAAAATGTGGAGCTTTGTAATACACGCACAAACAAATGTAAAGGAAAAGCATTTTGTTATTAGACTAATTTACATACAAAGGAACTGTATTAAGAACAGGGAGTTAATACACCCTTAAACTGCATATATCCAATGACCCCTAAAATAAAAAAAAAACATGTGTGCAGCTGTCTCTGCAACTGAAATATAAAAAGTGGTAGCATTATAGAGAGACAGTAGGAAGACCTCCCCAGATATCAAAAGACCTCCCCAGATATCAAGATAAACCTTAAACTAGATGAAAGCATAGCAAACATATGCATTTCTATGCAAAAAACACATGTAAACACATTTCAATTACAAAAAATTAAAACCAGCCCAAGATGATCTACGTCACATAACAGATTACCAGAACAATCAAATACAAAGTAAAAACAGCACTATGCCATTTTCATTTAAAAAGAAAAAAAAATAGAGTAAGAAAGCTGTTTCAAAGTAGTCTGTAAGGGAAGGAGGAAAAAAGAAAGCCACCTTGTAGAACCATAGAATCATTTAGGCTGGAAAAGATACCTAAGATAGCAAGTGCAACCATAAAGCTAACACCGCCAGGTCCACCATTAGACCATGCTCCTAAGCACCAGCTATACACACCTCTTAAGGACTTTCAGGAACTGGTGACTCTATCACTTTTCTGGGCAACCTGTTCCAATGACTGACAACCCCTCTGGTGGAGATACTCTCCCTAACAGCTAATTTAAATCTCCCCAGTGCAATCTCAGGCCATTTCCTCTTGTTCTATCACTTGTTATTTGGCAGAAAGACCCACACCCACCTCACTCCAGCCCCAACTCAGACAGTCGTACACAGCAAGAAGGTCCCCGCTGAGCCTCCTTTTATCCAGGTCAAACACCCCCAGCTCCCTCAGCCGCTCCTCATCAGACCTGTGCCCCAGACCCTTCTCCAGCTCCGTTCCCATCTCTGGACACACTCCAGACACTCAATGTCCCTCCTGAATTGAGGGGCCCAGAACTGCACACAGGACTTGAGGTGTGGCTTCACCAGTGTCCAGCACAGGGCGATGGTCACTGCTCTGCTCCTGCTGCCACACCAGTGCTGACACAGGCCAGGAGCCCTCGGCCTCCTGGGAACACCGACAGCTCATATTCAGCCGGTGTTGAACAGTACCCCCAAGTCCTTTCCCCCCCATGCACTTTGGAAGATCTAAGGCTATATCAAATGGGGTTTTTTAAGCTGGAAGCCTCCGCAAAAGAAATGGGACCATTCATCTAATCCAAGAAGCCATTCTGTATTCATCTACTAAATTATTATTCAGATGCTAATGCCACAGAAGATATTCTGGTAAATATTAACATCCAATATTCAGTAAACAAGAAAGGAAAGTGGTCTAACTGGTATAAACAAATTTAAAAAAAGAAGTTTTGAAGATGTTTTATAGGCTTAAACTAATTTTCACTATGGCTGACAAAGACAGAACAACCTGGCTTGTGATACATGAAATATTTCACAGCCTAGTTCCAAAATGTTTCACAGCCCAGTTCCAAAAATAAGGTTAGAATAGGTATTCTCTTCCAAAGGTGATTTTTAATTTGAACTGAAGACAAAATAATTTGAATTATCCAATGTTACTGTTATCGAGTTTCTTAGAATGTGTTAAGACATCATGAATGTTCTTCAGGCAAAACTACATAGCCTAATACAGATTTATTAGATCAGATTATCTATACTTTATAGAATGAAATTTAGTATAAAGGCAAATTAAAGACACAGGAAATATACTTATATGTTATTTAAGCAGCTAGTTTCTTCCCTTCACATTTCTCAATGTGCCTTCCTCCACCCCCAAGCATCCCAGTTTGCAACTAAGCTACATATACACAAAGTTATGTACATACATGAAGAATTCTTCTTCTGAGCATCTTCCAATTCTAATTCTTTGCAGTCTTCATTCTGCTGATGTCCATCTCTGTCTTGATTATGCAAAAATGGTCTAAACTCAACATAGGAATGTTGTCTTCCATATCTTCCACCTGAAATAGTCCGACATCCTCCTGCAGGTTTGGGCGAGACAGTTTTGCCAATTCCTTGGCCCATTGCTACATGATATCAAGAAGGAAAGAAGAAGACAGAGACACTCATTAAACAATATATCTTTGCAGTTTCCCTCTTCTGTAACACTTTGATATACTTCTTTTGCAAAGAATTTTCTATTTCTTTAAAGACTCGAGCTTCATTAACAATATCATTATTAAGAACATGAAGTGCTCTGGGCCCATATGTTATGACAGCATGTAAGAGAGCTTTCACCTACACTAAATATTGGCAAACACTGATTGTATCCCCATCCTAATATGTTTTTAGTAAATAACAGAGACTTAATTAAAAAAATTTTAAAAATCAAGCCCAGATGTCATAGCTCTTTTTTATTTTTTTCACTCTGCTCATAAATCTGACGCAACACATATATCAGCTTGCAGAAAAGATTTGCAAGCACTATAATGGAAAATCCTTCAGGTAATACAGCACAATTCAGGCAGCCCTAGCCAGCTTATCTTTGTGACTGGAGAAGTATAATTAATCAAATCACACCTTCAAAAACAAAAGTCCCAGGGAGAAGGTTTTATTCTTACTGCAAGAGGTAGTATGTTCAGGCATGGCCATACAAAGCATTGCCCACACACTGCTTCTTATTATAGCAGTTTTTCATATTAATGAAACTTTCAGCTTTTACCAAGAGAATATGGGATAAGGAGTACAAAGGAACTTGAGAAACAGTGGAGAAAGGCTGCCAATATTGTAATAAGAAGAGATTTTAAATCAGCAGTATAATCAGTATTAATAATCTAACACAAGGGTTCATGCCCAAAGGCTGTTGCTTGTACAAATGCAATTAGAAGTTCACTATTTCAGATATACAGCGACTTTTTTGTGTCCCTCTAAGTCACTTTTAATCTTTACTAGATATGGAATTAAAAAGTTTCTGTTCTTGAAACTCACCAAATTAAAAAGTTAACATTAAAGACAAGCAAGATAAAGTTTGCAACCATTAATATAGAGTATTATGAACTTCAGAAAAATATGAAGGCTTTTTTATTTCCTGGCTGTGCAACTAATCTTTTCATTACTCTTAAAAAGAGAGTATCTATGAGCAGAGACATATGAAAGACATTGAACCTTTGCAGAAAAAAATTAGCAGGTATCTGAAGCTTTTTTCCTCACTTATCTATGAACCCTTATGTAGTTTGATTACATATAATTTTCCCTGGAAATATTTTTGGGTATTTGTCCAGACCTGCCCATCCTACATGAAAAAGCAGAAGCTAAAAGCTAAAATGTTTGTTATTAACTATACTACTGCGTTCTTCAGAAAGGCGGAAACTCTAGCATCTTTGCAAAAAAAAATAATAAAAAAATCTTGGCAACTAATGCAAGAAAAACCAGGACTGACAATTCATTTTCTTATCTAGTCAGCCAGTAGTTAATATCCTTATTAAGTCAACCAGCAAGTTATTTTTATTCAAGCAAGCTCTGACAATTCTTAAATTCCCCTTGATTACAACATGGTTGGCCAGCAGACTGCCAGAGGGAGCTGATAATTAGCAGCCACCTCCAAACCTGCAGAGCAAAATCCAACAGTTAGATTAGTAAATCAGAATAGCAATGCCGAAATCTGTCCTCAAACAAGCAGCTGAAACAAACAAGGTAAAAATACAACAAAATTGCCTAACTCTTAATTTCATTTTATTCTCTAGAACATCAGTATTGTTCAAAAACAGATGTCCGCTCAAGAGAGTCAAGCTCTCTGAATGCAAATGTTTCATTTTTAAAAAATTGATGTTCACAACACACAAAATCTGTTTAATGCACTACATTTTTTGTTCCAAATAATGCTCTTGCATACAGAGTATCTCATCACATATTCAACTGTTCTTAGAGGATAGAGCAGAGAGTTATTATTTTTCTGTCCTGGGGAAGATTTATTGGATCAACATAGTGAAAACTTTCACCACTGACTGCAAGAATGGATGTCACATTTGGTTTTCAGGGGAGGCTAACTTCTACCTAGATACAAAATATCTCAAAATAAGAGAGGGAGGCATGCATTTATCTACCTACATGCCTGAAATGAGCAGCATTTAAGCATATGAATGCAGATACCAATTTACAAGAAACCCTTCAGGCAATGAAGCTGAGACACACAATATCCTCTCTCAGGTATTTCTTCCAGGCTAACTCAGCCTTAGAAGCAGGTATTGCTTCAGAAGCTCAGTTTAGCAGACCTGTTCAAAGCACATCCAACATCCACTAACAAAACGCATTTCTGAAAAACTGATCAGTCTTGGAGAAGCAACACACCAGTGAATAAATAACTAAGGCAGGACAAACAAGCTAGCTATTCACTTGTCTGGCTGAAGATGTTTATATACACATCTCTATACTTTGAAAATGTTATTACAGTCACCTGAATTCCTCAAAAGGATCACAAGCAGAAAAGCAGTTTGGATTACTACAGCTGGATTAAAAAAATGGGAGACCGTCTCCTAAAACGCACACTTCACAAACAGGTAGGTCCAGCCTTTCCCAGGTGCTGCCTTAATCACTGACAGCGTGGTGTGCTTCCTCTTTATTGTTGCCAGTACTGCACTAAGGACACCACTCCCTAGACAGCAAATTACAGGCTGTAACACAGAAAGCCTGAGAATCTTGACCAAATCCATTTGACTTGCCTAACCAATCTCCTTTCACAGGTATTTAAAAAAAATTTAAAATCCCTGCTTTTCCAGAGGTAAGTGTTCAAGGTTAGAGTAGATGCATGCATATGTGTTCACAACCTAGCACTGTAACTTGAGTGTTCATAAACCACCCACTTTCTTGACCACATGTCTTCGTTTTGGAGACAAAGTTTTCAGGAGGCGGCACTCTGAGATGGGTGCTTCCCCCAAAAAGGAAAAAAGGATTTCCCCTCTTCCCCCTGCCAATGAAAAAAATTAACCGCAGCAGGTGAAAGTAGAAAAACGGAACTATTTATTAACACAAAATAAAACCAGGAAAAACAGACGGGAAAAAAGGGAAAAGGGAGCCTGCAAGGAGCCAACAACAGGTCCCCCCAGTCATCAGGAAGGGGAAGGGGAGTCCACTCAGCAGCCTAGAGAAGGGTAGATGGAAAAAAGAAACCTTGTTGACTCTTGAACTCCAGTACTGCTCCTCACAGCAGACGAAGCTGGTGGAACCCGGTGGCTCTGCCCCTTCACTCACGAGCGTGGCCTTCCTCGGAGTTCGGACTGCACCGGGACCACCCTGCAGGCTCCCCGGGCTGGAGAAGGACAATAGGGAGACCAGGGGAGGAAAAGAACAAACAAACAGAACCCTTTTCCCAAGCTCGCAAGGGAGAGCAGGGCAGAGAGCAGCGCCGCAGTCTCTCCATCTGTCTCTCCGTCTCTCTCTCCATCCCCAGTCTCTCTCCAGGCCATTGGACCGACACCTGCAGGAGTGGATCGGCTGAACCGACCCTGGCTCCAGCCCTGCACCCCTGGGTTCATCCTAAAGGCACAGCAGCCCTGGGCATTAAGCAGACAGGTGAGGAATAATGTGGCTTCCTAGTATCACTCCAGGACACCACAACATTACATAGAAAAAAAAAAAAAAATCTCAAACCAATTTACAGAGCCAGATGTAGGACAATTGGAGTTTCCTGCTCAGACACTTGCTGGCAGGATCCAGTCACCTCCCTTTACCCCCCCCTCCAATTATTACCTTTTTGTTCTCTCCTATCTCAGCTCCCTCACACCCTGTGCACCAGTGACAAGAGTAGCAGCTTTCCTGGGTTAAGGAGTGCATTGACTGAGGGTCACAAAGGTGATGTGAGGCTGTGAGGACAGGTTAAGAGACCTGGGGCTGTTCTGCCTGGAGAACAGAAGGCCCCAAGGAGACCTTGCAGCACCTTCCAGTACTTAAAGTGGGGCTACAAGAGCTGGAGAGGGACTTTTAACAGGACATGCACGCCTATTATACAGGAGGTGAAAAACCTGGTCCAAATTCAATACACTGTCAGGCTGGCCCACTACAGACTGGGGGGCCTGCAACGGGAGTGGGCAAGAAGCTGGGGAGGTGGGGGGAACAATTCCAAGTGGTTTCATCCCAAAGAGGGAAGGGTTGTCAATTTTCTGCTGCAAGAAGTATTTAACTAGTTTTCTATTTTTTTAATGAGTGTGAAGTTAGCCCCAAATATTTCTCTAAGAAGTACTTTTTCAGTCTTCTAATAACTAATATATTTTTATGTTCTTCTTCAGATTTTCCTAGCACTCGTAAAAAAACTTGTATGCATATTCTGGACCCACTCTCAACACGTGACACAGAAGCAAAAATAAATTCTGTATCCTACTCAGTTGCTCTTTCTTCTCTTACATCTATGAATTACAGAAAACATTTTCTTCTACAAGACAACAACAGGATGTCACATTCAAGGTCTGAAAAGGGAATGCATGTAATACTGACACAATTACTGTTTTCTAGGTTATACCATCTTAAAAAAATAGATCTGCTTTTATTCCCAGAAGTATATGAATTCATTTGGCTGTCAAATCGGCATAATCTAAAACCAGCTCATACTCTTCACACCTGCTCCCTTGAGTATTTCTGAATCATAATGAAATCACACCCCTGATCAACTCAAATAAATGTTGCAGGTAAAAGTATTCATATTGTCTTTTAAACTGTATTATCCAATATTCTTTACCTGGAACCAGTATTCTACATCTCTTTCTTTCCTGCAGATATTGAAAGTTTCCAAGTACAGATGAATTTAAAAAAATTTAAATTAGAATCGAGAATTTTCAGTTTGCTAAGCACCACTGCTCAGGGCTGCAAAGACAGTACTTCATTTCAGTTAATAGAAGAAAGGCACATAATAATCCTCAAAAGGAGAGGAATATTTAAATTTAAATAATTAAAGCAACATACCACTGTCACAATTTCCCTCTCTTGCCCCTAATAGGCAGATTAACACTGGAATTCTTTAATTTTTTTACTATACTTACAAGCTTCAAACTACATACACTAGCAAATTAATACTCAAAGCAATGAATATTCAGTTAAAACTTATTTTCACTGTCTGGGATTCATCTAAACTTCAGAAAACTTTATGCCAGGATTCAAACCCAGCAGGCTGGTAAGCAGCACACAGGTGCTCACTCACTCTCCCACCCAAATAGAAGAGGGAAGGGAATCAGAAGCGCAAAAGTGAAAAAATGCAAGGGCCGTGATAAACACAGTTTTGGGGTTTTTAAGGCAAAAAAAAAAAAAAAGAAAAGATGCAAAGAAATAAAAACAAGGAAAAGGAATAATGCAAAAAAATCCTCATTGCTCACCAGCAAGCCACCAATGCTCAGACAGTTCTGAAGTCACAGCAGCCTGGTCAACCTCCTTCCCCTTATCAGTTGAGCATGATGCTACATGGCCTGGAATATCCCTGTGGTCAGCTGGGGTCAGCTGTCCTGGTTCTGTCCCCACTCCTTGTGGGCCCCTAGCCTGCTCAGTGGTGTGGTGAGGAACAGAAAAAGCTCTCGCTCAGTGCAAGCCCTGCTCAGCAATAACAAAAATATCCCTGTGTTATGAACACTATTTGCAGCAAAAAATATAGAACATAGTCCCACGCAAAATCCCATGAAGAAATTTAGCTCAATCCCAGCTGAAAACAGTACACTGGATCATAACCAAAAATCAAACCTTTTTCTTATGAATCCAATCCATTCAACCAGAAGTTCCTTCCTCAAACTCTCTGATTTAGGAGTGACTTTAGGCTGCTCACTAGGGTATTTCAGAACATAGTAGTGATTATTTCCATAAGTGCATTAGTTCAGCTACAAGTACACAGACAAATGGAGTATGCTTCAGGGATTTATTTTCCAGGCATTTTCTTTTCATCAACCTTCAGGTCATTCTGAACTCTCCTTTGAGCTATAGATTCCACGAAGTCCATGTTTTTACTAAGTATACTTCCTTCTCTTTCCCTGAGGCTGAAAGTAGCCTGTGGTCCAAATTCAATACACTGTCAGGCTGGCCCACTACAGATTTCATTTTAAATTAAAATTGTTTACTTCTGTGTTTGGTTACATTTACAAATGTAATCTGTGTCTCAGATTTTACATTTTAAAACAGAAGATCCACAAAAGCTAGGATCATACAAAAATATTCTGATACTGACCTGAGTCTCTTCCCAAAAGAGGGGGATGAACACCAGCAAGCTAATAGCAGCTTCCTTCCACTTAAATACTAAATAGTTTCTGGTTTGCATTTCCCCTAAACCTTGCAGTTTTATAAGCAATTTGTGTCATAAATGCAAAACTGAAGTTCTGAAATACTATATTCTATTAATTTTACATCTATTAATTTTACAAATAGTTAAATTTCTGTATTTACCAAAGCATTAGTCAACATGCAGGCTAAAAGAAAGTGGAATAGTATGTTGGATTGTAGTTGCACTGTTTTAGAAATCCTTCTGTTCTTTCTCATGGAGAATAGAGATAAACTGCACTTTCTGTACTTTCTTAATCTCTGTGTTTGTGTTAAGTGCTCTGTAGCTATGAAATGGAGCAAGTGCTGCCACTACACAAACAAGAGTTAATTAAAGTCCATGTGTGAAAGTATCAGCGGTTGCTCTGAAAGAAATGCATTAGATATATTAGATATATTCACAAGGCATGTCATGAAGCAAAGCAGAGACACAAAATTTCTGCAAGTCCAGAACTCCCTTAATAAGTGGAACCCAGTTACCACCTTCCATACAGATGTCTGAACAGGTGAGTTGTTGCAAACCACCATTGGAGGCAGCTCCTTTCTGTCCTTAGACATACTCCTAGAGCTGAAGATCCTGAACAGCCCACATTCTCTCACCCAGGCTCCTCTGACCAACACGAGGGCACAGAATCCCCCTGCATTGATGTCTGCCATCTGGTCACTTCAGCCAAGGAGCCGCCATTAGGCTGGCTTGCTCTGATGCAGCTTCAGGTGTGGCTGCAATGGTTGGCTGTCAAGCTGTGAAGCAGCCTGCATGAACTTCCTCAGCTCTGCCAGATCTCCTTCTTTGAGGATCTAAGCCCGTCTTCATTTATAAGAAGCTCAGCAGGCTTAGCACAGCTGAGGTGCTAGAATGGAGCCATTCCAGTACTGATTTTATGCAGTTCTCTGAGGGTCTCTGCTTCAGTGCTATACACAACTCCTGCCTTATTTCTAGTTTTTTTGCACTGACTTGCTCTGACTTTAGCCCAATCCTGTTTACTTTCTTACATAAAACTGTAAATAGTTTCAATGCATCGTTTTCATCTCCCCTGACTTTAGCTCAATCCTCTGTTTGATCTGATCTGATAAACTGACAGCTCTGCCTTACCACAGTAATAATCATTTTTTCAGCTTTTATCCTAACTAATAGCTTCAGCAGAAATTACATATTAAATCTCAAGAGGGAAGATTAAGTAACTGCAGTACTAAAAGCTTTTAAAGATGAGGGCAGTGTGTATGCCATGTACTAAGAGCAAGTCCCAGCCTCCCTTGGAAAGTTAGCATTATAACATTAATAATAAAAAGCCTAGCTTTGCCAGTAGTCCCTGTAGCAATCTGTTCTGTTAATACAGAACACTGTTATGTGTTGCTAATCATCAGGCAAACTTTCTTATCTCTGTCTTTCCCCAACAGAACAAGTTTTTGTAGTCTAAACAGGTGTAAAGGCACAGAAGTAGCAATTTTTACCTACTGCTAATCGGAAGATATTCATTAATTCAGTCAGCACCACCAGCACCCCTACCCCCATATCTGTCCTCTCTTTTTATAGCATTCACATTTTTTATTTTAAGTTTTGATTACAAACTTACCAGAGGAGGAAGCACCTCTCTGGAGCTGAAAGACTTCAAATAAAAGCTAATAATCAACAAAATGCCAAGACTTTTCTACGCTTTAAGCAGACAAGGTACACTTTTGCTTTTGTGAGTGCAGATGACCAGAACAAACTTTAAGAAATCACCCTTTTTTTCACCCAATAAACATAGCAACTAAAAAATGACAAAATAATCCCAAGGTGGAAGTTCAGGCCCTGGAAACTCTTACATGATGGAGAGATATAATCCATCACACTAGAAAACTCGAAGATGTATTTTTGAATTGTTGTCTACCATCTTAAATAACTGTCTTTATTAAAGCAAACCTTAACCCAGAACATGGAATAAAATGTTAACCACTATGAGAAATGGTGACCACAATTTTAAAAAATTTGTTTTGAAGTTCGGAGTTTTTTTGTTTTGTTTTTCAAGAACAGTGAAATCTTACCACTATAAACTCTTTTTCTTTCATAAACTTAATTCTGTATCTTGGTTACAAGGGTAACAAAAGCCAATTAACAATCCTGTCCAATCAAGAGACAGGAGAGCTCGCCTGAAATCAGATGGGCCTTTAAGACTTACAAATTTTAGAAACAGAATCTGAGGTGATTCCAATATACCTGTAAAGAAGTAAGATCATTCTCAAAAAGAGAAGCATGGGAAATTATTGTCAGGTAGAAATAAACAACTGAGGAAATTACTGAAGAGGGAGCAACTGGCAATGTCCAGCTAAGCAGAAGGGCAGTGGAGGATTATAGACGACCACAACATACAGAAGTAAAGTCAATGCGTCCCTCTGTTTTAGCAAATAACATACAGAGCTGCATTGGAGTGAGGACTACAACACAGGAAAAGTAACCCTTTTATCCTGACCAACAATATAAATCAGATCTTACACTCTGTGTATAGTTTTTAAATACCATGCATGCAGAAAGATCACTGTTTTCCCTGACACATGGAAACAACACATGAAAATAACATAAGGGAAATGTTTCTACCAGTAGGGACATTGTACCCCTCAAACAGAGAGGAGGCTGAAGAACACCCATCAGAAACACAGCTCAGAGAAAGGTATTCAAACAAACATCCAGTGAAGAATCACTGTGAGGAAGAGCTGGGAGAGAGAAAAAGCCTGACAAGAGAACTATTTGAGGTCTTTACCAGTCCCACGGTTACTTCCCTAAACAAACACTCCAGAATTTCAGATATTTATTCTGCCCCCAGGTCTGGAATCACAGTCATACATACCTACTTTTGGGTATGTATGACTGTGGGTGTAGGGAAGTATTAGTGGGTTTTTTCCTCCAAACCGCTGGTGCTACAACATGACTGCCTGTCACTATTTGTTTACTTTCATATAATTTAGAAGATAAATCACAATTTATTTTTATTAATTTTATACCCTTTAAAAAAAAAAATTTGAAAGGTTACACAATCAATATGCTGTATGAAATTGTACTGGTACTGGTACTTGATACAGTACCAGTACTTAATTTTTTTTGGTCATCCCTTTTTAAAAACTTTTCACTTAAAACACCTTATTACAATCAAGGAAACACATTACAGATCCAGGACCTAGGAGCCAATTTTTAGGCCTCTAAAATACTAGAAACATATTACAGATCCAGTACCTAGGAGCCAATTTTTAGGCCTCAAAACTACTTTTGCAGATTCCTGATAGTCAGAACCTTACACCACAATTTTTTTTTAAGCTACAAACATCTGGTTCACCAAACACATCTGTTTAACATACAAAGTTGACTACAGCAGCACTAAAACAGGAGGCAGATTTTGCTATTGTTTGAAATCATCTGGGTTATGGAAACTTCTCTTGACTGTTTTGGAACATCCTGACACTAAGCTGACAAGATAGGACTCTTTGGTATAACCAATTATCATTAATCTCCTGAGCAAGAACCCACAATGTACCCTCAGGATCAGAACCATTTCTCTGTATTATACTTTTCTGTAGTATCAACTAGTGACATCATTTAAATCTCAAATTTGTTATCATCTTGGATTTTCTTTTCCCTGCTTTGCCTCTGGCAGAGAGATATTGACGATGTTACAGCAATGTACAAAAATCACAGTGGACTTTAGAATCTGAGCAACCACAAACTATGTAGGTCCTCTTTTAATAACTGTTAAGGACACACACACATAGGTGCTGGTTGGAATTCTCTCTGCTTCCACAGTCACACATTTAGTTACCTGAAATCTGTGTAAGGATTTAGTGAAAAAACATCACACTTGAAATTAATCAAATTTGAAAAGCTGTTTTAAAACCACTCAGAATGGTTACTGCCATTGGCAGCAGAATTTATAAATATTTTTCCCACCATGACACATGAGCATTTAGCAATTTACATGACCATCCACTCTGTCATCCTTGCAGAGTACTGCACTCATTACTACAAGCTCATCAATAATTACCTCCATTTCCTATATAAATAAGTCATAGCCCTGCTCCACATAAACAGACAGCCAGGTGTGGCCTGCATGACAATCAAGGTTCTTGTAAGAACTACTGGATTTTGCACCTTGGGAAGGCAAACAACCCTCCCCGTATTAAACGCACACAGCACCACTACAAGCATTTCAGGATATTCCCCTGATAAACTGAACGGTGCATTTTGAGTCCAGGCTATCAAAATCACAGAAGCTGAAGTTCCAGACACTGGTTCAGGTCAGTGTGTCCTTTAGGGACCATCACAGTATCCCCTGCCCATGGATGTTCTGAACAGAAGGCTGAGGTGAGTTCATTGTCCTTCTCCAGTAGTCTGGGTTTATCTCTGCTTATTTCGCATTTCAGGTTGTTTCTGTAATTTGAGCACTATTTCAAGGTAGCCTTTGAAATAATGAAGTCTTTAAATGCATTTTTCAACTGAAATAAATGCAAAGTAGCGCTTTAGAACTTGTCAAAATACCCTACTAAACATATAGACAAAAGACTGCTGAAGCATCACTGTAACTGCGGTGGGCTCTACCAGACTTATAGACCTAGCCACTAAAATGCAGGGGAGTCACTACTGTATCACTGAATAAATGAATCAGAACAAATTTCTTCCCCACACTTCCTTCAAAATACTATTCAGAAGTATTAGGAGAAGCCTTGGTGGAATGGTAAATTTTATGTCACAGCTTCAAATTACATCCATACCTCCAATTAGCTCAGATGCCAAATGAGAACAACTCACCCTGCAAACCACAAGCCATCTTCACCACAAACAGCCCCTAGTGCTGAACAGCACAGTAATATTTTCGGTTTCATTCTAGCCTTCCTAAGAATCCCAGAATCAAAACAAACACAGCTCAACAAGTACTATGGGCCACCAGGGAGATTACCGTGTAAATATGATAGCAATGCTAGCTCAACTTTTTGCAACAAATACCCCTTACAGTGTTTGTAGAATTCATCCAACACATCCTATCAATGTTTTTCATTTGATAGGCTAAACTGTTCTTGCAGAAGTATACAATTTTATGGGAACAGCTAACAAGGAAACAATTCACAAGTATTTCTTACTTGGATGAGGCTTTGATCAGCCAAGAATTTTTGCATCTTACCTACACTGCATTGCAATTCACTGTATCAGCAAAGGAAATTTTAAAACCAGGCCTGTTTCACAGAAGCCTCCTGTTCCTGCATTTTAATGCAACATCAAAATAAAGACTTTTGTGGACAACTTTTTTCCAGACTTTTTTCTTTCTGTAGTGGGTGAGAAAAAGCAGGAAATCAATTCTGTGAGAGTCTGACTCAGCTACAAATAAACTTATTTTATTACATACATTTGGTTACACAATTTTAAATAAGCATACTTCTCCCAAATGAAATTTCAATCCATAAAGTATGTATTCTTCATTTTTGCATTAAAAGCCAACACTAATAATCTGACACCACTCTTCATTGCTGTAGTACATATTTTTTTCTAGATAGTGTGGCAAAAATCCAATCAAAAGTCATTCTTCCAAACTGCTTAACTCTGTGCACAGACAAATGCAAATCAAGAACTGCACTGAAAAAAGAAGTGCTGAATATGTCACAATATGGAAAAAGGACCTAAACACAATCTCTAAGCTTTCAAACCCATCCTTTAAAGCACTCAGCCACTAAACTTACAATAAACTTCCTAAGTTTTTGCGCACCATGGAGATCCACATGCTATGTAACTCATACATTTCTCAGTGTTAATACACCAGCAGTACCCACTTAATCCCACGTGCAGTGCAGGGCATCCTGAGAATGCTCAGCTCCACCACAGCCAACATTGCTCCAGAGAAGCACTTCAAGAGAACTTCTAAAGGTGCAGCAGGAGGTGCTACTCTCCTCCAGGTGCAAAACCCATCCCGTGCAGTATAACTACATATATTAGTAAAACTAACTCGTGTGGAAGAAAAGGCACGTCAGCTACAAGCAATGACAAATCTCCCCTGGATTCTGGGCCCAAGGCACGTTCCGTCTGACCCTGTGTTTGGGGGTGGCTCTGCTGGCTCAGACCACCTCTCCTCCAGCAAAGAGAGAGGTGTGACTGTTTCACAACTTCGCTGAAGCGATGTCAAGCGATGTCACCTCGGCAGTGACCCTGTCACACCCGCAGGTGTTGGCCAGCAGCAGGGGCTGACACGAAGCAGACCCACGCAGCAACCTCCCCTTTCCCCGGGGTACAGTCACTGCTGCCACGGTGTTTTGGGAAAAGAATTATCAAAAACAACCAAAAATCCCAACCAAGCAAGAAGAAACCAGCCCAAAAGAAAAAAAACCAGGAGATATATATATATATATAGATATAGATAGATATAGATATATATATAGGTATAGATATAGATATATACAGGAAATGAATTGCAAGCTCTTTGCCCCGAAGGCCTGCCCCTGTCCCCTCTGTCGCTAAGCGCACCCCGCCAGGTCCCCCGCACCCTCGAGCGGCCCCGGCCCCTCACGGACGGGCACTCGGGGGCCACCACGGCCCACCCGCCGTGCCCTCTCGA